>JAVSCE010006645.1:0-259119 GCA_032199065.1 Smutsia gigantea | reverse complement strand
TTAGGGGCGCTAGCCTCATGCACAGTTGGAAATCTGGGTATAACTTTTGACTCCCCCCAGATTTAAGTAACAATAAGCCTGCTATTGCCAGGAAGCCTTACTGATAACATAAACAGTTGGCTAACACATACTTTGTATGTTATATATATTATATATTGTATTTTCACAATAATAAAGTAAGCTAAAGAAAATGGTTTAAATTTCTACAAATCTCTAAAAAACTATTTATTGAAAAAGATCCATGTATAAGTGGATCTGCATATTTCAAACTTCTGTTGTTCAAGATTCAGCTGTATTTGTGTGTACACAGACAGACACACAGAGAAACATGTATGTACATACCCAGAACAAATAAACAATTGTGTTTGTAATTCTTGTAATTTTTGCAAGGAATCCATCTCCAGGGGAGAGTGAGATTTAGGGTGATTTTAATTTTATATTTTTCATACTTTGCTCTATTGTTTGCATTTTCAGCTGTGATTATGCATTAATTATTTTTACCATCAGAAAAAAAAAGTAAAAAAATTGTTTTTGAAGGAAGAAAGTAGAATCCTGGGGTGGGATGTTCTCTACCATCTCAGATTTTAGCATATGGCTTTTTTTTTTCATTTTGAGAATGAAAATAAAAAATGCATGTAAATGCACTTTGAACTTTAAAGCATTGTACAGATGTAAGGAAAGATGAGATATTTTAGCATTCTGCTTTCATTTTATTTTACCTTGTATAAAGTGGTTTCAAATGTACTGATACTTTGTAATTAATTGTTCTTATTTTTTAAAATTGGACTTGCTAAAATTATATACCTAAACATTTTAAATTGAAATTAACATATGATACAAGTGTATTTTATAAAAGTAGTGAACTTCTGAATATTTTGTAATTACTGTGTTACCTATTTTTTTAAACTTGTTTGGTTTTGACTTCAGGTAGTATACTTGGCAGTGTCTTGGAGTACTGTATATTTGAGTCCAAGTTATAGTCAGAGTTTCCTTTAGTAAAAAGGGAAGTGAAAATATTTTTTTCCCTTACACCCTGTCTGTGTCATGTTTATTTTCTATTTCTGTAAAATACTTACTTTATATTCTAACAATGAATACTTTCAAATGAGAGGTAAATATAGTAGTTACTGTAATAGGGAGAGAAGAGAAAATTCCTGGTATTCCATTAGTCTTATGGTGTGCAAATATATGGCTAGAGAGCCTTTTAATAAAATCCTAATTTGGTATGCAAAAATAGCCTAGAAATTGTTTTGGAAGCAAAACTGGTAGGTATCAGTTGTTAGTGACATTTAAAATAAACTGGTATTTGTAGATGCATATTTTTGTAAAACTTTATTTTCTCCTTTTCTTCCAGGGATCTGAAAACAATATGTACCACAAAGGAGAAAAAAAAAAAAGAACAAAGAAAAGTGTAAATTTGAAAGATGTAGAATTTTGTAATGTCAATTTTCATTTAAAAATGGTAGATTATTTACTGAGTTCTTGTTCTATCATGAGTGTCAGGGTATATTGTGGCTAATATATATGTGAGATTCTGAAAATATTTATAGTTAATTAAAATATCAAAATGTAATTAGCCCTTTAAAACGATTCTTTTGAGTATTTTCTGATAATCTGTTGAAAGTTAAAAACGAATGTGTGTTGTGTGTTTATTGTATGCTCTGCTCTTTATCTAAATATGCTACTGATGAAGGCTGTTTTTTGAAGACTGATTGAGAAATAAAATCCTGGACATTGAGAATGAGAATATCCAATAAGTTAACATAAATTTTACTATATGCTCTTGCTTAAAATCTTTTAACTGAAAATTAGTGAATTGTTTTGTGTGACAGTAAATGAGGGAAGAAAAATGGACAACTTTAAAGATAGTCCTTGCCAGAGGACAGTGAGTGCTACCATTTACTAAAAATAAGGGAAAGGGTTTGTGGAGAAGGCTGCTTATACCAGTGGTTCTCAGCCCTGACTTCACATTACCATTTTCTGGGGAGCTTAAAAAAAAATGACAGCTATAGGGATTTTACCTATGCTAATTTATGTCTGAATCTGGGACTGGGTCATTGCTATATTTTTGTATTTTCATGGGTGATTCCAGGGTGCTTTCAGGGTTGAAAAATGACTGATTCTTCCTCTTTATCCACAGTTTTTCCTCTCTTCTTTCACGTTGACTTTTTAATTGAGGGATGGGGATGTGAGAATGAGACAAGAAGTTTATAGAAAATATTTGCAAGAGGACCAGGTTAATGAAATGACTTCTCTTCATAGTTTCATACCCAGAACCCTTAGAGAGGCCACTATATTCATTGCTCATTAGCAATTTTTTTGATAAGTACAGCTCCAAAATGAGGGGATTTGTGAAGTTTGGAAAATTTGTTGAAGGGAAATACATCAAGAATAAATCAAGGCATCAATTCAGATGCTCCTGGAAATCTTAAGAAATCTAGGTGGTAAAAACAACCACATCTTTAAAGTTATAAGGAGGCAGAAAGAATTGTTGCTAGTCAAAAGTGTTTTAGTTTTTAGATTATATTTATCATATCTACAGTATCATAGAGTTGTATTTTTCATAGAACATAAGGACAGTAGGGGCCTTAATATTTATTTAGTATGACTGCATTTCCACCACTTTACTCTTTTATACCATTGTTGTTGAGGAACTATATCTGTATTTCTCCGAGAGGGGATTTTTTTTTTTCAGTTAAAGTACGTTGTTAATGTAGCATATTGTCTGTGTTGTATATGGTCAGTAAGTGTGTACATACAAATGCACTGATAATAGGGTTTTATGGCTAGTGTAGCTTGTCGTTTATGACAAGTCAGGGTCCTTTTTTGTGACTCATAGGTGCTGCTCCCTAGTCAGGAGCACCCTTACTAGTTGCAGCAATTTTCTTGTGAGGACATGAGACCAAGCCATTTAATGAGGAGTTCAATGTGTTAAATTCCATTCAGTGATCATTTTTTACATGATGGCAAAATTGGATTTGGCAGTTCTATATGTGTCAAGGATTAGAGTTCTAAACTGCGCTAGTAAGAGAACTTGTGGTACAGAAATTTAAAAGTGCATAGAGTTTGGAGGGCATATTAGTGCGTGACCCTATGAAAGACTTTTAGAACTATTTTGAGTTCACCAGAATTCCACAGTAAAATCAGCATACGATGGAGATGTTAACGGTAACATTTTACAGACACAAATTAGTAATGGGGTAATGGGTACTGCTCTTTAAGACCGAAATTCCTTATCAACAGTTCTAACATCCAAAGCTCTTTGAAAGTAAGTTTTTCTTGTACGTTTGGCACAAATTGATTTTTTTCACAAAACCTGCTGTGAAGTGTTGTGTCTTTATTTCATGTATGTGTAGGTTGCACTGCAGAAATAGTAAGAGATTACGGTGTGTTAGAAAAACACATGGTGTCACTTGTCAAAAGTCCCCTAAAATTCTGAATCCTGAAACATGTTTGACTATGAGAACTTGAGAAAAGGAGCTGTGGGACTCCGTTAATTGGCTGCTATCCTTTATTTCTTGATAGGAACTACTCAGCATACTCCTCTGAGATGGAGTTTTAGTAAGATGCTGGTAAATTTCTTTTGATTGTTTTGTTTTCCCTTGTAAATAGATACATTCCAAGAGGCACTTTATTTTAATCTGTGTTTCTTTCTTTAATGGTTGTTGAAAGTTTTTTCTGCTTTTTGATACTTAAGTTATGAACACTCTTCCCGTGGGCCCGACTGTGGCCCCAGGAGCATTGTGTAATTAGGATGCTTGGGGTAGAAAATGTCTGGGGTAACTTTGCCGTACCTGAGTGTTCATCACACACTCTCTGTAATCCTTTGGGTTATATAATTTTGCCTCTGCACATGATAACTTCATGCCACAGCACCTGCAGTCAGCACTTTACATATTTTGGCTTCCTTTTTAATAACAGAAAGAAGCAGGGGTGTGGTTGCAATGCCTCCGTTTTAGTTTCCTTAAACTTCTTTAAATTGTTTTTAAGACTTCATTGCAGAAATCTTGACACTCTGGCTTCTTTTTTTTCTTATGCTCTCTGTTTTTTTTCTTTTCTCTTATTACTTCCCTCCCCTCCTCCACTGCCCCTTAAAATAGTATTCCTCAACCAGAGAAGTTGATAGTTATGGTATTCTGAATCAGAAACATGTCCTGTTTGCTGTAAAGAAAGAAATTTCCATCTTCTGGTATTTCCCTAAAGAGGACTTTACTCTAGGGGAGTGATTATTGTATTGCTTGTGAAGGGCCAGTGTTCAGGGTATGTGGTCTTTGCTTTCTCTTCGTCTTTGGATGCTGAGGTAATGGGATGGTGAACAATGTGGTGTATGCTTTTTAAGCTGTGTTTTTGAGTTCACCAAGATACCAGGCATTTTAAGATATAGATCCTAATAGATTTAGAACGTACGTGGTCAGGTTATATTCACTTGCTGTGTACTCTGAAAGCACTGTAATTCTTTGTCGTGAATATCATACTTAATATTATTGTTAGCATTAAGCTATGATGTCAGGGATTGTGATTGTCTTGTTTGCCATTTGTATTTCCTGTTTGCACGTAATAGGCCTCTGATGATTACTTATTTGTTGAATGACTGGATTAACCATTTCATCTTTTTATTAGGGAGAATTTTAACATGGAAGGACCTTGATTAAATGCCTCCCGAGGCCCCATGCTCACTCCAATTCAATTTAGTTTGCATTACAGTTATATGAGACAAATTTCAAATAAATAAATTGGCCCTAATTTAAATAAAATAATAAAGACAAGCAGCTGACTTATTTTCTCAGGCTTAAAAGTAGAGAAATACATTATAGAAGGATTTTTTTAATAGCAGGAGTTGAAATTAAATGGGCTAGCTAGAGATTTAGAGGAAAAATTCCATTTTTTCAAGCATTTTAGTTAATTATGATTTTGTTGTAAGGTATTTTTTATATTAGATAAGCAGTTTTTCTGTTTTTAAATTTTCACACACTGAAATTTATTCTGTCTCACAATCAACATACCTAACCCTTCCATCACCCTAAAATATTCCCTCATGCTGCCTCTTTGAAGTCAACCCATTCTCCCACTCCCAGCCTGTAGCAACCACTGATTTGTTCTGTTTCTGTAATTTTGCCTTTTCCAGATTTCATATAAGTTGAATAATGTGATATGTAGCCTTTTGAATCTACCTTCTTCCACTTTGCAGAATGTATTTGCGGTTCATCCATGCAGCATGTAGCAGTACTTTCTTTTTCTATTGAGCAGTATTCCATCACATGTGTATACCTCAGCATGTTTATCCATTCATCAGTTTAAATACTTGTTTCCAGCTTTTGGCGATTATAAATAAAGCTGCCACAAACTTGTGTGTGCTGTTTATTTATTTAGTTATTTTGGGGTGAATCTAACTTTTCATTTCTCTTGGGTAAGTTTTTAGGATTAGAATTGTTGCATCATATGGCAAGTGTATATTTGACTTTATAAGAAGCTGCTGAACTGTTTTCCAGAGCAGCTGTACCATCTTGCATACCCACCAGCAATGTAGAAGAGTTCCAGTAATAAGCAGTTCATAAAATTTAAATTGGCTAGATTGAGTTATTTTTTAGTAATTAATTTGTTAATTTGATTATACACAGAATATCATGACAATAACATTAATTCTGGACATGGTATTTTTACTGCTGTAGACCTGTTGGATATAGTGATTTAGGGGAGCCTCACTTTTCAGTGAATGCAGTTTTTTCAGCAAATGCTGAAACTTCAGTATGCTGTGGAACTGTTCTTTCTTACTTAGGTAATACAACCCTGATTTCTGTCAGAAAACTTGGCCTTAACCTTGGTGCACATTTTGGGGAGTTAGGTGCCTTTAGATCAATTCTCTGTCTTTGTCTTCAGGTGATAGCACCTACTTTGGGACAGAATTCTCTTGGTTTGGTCTGGGCAGCAGGAAATCCTTCCTCTTGAGAAGTGCTTATACTTTCAACTTGTTTCTATCACCTGGTTCATGTTTCAGTCTAAAAGTTTGTGGAAGTCAACTTGTTTATTTATGATTTACTGTCAGTTACACTATTCAGTCCTTCCTGTGATGAGAATTGACAATATTAGCTTCATAATGAAAATTCGCAAATGTTAGTACCCTTGAATGAACCTTTAAAATCTGTGATCTTGGCCTACACTAGACTGTTATTTGTAATTATATATTTTAATAAATTAGGAAATCAGCACTGTAGATTAGAAGAAAATAGTAACTTTGTTATGAGAACAGTATGTGAAATGGCTACTGACTTTCCTGAAGTACTTTCTCATCCATCGGACATTGTCAGGGAACTAACTGCTAGGTAAATTAGAAGATTGGATTTATACTAAAATATTTTCTTATTTTACTTTTTTTTAAGTGATAAATTTTACAAGGCAGTACTATTTTCTAAACATATTCCAGTCATTCTTTGCTGATTCCGGGCTCTCATTCTGAATATCAGTTTTAAAGCATAATGTTATGGGTAGATGTCTATGAATTTATTGAGGGGTATAAGGTTGTTTGTCTCCCTTGTTCTCTGTCATATTTTTACTACTTACCTCAATTTCTCTATCTTAAGTTTGATTTTTAGTGTAAACTGATTAGAATTACTTTAAAATTAAAATAAATTGGAGGTTAGGGGTTCTTTTTTTTCCCCCTAGTTTATTTATTTTAATTTTTTATTAAGGTATTATTGATACACACTCTTATGAAGGTTTCACATGAAAAAGCAATGTGGTTACTACATTTACCCATATTATCAAGTCCCCCACCCATACCCCAATGCAGTCACTGTCCTTCAGTGTAGTAAGATGCCACAGATTCACTATTTGCCTTCTCTGTGCTACATTGTTTTACCAGTGACCCCCCCACACCATGTGTACTAAACATAATACCCCTCAATCCCCTTCTCCCTCCCTTACCACCAACCCTCCCACACCCCTCCCCTTTGGTAACCACTAGTTCCTTCTTGGAGTCTCTGAGTCTTCTGCTATTTTGTTTCTTCAGTTTTGCTTTGTCGTTATACTCCACAAATGAGGGAAATCATTTGGCACTTGTCTTTCTCCGCTTGGCTTATTTCACAGAGCATAAAATCCACCAGCTCCATCCATGTTGCAAATGGTAGGATTTGTTTCTTTCTTATGGCTGAATAGTATTCCATTGTGTATATATACAACATCTTCTTTATCCATTCATCTACTGAAGAACACTTAGGTTGTTTCCATTTTTTGGCTATTGTAAAAAGTGCTGCAATAAACACAGGGGTGCATATGTCTTTTTGAATCTGAGAAGTTGTGTTCTTTGGGTAAATTCCAAGGAGTGGGATTCCCAGATCAAATGGTATTTGTATTTTTAGTTTTTTGAGGAACCTCCATATTGCTTTCCACAATGGTTGAACTAGCTTGTATTCCCACCAGCAGTGTAGAAGGGTTCCCCTTTCTCCGCATCCTCTCCAGCATTTGTTGTTCTTAGTCTTTTGGATGGTGGCCATCCTTACTGGTGTGAGGTGATAGCTCACTGTGGTTTTAATTTGCATTTCCCTGATGATTAGTGATGTGGAACATCTTTTCATGTGTCTGTTGGCCATTGGAATTTCTTTGGAGAACAGCCTCTTCATATCCTCTGCCCATTTTTAAATCGGGTTTTTCGTTTTTTGGGTGTTGAGGCATGTAAGTTCTTTATATATTTTGGATGTTAACCCCCTGTCAGATATGTCATTTACAAATATATTCTCTCATACTGTGGGATGCCTTTTTGTTCTGTTGATGGTGTCCTTCGCCGTACAGAAACTTTTTAGTTTGATGTAGTCCCATGAGTTCATTTTTGCTTTTGTTTCCCTTGCTCGAGGAGATGCGTTCAGGAAGAAGTTGCTCAGGTTTATACTCAGGAGATGTTTGCCTATGTTGTCTTCTAAGAGTTTTATGGTTTCATGACTTACATTCAGGTCTTTGATCCATTTCGAGTTTACTTTTGTATGGGGTTAAACAATAATCCAGTTTCATTCTCTTGCATGTAGCTGTCTAGTTTTGCCAACACCAGCTGTTGAAGAGGCTGTCATTTCCCCATTGTATGTCCATGGCTCCTTTATCATATATTAATTGACCATATATGGTTGGGTTTATATCAGGGCTCTCCAGTCTGTTTCATTGGTCTATGGTTCTGTTCTTGTGCCAGTATCAAATTGTCTTGATTACTGTGGCTTTATAGTAGAGCTTGAAGTAGGGGAGTGTAATCCCCCCAGCTCTATTCTTTCTTCTCAGGATTGCTTTGGCTATTCGGAGTCTTTTGTGGTTCCATATGAATTTTAGAACGATTTTCTCTAGTTCATTGAAGAATGCTGTTGGTATTTTGATAGGAATTGCATTGAATCTATAGATTGCTTTAGGCAGGATGGTCATTTTGTCAATATTAATTCTTCCTATCCATGAGCATGGGTTGTGTTTCCATTTATTGGTATCTTCTTTAATTTCTCTCATGAGTGTCTTGTAGTTTTCAGAGTATAGGTCTTTCACTTCCTTGGTTAGGTTTATTCCTAGGTATTTTATTCTTTTTGATGCAACCGTGAATGGAATTGTTTTCCTGATTTCTCTCTCTGCTAGTTCATTGTTAGTGTATAGGAATGCAACAGATTTCTGTGTATTAATTTTGTATCCTGCAACTTTGCTGAATTCTGATATTAGATCTAGTAGTTTTGCAGTGGATTCTTTAGAGTTCTTTATATACAATATCGTGCCATCTGCAAACCAGGGACAGTTTAACTTCTTCCTTACCAATCTGGATGCCTTTTATTTCTTTTTGTTGTCTGATTGCCATGGCTAGGACCTCCAGTACTATGTTGAATAGAAGTGGGGAGAGTGGGCATCCTTGTCTTGTTCCCAATCTTAAAGGAAAAACTTCAGCTTCTCGCTGTTAAGTATGATGTTGTCTGTGGGTTTGTCATATATGGCCTTTATTATGTTGAGGTACTTGTCCTCCATACCAATTTTGTTGAGAGTTTTTATCATGAATGGATGTTGAATTTTGTCAAATGCTTTTTCAGCATCTATGGAGATGATCATGTGGTTTTTGTCCTTCTTTTTGTTGATGTGGTGGATGATGTTCATGGATTTTCCAGTGTTGTACCATCCTTGCATCCCTGGGATGAATCCCATTTGATCATGATGGATGATCCTTTTGATGTATTTTTGAATTCAGTTTGCTAGTATTTTGTTGAGTATTTTTGCGTCTACGTTCATCAGGGATATTGGTCTGTAATTTTCTTTTTTTGTGGTGTCTTTGCCCGGTTTTGGTATTAGAGTGATGCTCGCCTCATAGAATGAGTTTGGAAGTATTCCCTCTTCCTCTTCTCCTTGGAAAACTTTAATGAGGATGGGTATTAGGTCTTCACTAAATGTTTGATAAAATTCATTGGTGAAGCCATCTGGTCCTGGTGTTTTGTTCTTAGGTAGGTTTTTGATTACCAGTTCAATTTCGTTGCTGATAATTGGTCTGTTGAGATTTTCTGTTTCTTTCCAGGTCAGCCTTGGAAGTTTTTATATTTCTAGAAAATTGTCCATTTCTTCTAAGTTATCCAGTTTGTTAGCATATAATTTTTCATACTATTCTCTAGTAGTTCTTCATATTTCTGTGGTATCTGTAGTGATTTTTCCTTTCTCATTTCTGATTCTGTTTATGTGAGTACACTCTCTTTTTTTCTTGATAAGTCTGGCTAGGAGTTTATCTATTTAGTTTATTTTCTCGAAGAACCAGCTCTTGCTTTCATTGATCCTTTCTCTTGTTTTACTGTTCTTGATTTTATTTATTTCTGCTCTAATCTTTATTATGTCCCTCCTTCTACTGACTTTGGGTCTCGTTCGTTCTTCTTTTTCTAGTTTCATTAATTGTGAGTTTAGACTGTTCATATGGGATTGTTCTTCTTTCCTAAGGTAGGCCTGTATTGCAATATACTTTCCTCTTAGCCCGGCCTTCGCTGTGTCCCACAGATTTTGCCGTGTGGAATTATTGCTGTGATTTGTCTCCATATATTGCTTGATCTCTGTTTTTATTTGGTCATGGATCCATTGGTTATTTAGGAGCATGTTGTGAAGCCTCCATGTGTTTGTGTGATTTTTTATTTTCTTTGCGTAATTTATTTCTGGTCTCATACCTTTGTGGTCTGAGAAACTGGTTGGTATAATTTCAATCTTTTTGAATATACCGAGGCTCTTTTTGTGGCTTAGTATATGATCTATTCTTGATAGTGTTCCATGTGCACTTGAGAAGAATGTGTATTCTGCTGCTTTTGGGTGTAGAGTTCTTTAGATGTCTTTTAGGTCCATCTGTTCTAATGTGTTGTTCAATGCCTCTGTCTCTGCTTATTTTCTGTCTGGTTGATCTGTCCTTCAGAGTGAATGGTGTGTTGAAGTCTCCTAGAATGAATGCATTGCATTCTATTTCCCCTTTTAATTCTGTTAGTATTTGTTTCACACATGTAGGTGCTCCTGTGTTGAGCACATAGATATTTATAATGTTTATATCTTCTTGTTGGATTGACTCTTTTATCATTGTGTAATGTCCTTCTTTGTCTCTTGTGACTTTCTTTGTTTTGAAGTCTATTTTGTCTGATACAAGTACTGCAACTCCTGCCTTTTTCTCCCCATTAGTTGCATGAAATGTCTTTTTCCATCCCTTCACTTTTAGTCTGTGTATCTTTGCATTTAAAGTGAGTCTCTTGTAGGCAGCATATAGATGGCTCTTGTTTTTTTATCCATTCAGTGACTCTCTTTTTTGATTGGTGCATTCAGACCATTTACATTTAGGGTGATTATGGATAGGTATGTACTTATTGCCATTGCAGGCTTTAGAATTGCGGTTACCAAAGGTTGAAGATTAACTTCCTTACTATCTAAGAGTCTAACTTAACTCACTTAATATGCTATTACAAACACAATCTGAAGGTTCTTTTTTTTTTTCTCTCCTCCTTTTTCTTCCTCCTCTGTTCTTTATATATTAGGTATTATATTCTGTACTCTTTGTCAATCCCTTGATTGCCTTTGGTGATAGTTAATTTAATTTTGAATTTGCTTCGTAATTAGTTGTTCTACTTTCTTTACTGTGGTTTTATTACCTCTGGTGATAGCTATTGAACCATAGGAAGAACACTTCCCTCTATAGCAGTCCCTCCAAAATACAGTGTAGAGATGGTTTGTGGGAGGTAAATTCTCCCAGCTTTTGCTCATCTGGGAATTGTTTAATCCCTCCTTCAAGTTTAAATGATCATCTTGCCAGATAAAGTAATCTTGGTTCAAGACCCTTCTACTTCATTGCATTAAATACATCATGCCACTCCCTTCTGGCCTGCAAGTTTTCTGTTGAGAAATCTGATGATAGCCTGATGGGCTTTCCTTTGTATGTGATCTTATTTCTCTCTTTGACTGCTTTTACTAGTCCTTATCCTTGATTTTTGCTATTTTAATTACTATATGTCTTGGTGTTGTGTTCCTTGAGTCCCTTATGTTCGGAGATCTGTGCACCTCCATGGTGTGAGAGACTCCTTCCCCAGATTGGGGAAGTTTTCAGCAATTACCTCCTCAGTGTAATACTTTCTATCCCTTTTTCTCTCTCTTCTTCTTCTGTTACCCCTATAATGCGAATATTGTTCTGTTTGGATTGGTCACACAGTTCTCTCAATATTCTTTCATTAGAGATCCTTTTTTCTTTCTGTGCCTCAGCTTCTTTGTATTCCTCTTCTCTAGTTTCTATTTCATTTATCGTTTCCTCCACCATATCCAGTCTGCTTTTAATACCCTCCATTGTGCTGTTCAACAATTTGATCTCTGACCGCAGTTCATTCCTGAGTTCTTGAGTATCTTTCCGTACCTCCATGAGCATGTTAATGATTTTTATTTTGAACTCCTTTTCAGGGAGAGTCATGAGGTTGATATCTTTTAAATCTTTCTCAGGAGTTGTATTAATAATTTTACTCTGAACCAGGTTCCTTTGATGTTTCATATTTGCGTATGGCGCCCTCTAGTGCCCAGAAGCTCTACTCTCTGGAGCTGCTCAGCACCTGAAGCAATGTTGGGGGTCACAGGGGAGTGTTATTGGTGACTTGGGGGAGGAAAGAGCTGTTTGCTGCTTCCTGGGTGCTATGCCTGTCTCCACTGCCTGAACGAGTGGCCTGAACACACAGGTATAAGCCTCTATGCTTTGCGTTTGTAGTTGCTGTAGACAGATCTTCCCTCTGGCTGGTCTAATGCCAGGGTAGGGTTTGCTGGTTTGCGAGCCAGGTGGGGCTGACCAGGAGAAAGGCGCAGTAGGCTGCCTATCACAGAAGGGGTACTTGGAGCTGTGTAGGCAGCCAGGGAGCTGGAGCACCTGAAGATCGTGAAAGCTCCCAACCTGCTGGGCAGAGTGCACCCAGACAATTTTGTCTGCCTGTCCTTTCTCCTGAGCAATAAGCTTTGTGCAATCCTTGCCCCTCTAAAAAGCCCTCTTGCTAAGGGCTTCCTTGTTAGGATATTTTTCAGACTGCCCACCTTTCTTTTGTCCCAGAGCAGCCGGATATGGATCCCTGCTTTCCACAAGCAGCTGGAATCTTAGTCTCTCCAGGAATTCTGCCTGCCTTAGCTTTCCAACCCCCTAATTTTGAGAGTATCATGCAAGCACCATGAAATGTAGGTTTGTGCTCCCAGAGCAGATATCCGGAGTTAGGTATTCAGCAGTCCCAGGTCTCCACTCCCTCCCTGCCCCGTTTCTCTTCCTCTCGCCAGTGAGCTGGAGTAGGGGAAGGGCTTGGGTCCCACCAGGCCTAGTTACCCTGTTCTGTGAGGTCTGCTCTTGTCTCCAGGTGTATGCAGTTTGGCACGGACCTCTTTCCTGTTGCTCTTTCAGGAGTAGTTGTATCAGTTATATTTTCGTATTATATGCGGTTTTAGGAGAAAGCCTCTGTCTCACCTCTCACGCCGCTATCTTTCGGTTAGGGGTTCTTATTGTTTAATGAACAGAATATGCATTTTGTAATCTCCTTTAATAAAATTTTTTCTTCTGGTTCATAGCTATGTTTTGGAGAATTGAAATTACAGTATGAACTGACCTTTAATTTGTGAAGTGTTATTCTATTTTTAGTATCTCTTAGAGATGTAAATTGTGTGCCTGCCCATACCTTTATCTTTCCTCTTTTATTTGAAAAGGATATGATCATATAAATTATTTAACATTCCTAAACTTCTAAGAGGTTGATCGTTTATTCATTCATTCATTCATTTACTCATTCAACAAACTTTGCCTGCTGTGTGCTGTGTGTTATAATAGATAATGGGGAAACAGATTGAATAAAATCGGATCCTTCCCCTTATTTGATTAAAAAATGAGCTATCTTAAAGAGTAAAAACGTGGTCCCCTGTCTTTCCTGTAAATTGGTAGTGAGATGTAGAGGTTTGATCAGATTCAGTTTCAGTTTTGTTTTCCACAAGGAAGATCAAAGGTTGTGTTTTTTGTGTGTGACCTTAGCAGCAACTAATGATCCTTGCCTAATTCCCTTAATTCATTAGGAGTTGCCTAGTGATGATATTTCAATTCTACCATTTACTCACTTGTTATACAGAGACACATTTCTCTGTAGAGAAAATTCCCTCATCTGTTAGAATTGATGCTCATTATTCCCACATTTCCTATTCGCAAATTTGTCTACTCTCTAAAATTTATTTGTGACGTCAAATCAACATTCCTGGTGCTTTCCCAGTCACTCACAGATATGCACATGTGCAGAGTGGTAAAAAAATGTGCTGCCTGACATGCACACTCCCAGCTAAAGTTGAACAAGGTGATGCGCTGCCTCTTTGTTTTGGTTTTCAGTTTTCCTGTTTAGAAAGGCCCCCAAATGTAGTGCTGAAATGTAGTCCAGTATGCCTCAACTCAAAAAGACTGATGTCTTACAGAGATAGTACATGTGTCAGGTGAGTACCAACATGAGTTACATTGCTATTGGCTCTGAGTTCAGTGTTAATATCTCAACAGTATATATTAAATAGGATGTCTTTAAACAGAAACACACATAAAACAGGGTTCTGTATTGATCAGTTGATGAAAATCCCATGACCAGAAGCTTGCAGGAACCTAATCCTGTATTTTTTCTTAAGAGCAATGGTTCAGTGTTCATTATTTCAGGGTTTGTAGCAACTTTATGGAACATAACTACTAAAAACCAACTGCTTTTGGTTTTGCTGAGGTTCAGAAGAATATCTTTTAAAATCAATATAAAAAATATACTACAGAAAGTTGGGAGTCGTGAAAGTAGGTAGTCATTAAGAGGCTTGGTGAGACCTTTTCTGCAAGCCATCATACCACAAATACCCTTACCCATTCACACTTGGACTGTGCCTGGTACAGGGTAAATAATCAATAAATATTTGTTGAGTGAAAATAAGTGCCTCAGTAGGAATGACTTTCCTTGATGACTTGGAGTTTAAATTTATTATCATTCCTGTGATTGCGGTTTGCAATAAAGTTTGTGTTTGTAGGGAGTGAGGTGGCCTGCTCATAGAGATGGATATTTTGCGTATTTCAGTAATACAAGTTTAGTATGACCTCTACTTGATTTTTGATTCCCACCATGCTTAAAGGGGCAGGAGATGACATGTACTTCTGCTTCTCTGAGTGTACATATAATAAAGGACATTCTTGAATGAAACATTTCCTCTTCCAACTCTTGAGACTCAGCTGTGATAAGGGGTATTACTAATGGGAGTACCACCTTTAATATTGAAAGAGGAGACACAAAAGACATTTTGAGGACCTATGAAAGTCATATTCTAGTTGCAAGAGCAGTCAGACCTGGATAATTAGAAAATTTATTTAATTAGACTTTTGTATTTATGCATATTAAGAAAATTTAGGTTTTAAAACTTCTCATGTAAAAATTGAGTTAGTTACAACTGAGTATAATGTAGTATATGTTTTGATACTCCTATGCTATTTGATACTATACAGTAGCTTTCAAACTTAGAAATATTTTTGACCACAACTCATAGAAATATGTTTACCATAGCCTATAGAAATATACTTTACATTGTGACCCAGTGATCCATGTAAACTCATATAAAGAACTAAAAAATTCCATTGAACAGAACTGTTACATATGTGCAGTTGATTTTCTTTTCTATTTGATACTATTTCATTTAAAAAACTGCTGCTTGAGGCCTATTTTGTGGTTTAACAACTCACTAAGGGGTCATGATGCACAGGTTGGAGACTAATAGAACTGGTAGTAATTTTTAAAGCCTAGAATATGCTGGATCTTAATAGGAAAATGTAAGGGACAGCACTGAAGTCAGGTTTCAAAAATGTAAAGTGTTGTAGATGATAGTAACTAAATATTTCTGAGACAAAATAAACTTCTGTAGTATGTAATTAGAGAAATTGATCTCCATTTTTGACATTACAGTTAATGATTTAGCTTTTAAAAATAAGCTTTTAGTCTTTTCTTAGACAACCACAGTTGAGCTCATGCCAGAAGCCAGTAACTGGGACACTTGCTGCTAATAGAGGCATGTGATTTAACAATGATCACACCACAAATACCCTTACTCATTCAACTTTGGGAGAAGCCTGGATATGTATTGTAATGTAATTTTTAGATACTGAATAGGCATCTGAAATACTGAATGGGTCATATCATATGCTAAATATGAACTTTTTCATTTAAGATAACAAAGCAGTGAACAGTTAGAAATCAAGCCTGTGATAAGTAACATGAAAAAAAATAATTTTCAAATTTCCATTTCTTGTAATTTTGTATTTGCAAAGAACATTGACTAACATGCTGGACATGAAAAAAATATCTCTAGAAACTTCTCATGCTTAGTATTTACAGGTACATGGAACAATTCCATATAGCAATAGTATTTTGGAAGCTAGCTAAAATATTAATAATTCAAAAAAACTTAGAACTGCTCATTAATGTCTACTTGGAAGCTTTAGCTCGCTCTAGGTGATTTTTTAATGAGGTAGAACATATAATACTGCTATGTTCTCAGACTACTTCTCTGTTTTATCTAGTTGCTACCTAAAGGAGGTCAGTTGGCCCTGTAATGCCCTAAAATTATAGGGCCATGCAGATTAGAGAATATGATTTTCTATTTGATGCTTTCAAGATTCGTCAGTGATCATCAAATTAGAAGTATACCAGTGGCCTACATTTCTACTCATATAATCAGATTATGCCTAATGTTTTCTGTATTTAGCAGCTCACTATTACCTTTATTAGTGAATGTTAACTGTGCCAATATTGTAATTGTCTATGAAAGCAAAGCTTTGACTATTTGTAAATATCTCTTATTGAGGATAATTTAAAAATATCATTTTCATAAATTGTCTTTTAATATAGATATTTAAGTAAGTATGCTGAGAATAATGATAGAATCAAACATAATTTGTAAATATTTATGCACATTCATACAGATTATTATGCACATTAGTTAAATTCATATGCATTCTTTTTGGTTGTAGAAGGTTTAAGGTTTCAGTTAAAGGGGTAGTATCTCATAAAAATTAAAATATCCTTAAGCCATATAAATCATAGTGTTGTGTTATCAGAAATTGTAAGCCAGGCATATTTCTGTGAAACTATTCTCTCAGTAGGTTTTATTTCTATGGATGCCTAATTTTTAAGTTTTCAGCTGTATTTTTCCATTGTCTTGTAATTTTTTAATTTAAAACTTCTGAGAGAAATTTTCAGTTACACCTGTTGACTGCATCTGTAGGTACAAGACAACACTAGGATTATTGTGGGCTTTTAGCAACTGGTGTAATTTTAATGGACATTCTGAATCTTGTATCTACTCTTATTACTATATTTGCTTGACTATTAGAAAGCAGAAAAATAAATTTGCTAAGTATGAGTACTGAACTACATGGTATCCATTGTATATAGTTTTATTTCTAACATTATTTTACTTCTTGATTTCCTCTTAAAAACTTTCCTCAGTCCTTTTGTAGTGGATGTATTGTAAACTGCCCTAAATACTTTTCTGTAACAATATTGGTGCTTAAATAAATTACAGATATTAGTTTTAGGATAGATTGTTTCTGAGAATGTATTTATAAAGCAATTCAGTGAGAAAATAACAGTATACTTTTCAGTGGCACTCAACTTTTTTAGGGTTATATAAACTTTTGACACTCTTTTGAAAGCTCTAAATTCTCTTAAGAAAATGCTCAGGAGGTCCATGGATTTCAGTTTAAGATACCACAACTGTCTCCAGTATTGGTGGACTCTATTTTCATGCAAAGCAAAGCAAAACTGTGATTTGTAGAGGCATTTAATACTTTTTATTCAATCATTTGAAATATTCTTACCAAGTTTTGATGGTGTTTTTTAGTTACTTAAGAGTGAAAGTTACCTATTTGTTCATAGTGGAATTAATATTTTTATTAATGTCTACATATGGTAAAATTTTAAAGTGATACAGAAAGATAATAGTGTCTTGGCTTATATTGCCAGTCTCTGAATTTTTCAATAGGTAAAACCACTTTTTTTTTTGAGGAAACATTTACAGCTTGTCAGGTTATAAAAGAGAAAAGTACATTTCTTTGAGCAACAGGATCATTTAATCAGGATCGTAGAAGAAAATTTGATGTTTAAAGGAAGTGTTATTATGATATTTTTCAGGAAGGAGTATTCTAAAGTAAAAAAGGAATTTAATAAGTTTTCACAAACTTTAATGTTCATGTATATAGATTAGATAAACCCTCCCATGTCTAGTTCTAGATTCCTTACTCCCTCCCAAACTCCATAATTAAAGTATTTTTGAGTCTGAGGATGTTGAAAACCCTTTTAATTATTTCAGTTTTAAATGCTTCATGTGGTTACTCCATAATTTAAAATAATGTACATATACTTTTCTCTTTGATTCTCTGTTGGATTTTGCATTATCTTTAGTCTGATTTTAATTTAATTTTTTTCCAGGTTTATTGAGGCATAATTGAGAAATAAAATTGTATATATTTAAAGTATACAATATGATGTTTGCATATATATATATATATATATACTTAATCACTACAGCCAAGTTAGTTACGCATCCATCACCTCACATAGTTACTTTTTTTTGTGGTGAGAACAGTTAAGGTCTATCTTAGAAAATTTCAAGTTTGAAATACAGTGCTATTAACTATAGTCACCATGCTATACATTAGATCCTCAAAACATACTGATTTTATAACTGGAAGTTTTTATCTTTTGATAATCATCTCCCCATTTCTTCCAACCCTGACAACTACTATTCTACTTTCATTTTTATGAATTTGACTTTTTTTTTTAGATTCCACAAATAAGTGATACCATACAGTATTTGTCTTTGTCTTACTTATTTCACTTAGCATAATGCCTTTCAAGTTCATCTACATTATCCCAATGGCAAGGCTTCCTTCTTTTTTATGGCTGAATAATATTCCATCTAATATACCATGTTTTCTTTATTTCATCTGTCAACAGACACAGGTTATTTCCATATCTTGACTATTGTGAATAGTGCTGCAGTGAACATGGGAAATGCAGATACCTCTTCAAGATCCTTATTTCATTTCCTTTGGATACATACCCAGTGGGATTACTAGACCATGTATGGTAGTTCTACTTGTAATTTTTTGAAGACCTTCCATACTGTTTTTCATAATGGCCATACCAATTTACAATCCCATGAACAGAGCACAAGGATTTCCTTTTCTCCATATTCTTGCCAACATTTATTATCTCTTGTCTTTTTGATAATAGCCATTCTTACAGGTATAAAGTGATACCTCATTGTGGTTTTGATTTGCATTGCCCTGATGATTAGTGTAGTTAAACACCTTTTCATATACCTGTCAGTCATTTGTATATCCTCTTTGGAAAATGTCTACTCAAGTCCTTTGCCTGTTTTTAATCACTTCTTTTTTTTTTTTGCCATTGAGTTGTGTGAGTTCCTTATATATTATAGATATTAACCCCTTATCAGACATATAGTTTACAAATATTTTCTCCCATTTCTTAGGTTGCCCTTTCATTTTGTTGATAGTTTCCTTTTTATTATTTATTTTGCTATTATTAATATACAATTACATAAGCAACACTATGGTTACTAGACTCCCCCTATTATCAAGTCTCCACCATATACCCCATTACAGTCACTGTCCATCAGTGTAGTAAGATGTTATAGAATCACTACTTGTCTTCTCTGTGTTATACTGCCTTTCCTGTATCCTCCTACCCCTTGCTATATTATATGTGCTAACTGTAATAGCCCTTTTTCCCCCTTATCTTTCCCTTCCCACCCATCTTCCCCAGTCCCTTTCTCTTTGGTAACTGTTAGTCCATTCTTGGGTTCTGTGAGTCTGCTGCTGTTTTGTTCCTTCAGTTTTTTCTTTGTTCTTATACTCCACAGATGAGTGAAATCATTTGATACTTGTCTTTCTCCGCCTGGCTTATTATTTCACAGAGCATAATACCCTCTAGCTCCATCCATGTTGTTGCAAATGGCAGGATTTGTTTTCTTCTTATGGCTGAATAATATTCCATTGTATATATATATACCACATCTTCTTTATCCATTCATCTACTGATGGACACTTAAGTTTCTTCTATTTCTTGGCTATTGTAAATAATGCTGCGATAAACATAGGGGTGCATATGTCTCTTTCAAACTGCGCTGCTGCATTCTTAGGGTAAATTCCTAGGAGTGGGGATTCCTGGATCAAATGGTATTTCTATTTTGAGTTTTTTGAGGAACCTCCATACTGCTTTCCACAATGGTTGTACTAATTTACATTCCCACAAGCAGTGTAGGAGGGTTCCCCTTTCTCCACATCCTCGCCAACATTTGTTGTTGTTTGTCTTTTGGATGGCGGCCATCCTCACTGGTGTAAGGTGATATGACATTGTGGTTTTAATTTGCATTTCTCTGATGATTAGTGATGCGGAGCATCTTTTCATGTGCCTGTTGGCCATCTGAATTTCTTCTTTGGAGAAGTGTCTGTTCAGCTCCTCTGCCCATTGTTTAATTGGCTTATTTGCTTTTTGTTTGTTGAGGTGCGTGAGCTCTTTATATAATTTGGATGTCAACCCCTTATTGGATATGTCATTTATGAATATATTCTCCCATACTGTAGGATGTCTTTTTGTTCTGATAGTATCCTTTGCTGTACAGTAGCTTTTTAGTTTGATATAGTCCCATTTGTTCATTTTTGCTTTTGTTTCCCTTGCCTAAGGAGATACGTTCAGGAAAAAGTTGCTCATGTCCAAGAGATTTTTGCCTATATTTTTCTCTACGAGTTTTATGGTTTTATGACTACATTCAGGTCTTTGATCCATTTTGAGTGTACTTTTGTGTTATGGGGTTAGACAGTAATCCAGTTTCATTCTCTTACATGTAGCTGTCCAGTTTTGCCAACATCAGCTGTTGAAGAGGCTGTCATTTTCCCATTTTATGTCCATGGCTTCTTTATCTTATATTAATTGACCATATATGCTTAGGTTTATATCAGGGCTCTCTAGTCTGTTCCATTGGTCTATGGGTCTGTTCTTGTTCCAGTACCAAATTGTCTTGATTACTGTGGCTTTGTAGTAGAGCTTGAAGTCAGGGAGCGTAATTCCCCCTGCTTTATTCTTCCTTCTCAGGATTGCTTTGGATATTTGGGGTCTTTTGTGGTTCCATATGAATTTTAGAACTATTTGCTCTAGTTCATTGAAGAATGCTTTAGGTATTTTGATAGGGATTGCATTGAACCTGTAGATTGATTGCTTTAGGCAGTGTGGCCATTTTGACAATATTAATTCTTCATAGCCAAGAGCATAGGATGAATTTCCATTTATTAGTGTCCTCTTTAATTTCTCTTAAGAGTGTCTTATAGTTTTCAGGGTATATAGGTCTTTACCTTCCTTGGTTAGGTTTATTCCAAGGTATTTTATT
This sequence comes from Smutsia gigantea, assembly GCA_032199065.1. NCBI lineage: Eukaryota > Metazoa > Chordata > Mammalia > Pholidota > Manidae > Smutsia > Smutsia gigantea. The sequence continues at coordinate 238,194 of JAVSCE010006645.1, read as the reverse complement.
CATTTGGATGCGATTGTGAATGGAATTGTTTTCGTGATTTCTCTTTCTGCTAGTTCATAGTTAGTGTATAGGAATGCAACAGTTTTCTGTGTATTAATTTTGTATCCTGCCACTTTGCTGAATTCAGATATTAGATCTAATAGTTTTGGAGTGGATTCTTTAGGGTTTTTTATGTACAATATCATGTCATCTGCAAACAGGGACTGTTTGAGTTCTTCCTTGCCAATCTGGATGCCTTTTATTTCTTTGTGTTGTCTGATTGCCATGGCTAGGACCTCCAGAACTATGTTGAATAAAAGTGGGGGGAGTGGGCATGCTTGTCTTGTTCCCGATCTTAAATGAAAAGCTCTCAGCTTCTCGCTGTTAAGTATAATGTTGGCTGTGGGTTTGTCATATATGGCCTTTATTATGTTGTGGTACTTGCCCTCTATACCCATTTTGTTGAGAGTTTTTATCAATAATGGATGTTGAATTTTGTAGAATGCTTTTTCAGTATCTGTGGAGATGATCATATGGTTTTTGTCCTTTTTGTTGTTGTGGTAGATGATGTTGATGGATTTTCGAATGTTGTACCATCCTTGCATCCCTGGGATGAATCCCATTTGATCATGATGGATGATCTTTTTGATGTATTTTTGAATTCGGTTTGCTAATATTTTGTTGAGTATTTTTGCATCTATGTTCATCAGGGATATTGGTCTGTAATTTTCTTTTTTTGTGGTGTCTTTGCCTGGTTTTGGTATTAGAGTGATATTGGCCTCGTAGAATGAGTTTGGGAGTATTCCCTCCTCTTCTACTTTTGGGAAAACTTTAATGAGGATGGGTATTAGGTCTTCACTAACTGTTTGATAAAATTCAGCAGTGAAACCATCTGGTCCAAGAGTTTTGTTCTTTAGTAGTTTTTTGATTACCAGTGTAATTTCTTTGCTGGTAATTGGTTTATTCAGATTTTCTGTTTCTTCCTGGGTGAGCCTTGGAAGGTTGTATTTTTCTAGAAAGTTGTACATTTCTTCTAGGTTATCCAGTTTGTTACCATATAATTTTTTGCAGTATTCTCTCATAATTCTTTGTATTTCTGTGGTGTCCGTAGTGATTTTTCCTTTCTCATTTCTGATTCTGTTTATATATGTAGACTCTCTTTTTTTCTTGATAAGTCTGGCTAGCAGTTTATCTATTTTGTTTATTTTCTCGAAGAACCTGCTCCTGCTTTCATTGATTCTTTCCATTGTTTTATTCTTCTCAATTTTATTTCTGCTTTAATCTTTATTATGTCCCTCCTTCTACTGACTTTGGGCCTCATTTTTTTTTCCTTTTCTAGTTTCATTAATTGTGAATTTAGACTGTTCTTTTGGGATTGTTCTTTCCTGAGGTAGGCCTGTATTGGAATATATTTCCCTCTTAGCACCGCCTTCACTGCATCCTACAGATATTGTGGTGTTGAATTATTGTTGTCATTTGTTTCCATATATTGCTTGATATCTGTTTTTGTTTGGTCATTGATCCATTGATTATTTAGGAGCATATTATTAAGCCTCCATGTCTTTGTGGGCTTTTTTGTTTTCTTTGAGACATAATTTCTACTTTCATACCTTTGTGATCTGAGAAGCTGTTTGGTACAATTTCAGTCTTTTTGAATTTACTGAGGTTCTTTTTGTAGCCTAATATATGATCAATTGTTGAAAATGTTGCATGTGCACTCGAGAAGAATGTGTATCCTGTTGCTTTTCGATGGAGTGTTCTGTAGATGTCTGTTAGGTCCATCTGTTCTAATATGTTGTTCAGTGCCTCTGTCTGTTTACTTATTTTCTGTCTGGTTGATCTGTCCTTTGGAGTGAGTGGTGTGTTGAAGTCTCCTAATATGAATGCATTGTATTCTATTTCCCCCTTTAATTCTGTTAGTATTTGTTTCACATATGTATGTGATCCTGTGTTGGGTGCATAGATATTTATAATAGTTATATCCTCTTGTTGGACTGACCCTTTTATTATTATGTAACGTCCTTCTTTGTCTCTTGTGACTTTCTGTGTTTTGAGGTCTATTTTGTCTGATACAAGTACTGCAACTCCTGCTTTTTTCTCACTATTAGTTGCATGAAATATCTTTTTCCATCCCTTCACTTTTAGTCTGTGTATGTCTTTGGGTTTGAAGTGAGTCTCTTGTAGGCAGCATATAGATTGGTCTTGTTTTTTATCCATTCAGTAACTCTGTGTCTTTTGATTGGTGCATTCCGACCAGTTACATTTAGGGTGATTATGGATAGGTATGTACTTATTGCCATTGCAGGGTTTAGATTCATGGTTACCAAAAGTTCAAGGGCAATTCCCTTACTGTCTAACAGTCTAATTTAACTTACTTCATATACTATTACAAACACAACCTAAAGGTTTTTTTTTCCCTCCTTTTTGTTCCTTCTCCATTCTTTGTATGTTATAAATCCTATTCTGTACTCTTTTTATTCCGTTGGGTGACATATTTTTAGCCTTAGGAATACTTCCATCTATAGGAGTCTCTCCAAAATGCACTGTAGAGATGGTTTGTGGGAGGTGAATTCTCTCAGCTTTTGCTTATCTGGGAATTGTTTAATCCCTCCTTCAAATTTAAATGATCATCTTGCCAGATAAAGTAATCTTGCTTCAAGGCCCTTCTGCTTCATTGCATTAAATACATCATGCCACCCACTTCTGGCCTGTAAGGTTTCTGTTGAGAAGTCTGATGATAGCCTGGTGGGTTTTCTTTTGTATGTGATGTTTTTTCTCTCTCTAGCTGCTTTTAAAAGTCTTTCTTTATCCTTAACGTTGCCATTTTAATTATTATATGTCTTGATGTTGTCTTCCTTGGGTCCCTTGTGTTGGGAGGTCTGTGCACCTCCATGACTTGAGAGACTATTTCCTTCCCCAGATTGGGGAAGTTTTCAACAATTACCTCCTCAATGACACTTTCTACCCCTTTTTCTCTCTCTTCTTCTTGTGGTACCCCTATAATGCGAGTATTGTTCTGTTTGGATTGATCACACGGTTCTCTCAATATTCTTTCATTCTTAGAGATCCTTTTTTCTTTCTGTGCCTTAGCTTCTTTGTATTCCTCTTCTCTAGTTTCTATTCCATTTACTGTCTCTTCTACTACATCTAATCTGCTTTTAAATCCCTCCATTTTATGTTGCATTTCAGATATGGAATTTCTTAATGATTGAATCTCCAACTTAAATTCATTCCTGAGTTTTTGAATATTTTTCTGTACCTCCATAAGTATGTTTATAATTTTTATTTTGAACTCTCTTTCAGGAAGATTGGTGAGTTCAGTTTCATTTGGCCCTTTTCTGGGTTTGTGAGATTTTGGTCTGAACCATATTCTTTTGTTGTTTCATATTTCTGTGTGGTGCCTCTGGTGCGCAGACACTCCTGTCTCTGGAGCTGCTCAGCCCCTAGAGTGACTTTGAGGGTCATAGGGGAGTGGAGCTGGTGCCTGGGGGGAGGAAAGATCTGGTTCCTGATTCCTGGTGCAGTGCCTGTCTCTAGTGTCAGAGCCAGTGGGCCAAGCAGATATGTGTAAACCTCTCTGCTTTACATCTCTAGGTGTTGTAGGTGAGGCCTCCCTCTGGCTGGCCTGATGCCTGCACTGTGACTGCACGTTTGCGACCAGGTGCCCGCAGGCCAGTAGGATGGCTTGGCAGGCTGTTTATCACAGTGCGGGGCCTCGGAGCTGAGTTGCCAGCCAGGGGGATAGAACACCTGAAGCTCCCCAAAGTTCCCAACCAGCCAGGTAGAGTGCACCCAGACAACCTTGTCCAGCTCTCCCTTCTCCCACACAGCAAGCCCTTTCACTGCTAGGAAGCCTCTCAGACAGTCTGCCTTTCTTCTGACACAGAATGGCTGGATGTGGATCCCCTCCTCCACAAACAGCTGGAATGTCAGTTTCTCAAGCATCCCACCTGTCCAAGCTCCCCAGCGTCCAGAGCAGCACACACTATAAGATTCTGCTCACAAAGCAGACCTCCCGGTCTAGGTGTATAGCAGTCCCAGTATTCCACCCCCTTCCCTGCTCTGTTTCTCTTCCTTCCTCCGGTGAGCTGGGGTGGGGGAAGGGCTTGGGTCCTGCCAGATTAAGGGTTTCCTACATTACCCTGTTTCGTGAGGTCTGCTCTGTTCATGAGGTCTGTTTGCAGTCTGGTTCAGCCTTCTTTCTTGTTGCTGTTTTAAGGTTAGTTGTATTAATTAACTATATTTTTGACTGTTTGTGGTTTTGGGAGGAGCTCTCTGTCTCACCTTTCACGCCGCCATCTTCACACCAGCGATAGTTTTAATACAGAAGCATTTTCGTCTGATGTTGTCCTGCTTGTTTTATTGTTGCTTGTACTTTTTTAGTATGATATCCAGAGAATCATTGCCAAAACCAATGTCAAGACGTTCTTTCCTTTTTCTCATAGGAGTTATGGTTTCAGGTATTACATTTAAATCTTTTACCTATTATGAGTTAATTTTTATGAGTGATGTAAGGTAGGGGTCCAGGTTATTTTTTTGTATGTGGATATCTTGTTTTCCCAGTACCTTTATTGATGAGACAGTCCTCTCCACATTGGGTGTTCTTGGTGCTCTAGTCAATGATTAGTTGACTACATATGCATGGATATATTTCTGGATTGTCCTTTTCCATGGATATATGTATTTTTTTTTATGCCAGTAACATACTATTTTGATGACTATAGTTGTGTAATATATATTGAAGTCAGGAATTGTGATGCCACCAGCTTTGTCCTTCTTTCTCAAGATTGCTTTGGCTGTTGGGGTCTTTTGTGGTTCTCTGTGAATTCTAAGGTTTTTTTCAATTTCTGTAAAAAAAGGCATTGGAATTTTGATAGGGATTGTATTGAACCTGTAGATCACTTTGGGTAGTATAGACATTTTAATAATATAATTCTTCCAATCCAATAATATGAGATGTCTTTCCATGTATTTGTGCCTTCTTCAGTTTCTTTCATTAATGTCTTAGAGTTTTCAGTGACAAGTCTTTCACCTCTTTGGTTAAATTTATTCCTAATATTTTATTCTTTTCAATAAAACTGTAAAAGGAATTGCTTTAATAATTTCTCTTTCAGATAATTCATTATTAGTATATAGAAGTGCAACTGAGTTTTGCATGTTGATTTTGTATCCTACAGATTTACTGAATTTATTATATCTAGCAGTGTTTTGGTAGAGTCTTTGGAAACACATCATACCAAAACTAATGGGTTGTTCTAAGATGGAAAGTTATAGTGATAAATATCTACATTAAGAAAAAAGAAAGATCTCAAATAAACAAGCTTGACTTTACACTTCAAGGAACTAGAAAAAGAAGAACAAACTAAGCCCAAAGTTAGCAGAAGGAAGGAAAGTAAAGATCAGAGCAGAAATAGAGACTAGAAAAATACAGAAAAGATTAATGAAAGTAAGAGCTAATTTTTTAAGAAGATAAAATTTATAAATCCTTAGCTAGACTAAGAAAAAAAGTGAAAACTCAAGTAAATAAAATCAAAAGTAAAAACAAAAATATTACAACTGATTCTATAGAAATACAAAAGATCATAAGAAAGTACTATGAGTAATTATATGCCAATAAATTAGAAGACATAGATGAAATCCTAGAAACATAGAACTACCAGGACTGAATCAGGAAGAAACAGAAAATCTGAATAGAACTATAACCACCAAGCGATTGAATTAGTAATGAAAAGTCTCCCAACAAAGAAAAGCTCAGGACAAAGTAGTTGCGCTAGTGAATTCTGCCTAAATTTAAAGAATAATTAAAACAAATCCTTCTCAAACTCTGACAAAAAATGAAGAGGAGGAATACTCCCATACTCATATTATAAGGCCAGCATTACTCTGTTACTAAAACCAGACAAGGGCAATACAAGAAAAGAATATTACAGACCAGTATCCCTGATGAATATAGATGCAAAAATCCTCAATGGAATGCTAGCAAACTAATTTAACAGAACATTTAAAGGACCATACACCATGATCAAATGGGATTTATCCCTGTAATGCAAGGCTGGTTCAACAATCAATCACTGTGATACTCCACATTAACAGAATGAAGATGAAGGATAACAATAGCATAATTATCTTAATAGGGGCAGACAAAGCATGTGACAAAATTCATCATCCTTTCATGATAAAATGCTCAACAAATTAGGTATAGAAGGAATGTACCCCAGCATTATAAAGGCCACATATGACAAGCCCAGAGCTAGCATGATGTGGGCCATTTTTGCTCTAGATCAGGAAAATTTTCTTAGAAAATTTTTTCATCATTTTCTCTGTTTTCCCCAATAATTCCTATTATTAGTTGGAAGTTAGAATATTGAATGACTTCTTTCTGTTTCTTTTCCTTTATTTTTTGTTTCTGTATATTTGTGTTTCACATATATAAATAGGTATATAATAATCCTATGCATAGAATTGTTCCCCCCTTTGTTTTGTATTATTCCATTTAATATAGCATTATTTTATTCTGTGTATGTATTACTGCACATCTCAAAAGCTTCTAAGGATCTGTTTTTATTATTTGTTATTTTCAAGTTCTCTTCTGTTTTTTTAAATAACCTGCTTCCCCTGACTTTTTTTATTTGCATTTTTTTGGATATTTTTCTTTCATATCCTTTCTGCACAAATCTAGTGATTCTTCATTGTCAGTTCATCTTTGTGAATGAGGCATTAGGTTTATATTTATGAGTAAGTGGTTTGTGTTTTCTTTGCTGTTCTGTTTACTTTGCTCTCTTTTTCTTCATCAACCTCTTAGAGCCTGTGTAAATGGATGGTTCTTATTGACTAGCAGATTCTACATAGGGTGAACACTCAGGGAACCAGTCTTAAGGCATGGAGTTCTTCAAAATGCCAGATACGGATGGGTTTTATTCTGTGATGCCAACATATTCTCCCTCCAATCCCCCATTCTCCTTTGGAAGTTCCTTTGGTTTCTTTATAGAGACTTGTTTTTGTTTTATTTTGTGCTTTTACATAAGAGATAGTAAAAACAGCTAATAACAGTTATCCCACTCTATTTCATCCCTGCCTCTCTTCTCTCTTTCACTCCTTCTTACCATTTCACCTGACTCCCTTTAGGGAACCTTTCTAGACATTTTTTTTTCCCCACACAAGAGATTTTAATGGATGAAAGAGAGAGTGGCTGTCTCTAGGTGGAGAGCAGCAGCTCGTGAGTGAGGAAGCATGTTTTTAAGGAGTAGGGGTATGGAGTGTTGGTGATTGGATCTTAAGGGGTGATGTGTCTTAGCACACCAAAATTTGCCTTCATTCCCATCTTTTTCTTTTCTTAATAGGGGCCTCTGGGGAACTGGGTATAGAATCTCATTCTCTAGCTACTTCCTGCTGGAAGGGGGTGCAGATTCTGGGGTTGGTGAGGCCATTGCTGTAGAGTTGGAAGGGCGAGCATCTTGAGATGATTCATGATGTCATCATGGCTGGTTTTGTTATTCTTCATGAGAAGGCTTTGATAGTCCTGGAGGAGTAACAAATCGGAGGCCAGTGTTGGACAGGAGATCGAGTGACCAGGGAGGTGGAAGGTGGGTTCTTGGAGGAGGATTGGTGAGTGAGGGCTCCCAGGGCAGCTCAGATTCCTGGAGGAAGAGCAAGGTTGATGGGAGAGCCTCAATCCGAGTCATGGCACCATTGAAAGGGTATCTCTCTGTGACCCTTCCTACCCTGAAATAACTCAGGGAGGCACGAACCCACGCAAGAGATTTTAATGGCTGAAAGAGAGAGTGGCTGGCTCTAGGTGAAGAGAAGCCCCTTCCTAGACTTTTGTCTGGCAGATCAGCTCCTTACTCAGCCGTGGTCTTCTCTGGCACTTAGTTTGACCATTAGCTTCCTTCACTGTTTCATTTGTCAATATATGCTTCTTCTCATCTTCCAAAAGTTTGTTAATATGCCTTATCTCCCTGTAAGTCTCCAGATTGATATGGATACAAGGTTGCAGTTGCTAACTCTTAAAAAAAATCTAGTATCTCCACCAAAGGGTATATCATATTAAAAAAAAAAACATTGCAATTTGGTAGGTTAGTGATTTGTTTCCTCTGCTGTTGTGTGTGTGTATGTCTCTGTGTGTGTGTGTATATATATATACATCCTCTTTTTGCTCATGAATGTCTCAGAGCCCTGTGAACATGAATGAGGCTTGTTGACTGGTGGGTTCCTCCCACCCCCTTTCTTCTTTCCCACCCAAGTTGGTTCAGATTAGAACCTGGCAATATTGAGGTACTGTAAATATTTACTATATAGGTTGGCAAGAGGGAGCAGCCCAATGCTGTGGGTCTTCATAGAAAGGCACAGTCAAGACTGGAAGGTCAGAGAGTTAACAAGTGTAATGATAGAGGGAAAGTGGTATGAATATGAACTCAGGAATCCAAATCTGTGTCATCATATTCTTGCTCTGCCACTTAGTAACTTTATGATGCTGGTGAAGTGGTGTAATTTCTGTAAATTTTAGTTTCCTTATTGCTAAAAATAGGGATTGTAATAGTACCTTAACAATGGTGAGAATGGGTGAGTTAATCCATTTAACATACTTAGCATAGTAAGTGCTCAGCAAATGGCAACTAGAGAGATTTTACATAAAATTCCAGGTTTCTGGATTTTCTTGAAAAATTTGAACATCTAGTATTCCTGAATGGCAACAGTTGTTTACAGCTGAGTAATAGCTGCTCCTTTTAAATGGGGTATTTGCTCTCCAGGTTGCCATAGCCCCCAATATTCCTTATTGTCTTATATTCCTCTTGATTTACTTATTTATGTTCTCTGCCTCACCTATTTGGGCATTTGGATTTGTGACTCATAGTCTACTGGTATTAGCTATAGCTAAAAGAATATGTTTTATTCTGAAATAAAACTTAAAAGAAAGCAGTTTTCAGAACTGATTTTTCTTTGGTGTTAGTTGAGTCAATATGAAGGTAGACATGCAGACAGTATTAGCAGAAAAATTCAGGCAAGGGAATACCATCCCGTCCAGGAAATTCTTGGGAACACTTGTAGGATACTGGTTGGCATGTGTGAGGTTCAGCGATGTGCATTGTGTGAATGAAGAGCCTGATGTTTGGAGGTCTGGTGATATGTAACAGGGAGAGCTTTAGGTAAGAATCGTACAGTTAAAACCTAAAAATGTTTAGAGAGAGAAAGAACCCACTTTTTAATCTACAGTATCTGTTGACTGTCCTAGATGCCTTTGGCAGTATTCAGAGATCACAAGAATGAGAGTTCTTTATGCAACAGACAATACAATACAAATACAACAGGCAAATTATAATACTGTGCATAATACAGAAATATCCTCACAAATCTCCTGGTCTAATCCTCTTATTTTACAATTATTTTAAAAAGCTTAGACAGTTAAGCCTTGCCCAAGGCTTCACAACTAGTTGGGATTCCAAGACTTCCTTTTTGTAGTCTTATACTCTGCAATACATAGACAGGCAGGTAGCATCAAAGAGGTCTGGAAGCAGATAGTGAGAATCTCAAGACCTGGAAGAACTCATCTACTGGAGCAGAGTGTAAAGATTGGAACTTAGATATGAGAGAAGGTTATGTTACCTTATATAAACTTAGAAGATTGGAGCTAAAGATCCTTGAGGGCTTGAAGAAGTAAGTGGTCATGTTGCAGAAGGCATGTAGCAAGGAATTACAGACAGCTTTTAAGAATTGTAGGCACCCCGTAGGACCTGAGAGTGGCCTCTACTTGAGAAGCAGCAAAAAGCTGGGGCCCTCAGTACACTGCAGGGATGTGAATTCTGCCCACATGTGAAGGAGTTTGGAAGAGGATTTTTTCCACTTGAGCCTCCAGATGAGAATGCAGCTTCGCTGATACCTGGAATGAAGGCTGAGAAACCCTGAGCAACTGACTAAGCTGAGCCATGCCCAGACTTCTGATCCACAAAAACTGTGAACTAATAAATGTGTATTGCTATAAGCTGCTAAGTTTCTGGCAATCTGTTTGTTACACAGCAATAGAAAACTGATACTTTGGTCATGTCCAAGTATACTGTATTCTTTAGAGTAGTGTCATGATATAATAAACATAGTGCTTTGTCATTTAATTTGAAATAGATAATCCACACTCATTATGCCTCAAAATCTGACAGTTACTTCTGCAATTTGTGGTGCCCTGGGCAGCAGTGTGAAATGATTAAGAGTGTTACATATGGTCTCTCACAACTGCTTAGCTCTTTTAGCATGAAGCAGCCATAAAAATATGTAAATGAATTAGCATGGATTCATTCTTATAAAATGTATTTATGAACACTAAAATTTGAATTTCATGTAATTTTAATGTGCCACAAAATATTATTATTTTAATTTTTTCCCCCAACCTTGTAAAAATATACAGACAATTCTTAGTTTGCAGACTGTACAAAACAGGCAACAGGGTGGATTTAGCCGACAGGCTGGAGTTTACTGACCATGGCTGTAGACAAACTCATAGGCAATTTTAATACTGTTTGATAGGTGCTATATGATAGGGAAGTATTAGCACTATTTGAGATCCTTAATAAGAAAATATTTTAATTAAGAACCTTAATTTGTTAAAAATATTTTTGAAAACTAAAACTTATTTATTATTAGAGGTATGAACAGTTTCCCGAATGTGGTGAACTGGATGAAAAAAAAAAGTAAACAGCTTCATTTCTCATTCACCAGTGTTACCATATATATATATACACTTTGATTATTCTCTCTTCTCCACTCATAGATGATATCCTCATCAGTTTCCATTGATTTCTTTCCACATATTTATAAGAGTAAGTATAGTTTAGTCAGTGGAAAAAGCTTCTGTCCATTTTTTTAATATAATTTATTTTGGTATCATTAATCTACAATTACATGTGCAATATTATGGTTATTAAACTACCCCTTCATCAGGTCCCCCCAACCAACCCCATTACAGTCACTGTCCATCAGCGTAGTGAGATGCTATAGAATCACTACTTGTCTTCTCTGAGTTGTACAGCCCTCCCCGTGCCCCCCCAACATTACGTCTGCTAATCGTAATGCCCCTTTTTCCCTCTTATCCCTCCCTTCCCACCCATTTCCCCAGTCCCTTTCCCTTTGGTAACTATTAGTCCGTTCTTGGGTTCTGTGAGTCTGCTGCTGTTTTGTTCCTTCAGTATTTTTTCTTTGTTCTTATACTCCACATATGAGTGAAATCATTTGATACTTGTCTTTCTTGGTTTGGCTTATTTCACTGAGCATAATACCCTCTAGCTCCATCCATGTTATTGCAAATGGTAGAATTTGTTTTCTTCGTATGGCTGAATAATATTCCATTGTGTATATGTACCACATCTTCTTTATCCATTCATCTACTGATGGACACTTAGGTTGCTTCCATTTCTTGGCTATTGTAAATTGTGCTGCAATAAACATAGGGGTGCATCTGTCCTTTTCAAATTGGGCTGCTGCATTCTTAGGGTAAATTCCTAGGAGTGGAATTCCTGGGTCAAATGGTATTTCTATTTTGAGTTTTTTGAGGAACCTCCATACTGCTTTCCACAATGGTTGAACTAATTTGCAGTCCCACCAGCAGTGTAGGAGGGTTCCCTTTTCTCCACATCCTCGCCAACATTTGTTGTTGTTTGTGTTTTGGATGTTGGCCATCCTCACTGGTGTGAGGTGATATCTCATTGTGGTTTTAATCTGCATTTCTCTGATGATTAGCGATGTGGAGCATCTTTTCATGTGCCTGTTGGCCATCTGAATTTCTTCTTTAGAGAAGTGTCTATTCATGTCCTCTGCCCATTTCTTAATTGGATTATTTGCTTTTTGTTTGTTAAGGTGCGTGAGTTCTTTATATATTTTGGATGTCAACCTTTTATCAGATACGTTAGTTATGAATATATTCTCCCATAATGTAGGATCTTTTTTTATCCTACTGATGGTGTCCTTTGCTGTACAGAAGCTTTTCAGCTTGATATAGTCCCACTTGTTCATTTCTGCTTTTGTTTCCCTTTGCTGGGGAGATTTGTTCATGAAGAAGTCTCTCATGTTTATGTCCAAGAGGTTTTGCCTATGTTTTTATCTAAGAGTTTTATGGTTTCATGACTTACATTCAGGTCTTTGATCCACCTTGAGTTTACCTTTGTGTATGGGGCTAGACAGTAGTCCAGTTTCATTCTCTTACATGTAGCTGTCCAGTTTTTGCAGCACCAGCTGCTGAAGAGGCTGTCATCTCCCCATTGTATATCCAAGGCTCCTTTATCAAATATTAATTGACTGTATATGTTTGGGTTAATGTTTGGATTTTCTATTCTGTTCCACTGGTCTGTGGGTCTGTTTTTGTGCCAATACCAAATTGTCTTGATTACTGTGGCTTTGTAGTAGAGCTTGAAGTCAGGGAGTGTAATTCCCCCTGTTTTATTCCTCCTTCTCAGGATTGCTTTGGCTATTCGGGGTCTTTTGTGGTTCCATATGAATTTTAGAATTATTTGTTCCAGTTCACTGAAGAAAGCTGTTGGTAGTTTGATAGGGATTGCATTGAATCTGTAGATTGCTTTAGGTAGTATAGCCATTTTGACAATATTTATTCTTCCTAGCCAAGAGCATGGGATGCATTTCCATTTGTTAGTGTCCTCTTTAATTTCTCTTAGGAGTGTCTTGTAGTTTTCAGAGTACAGGTCTTTCACTTCCTTCGTTAGGTTTATTCCTAGGTATTTTATTCTTTTTGATGCAATTGTGAATGGAATTGTTTTTCTGATTTCTCTTTCTGTTAGTTCATCATTAGTGTATAGGAAAGCAACAGATTTCTGTGTGTTAATTTTGTATCCTGCAACTTTGCTGAATTCAGATATTAGTTCTAGTAGTTTTGGAGTGGAGTCTTTAGGGTTTTTTATGTACAATATCATGTCATCTGCAAATAGTGACAATTTGACTTCTTCTTTACCAATCTGGATGCCTTGTATGTCTTTGTTTTGTCTGATTGCTGTGGCTAGGACCTCAGTACTATGTTGAATAACAGTGGAGAGAGTGGGCATCCCTGTCTTGTTCCCGATCTTAGATGAAAAGCTTTCAGCTTCTCGCCATTAAGTATGATGTTAGCTGTGGGTTTGTCATATATGGCCTTTATGATGTTGAGGTACTTGCCCTCTATACCCATTTTGTTGAGAGTTTTAATCATGAATGGATGGCGAATTTTGTCAAATGCTTTTTCAGCATCTATGGAGATGATCATGTAGTTTTTGTTCTTCTTTTTGTTGATATGGTGGATGATGTTGATGGATTTTCGAATGTTGTACCATCCTTGCATCCCTGGGATGAATCCCACTTGATCATGGTGTATGATCCTCTTGATGTATTTTTGAATTCGGTTTGCTAATATTTTGTTGAGTATTTTTGCATCTACGTTCATCAGGGATATTGGTCTGTAATTTTCTTTTTTGGTGAGGTCTTTGCCCGGTTTTGGTATTAGAGTGATGCTGGCTTCATAGAATGAGTTTGGAAGTATTCCCTCCTCTTCTATTTTTTGGAAAACTTTAAGGAGAATCGGTGTTATTTCTTCTCTATATGTCTGGTAGAATTCAGAGGTGAATCCATCAGGCCCAGGGGCTTTTGTTCTTGGGTAGTTTTTTGATTACCGATTCAATTTCGTCACTGGTGATTGGTCTGTTTAGTTTTTCTGTTTCTTGCTTGGTCAGTCTTGGAAGGTTGTATTTTTCTAAGAAGTTGTCCATTTCTTCTATGTTTTCCAGCTTGTTAGCATATAGATTCTCATAATATTCTCTTATGATTCTTTGTATTTCTGTGGGGTCCGTGATTTTTCCTTTCACATTTCTGATTGTGTTTATGTGTGTAGATTCTCTTTTTCTCTTAATGAGTCTGGCTAGGGATTTATCTATTTTGTTTATTATTTCAAAGAACCAGCTCTTAGTGTCATTGATTTTTTTCTATTGTTTTATTCTTCTCAATTTTGTTTATTTCTTCTCTAATCTTTATTATGTCCCTCCTTCTGGTGACTTTGGGCCTCATTTGTTCTTCTTTTTCCAATTTCAGTAATTGTGTCTTTAGACTATCCATTTGGGGATGTTCTTCCTTCTTTAAATAGGCCTGGATTGCAATATACTTTCCTCTTAGAACTGCATTTGCTGCGTTCCACAGAAGTTGTGGCTTTGTGTTGTTGTCATTAGTCTCCATGTATTGTTTGATTTCTGTTTTGATTTGGTTGTTAACCCATTGATTAATTAGGAGAATGTTGTTAAGTCTCCATGTATTTGTGAGCCTTTTTGATTTCTTTCTAAAATTTATTTCTAGTTTTATACCTTGCTGATCTGAGACGTTGGTTGGTAGGATTTCAGTATTTTTAAAATTACTGAGGTTCTTTTTGTGGCCTAGTATGTGGTCTATTCTGGAAAATGTTCCATGTGCACTTGAGAAGAATGTGTATCCTGTTGCTTTTGGGTGTAGAGTTCTGTAGATGTCTGTTAGGTCTATCTGTTCTAGTGTGTTGTTCAGTGCCTCTGTGTCTTTACTTATTTTCTGTCTGGTTGATCTGTCCTCTGAGTGAGTGGTGTGTTGAAGTCTCCTAAGATGAATGCATTGCTGTTTATTTCCTCCTTTAATTCTGTTAGTATTTGTTTCACATATGCTGGCGCTCTTGTGTTGGGTGCATATATATTTATAATGGTTATATCTTCTTGTTGGACTGACCCCTTTATCATTATGTAATGTCCTTCTTTATCTTTTGCTACTTTCTTCGTTTTGAAGTCTATTTTGTCTGATACAAGTACTGCAACACCTGCTTTTTTCTCCTTGTTGTTTGCATGAAATATCTTTTTCCATCCCTTCACTTTTAGTCTGTGTATATCTTTGGGTTTGAGGTGAGTTTCTTGTAGGCAGCATATAGATGGGTCTTGCTTTTTTATCCATTCTGTTACTCTGTGTCTTTTGATTGGTGCATTCAGTCCATTTACATTTAGGGTGATTATTGATAGTTATGTACTTATTGCCATTGCTGGCTTTAGATTCGTGGTTACCAAAGGTTCAAGGGTTGCTTCTTTACTATCTAACAATCTAACTTAACTTTCTTGTTAAGCAATTGTAAGCACTGTCTGATGTTTCTTTATTTCTCTCCCTTCTTATTCTTCTTCTTCCATTCTTTATATACTAGGTGTTTTATTCTTTGCCTTCAGTTAGTATTTGGATGGTCTGCTTTCTTTGCTATGATTTTATTTTCTCTGGTGACATCTTTTTAGTCTTAGGAGTGCTTCCATCTAGAGCAGTCCATTTAAGATATCCTGTAGTGGTGGTTTATGAGAGGCAAACTCTCAACTTTCGTTTGTCTGGAAATTGTTTAATCCCTCCATCATATTTAAATGATAATCGTGCTGGATACAATATTCTTGGTTCGAGGCCCTTCTGTTTCATAACGTTAAATATATCATGCCATTTTCTTCTGGCCTGTAAGGTTTCTGTTGAGAAGTCTGATGATAGTCTGATGGGTTTTCCTTTGTAGGTGATCTTTTTTTTCTCTCTAGCTGCCTTTAATACTCTGTCTTTATCTTTGATCTTTGCCATCTTAATTATTATGTGTCTTGGTGTTGTCTTCCTTGGGTCCCTTGTGTTGGGAGATCTGTGGGCTTCGGTGGACTGCGAGAGTATTTTCTTCCCCAGCGAGGGAACGTTTTCAGCAATTATTTCTTCAAAGACACTTTCTATCGCTTTTTCTCTCTCTTCTTCCTCTGGTACTCCTATAATGCAAATATTGTTCCGTTTGGATTGGTTACACAGTTCTCTTAATATTCTTTCATTCCTAGAAATCCTTTTATCTCTCTTTGCTTCAGCTACTCTGTATTCCTGTTCTCTGTTTTCTATTCCATTAACCGTCTCTTGCATCTCATCCAGTCTGCTGTTAGGCCCGTCGATCGCTTGTCTGATTTCTGCATTGTCTTTCCTCAGTTCCCTCAGTTCCTCCCTCAGCTCTTGCACATTTCTCTGTAGGTCCATCAGCATGGTTATGACTTTTATTTTGAATTCTTTTTCAGGAAGACTGTGCATTTCCATCCCTTCAGGCTCCCTCTCTGGGGTTGCCTGGTTGATTTTGGTCTGAACCATATTCCTCTGTCTTTTCATGGCTATAGGATTGGTCACTGGTAGTTGCCACGTATGTCAGCTGGGCTCTTTAAGACTTTAAAAATAGAAAGAAAAAGTAAAAAAAGGAAAAAAAAAGAAAAAAGAAAAAAGAAAAAACAAAACAAAACAAACAAAAAAACGCCCACGGGAGTAGATTCTGTGGGGATGCTGTAGGTGGCGCTGTTGCCCCACTATGCCGCAGCCATCGCCGCGCCGCTGCGCAGGGCCCTTTATTGCTCTGGCCGGGGTGGGGACGAATGGGAGGCTGTTGATCTCAGTGAGAAGTGTAAGTATGGCCACGCTTC
This sequence comes from Smutsia gigantea, assembly GCA_032199065.1. NCBI lineage: Eukaryota > Metazoa > Chordata > Mammalia > Pholidota > Manidae > Smutsia > Smutsia gigantea. The sequence goes on along the minus strand of JAVSCE010006645.1, from coordinate 221,782 downwards.
CCCAGTCGCCAGCTAAGGCGTCCGAAACTCCCCAGGACTCCCAGCCTGCTGGGCTGAGTGGGCCGGGGCAATCCGGCTCCTCCACTGGGCTTCTGTCACTCTAAGACCACTGAAGAAAGCGTGCGCTTTTTTTTTTTTTCCTTCATGGGAGCCGGCTGCAAGCACTCTGGCGCCTTCCCACTCAGATCCTGCCCCTCTGTCTTTCCAATCTCCGCTCCACTGCACGATGTGGGTCAGCGCGCCCCACGCAGATCACCTGGGCTGGCTAGTTTGCGGGGTGTACTTCCAGTCCTTCCGGCTCTGAATCCTCTTCTCTCGCCGGTGCGTTGGGATGGGGGAGTGCTCGGTTCCCGCCTGGTTGCGGCTCTGTATCTTACCCGCCTTTTGGGGTGCCGAGTCCTCTCGGGTGTAGCTGCATGCTGTGCACTTTCCTGTGTATTCTGGTGTCTCTTTTTGGAATAGTTGTATTTGCTGTATTTTCATAGGTAAATATAGTGTTGGGAGGAGATTTCTGCCACCCTGCTCACGCCGCTATCTTGCCGGAAGTCTCCTTCTGTCCATTTTTGAAGTTCAACTTTTAAGCTAATTCATCACTTCTTTCTATCTCTCCACCTCCCATTGTAGGCGTGGCTCTTGGCCCTAGAACTTCAACTGCAGAAGGGATTTGGGGCTGTCTCTTTACTTTTTCTCCCTCCTATTCATTGTGCTGGCCCTTAGTCCTCTAGGGGTCATGTGGGTTGGAGGTGTGAGAAAGGGAAAAGGCAAAAGTCCTTTAGTGTATGATACACTTTCAAATGCTGTTTCTGTTGTGGGGCAATTTTGGTTCTTCTAGGGGCTTCACCCGAACCTCTTCTGTAAAACAAGCAAGCACACCTACAAATATTTTTATACATAAGTATATGCATGCTCCTATTGCTGCACATAAGTATGTGCATGCACAGACATTACCAAAAAGTTCTGCAGCATACACAACAAACTAAAAGTAATGGTTACCTTTGAGTAGGACAAATAAGGGACAAGGGGTTTGGCCATCCGAAGGGGGTGTTTTTACTTCAACTATATTATTTAAATTCTTACTACATGTAGAATGTGTTTTGGATATTTGATTAAACATAAACAAAAAGCTATATATTGAAAATAACACTAAAGATTGCAAAAGAAAAATTCCTTTTATGTAGAAAAAGTATTATTAGAAGGGCCCTCTAAGATAAAACTTCTAAATCATATATATATGTGATTTTTATGACTTTCTGTTGAATTGGTGTTTTTGTCATTATGAAAGGGACCTCTATATCCTTGGAGACATTCTTTTGTTTTGACATTCGCTTTGTATGATGATAATGTAGCTTCCCACACTTTCTTATACTTGCTGTTTGCATAGTACATCTTTTTCTATTCTTTTACTTTCAGTCTATCTGTGTCTTGCATTTAAAGGTTTTTTAAAGTAAACTACATATAGTTGGATCTTCCTTTTTCATATAGTTTGACAATTTTTGCCTGTTATGGGGAGAATATTTCCTGTTTTCATATTTGTGTGTTTTTCAGTTTATTATTTTGCTATTTTTCTTTTTGTCTAATTTGTCTTTTGTTTCTCTTCTTGTTATAACCAAATGCTTATTATTCTATTTTGTTTCTTAGGTTTTTAGCTATTTCTATTGCAATTAATTTAAATTTTAGTGTTTGGTCTAGTTATTACAATGTTCATTCTTAACTTATCATTGGCTACTTAGAATTAATATTGAACCATGCCATTCTTCACAAATACAAGACTCTTAAAATGGTGTAATTCTATTTATCACCTCCCCTGCCATTTGTGATCTATAATTTACTTCTCCATATGTTGTAAATATCACTAAGAAATTATTTTTGCCTTAAGCAGTATTTATCTTTTAAAAGAAAATGAATACCCATTCATTTCTGATTTCTGGTGCTTTTCATTTCTTCTTGAAGTTTCACATTTCCATCTAGTATCATTCAATTTAGTTCAGGCTAATGGACTGTTTAAAAAGTATTTCTTGTAGTCTAGATGATCTGTTCTTAGCTTTCCATGATCTGAAAATGGCTTTCTTTCACTTTCAGTTTTAAAGAATAATTTTACTGAATGTAAAATCCTGGGTTGAAGGTTTTTTTTACTACTTTTGTTGCTTTGAAAATATCTTCCTTTTTTCTTTTGGGCCTCCATTGTTTCTGATAGGAAGTTTGAAGTTCTCCCATCTGTTGTGCAGTTTTTCTCTGTTGGCTTTCAAAATTTTTTCTTTATTTTTAGATTTTAGGACTTGACTACAGTATACCTCAGTTCAGTTTTCGTTGCATATTATCCTTTATGAGATTGCTGAATTTCTTCAATTTGTAGGTTAATCTTACTGAATTTGGAAATTTTCAACCATTATATTTACTGAAATATTTTTTTCGGCCCCATTTTCTTTCTTTGATTTAATAGGACTTTAACAGCTATTTAGTAGTTTTAATGTCTTTTCTTCTAATTCCAGTACCAAGATCATATTGAAGTCTTGTTTCCTTTGACAGCCTTGTTTCCTGGCTATGGGTCATATTTACTACTTATTTGCCTGTCTGGTAATTTTTAAGTGTATATATAGTGCACATTTTGAATTTAACATTGTTGAGAGTCTAGGTTTTTTGTCCTTTTAAGTTGAGTTTTGTTCTGGAGTGCAATTATTTTAATTGGAGCCCTTGTTAATCCATTCTAGGCTTGGCTTTAGGCTTTAGTTGGGCTGGTCTACAGTAGACTTACTCTAGGATGTGGTCCTATTCTTAAGACCTGGTCTTGTGGTGTTTCAGCTGAATTCCTAGGATATAAGTGAGATTCTTTCACTATGACAAGATAGGAACTTTAAGATCAGCTAGCATTGTGCAGCCTTTAGTATCTCCATTGTTCATTTAACTCTATAGTAGCATTGTTTGCTAGGTATTTCAGGATATTACCCCCCTCATGTGTAACCACTCCCTACCCCCAACACTGCACAGCTACCTCAACTTCAGTACTATGTACTACAAATCCCACTTACTTCAACAGTTCCAAACTCTGATCTATGATCACTGTGTACTTCCTGAATTTCACCTTTCTGTACTGTAGTCAGAAAATTGTCCCTAGCCAGAGAGCTTGGGTGAAGGTGGTACTCATATGTTTCTCTTTTCTCAAGGACCACAGTCTGCACTGCCTGTTATCTGATGCCTGAAAACTGGTGCTTCTTATGTTTTTTCCAGTTTTATACTTACTTAGAGTAGGAGGGGAGGTTCAGTGTCAGTTACTGTATTATACTGTGGAAATGGATTAAACATTCAGATTTATATATACCGAACATTCTTAAAGTTTCATCTGCAACAAGAGTATGGCAAATATAGTAAACTTTGTAAATACATTTGGTGTTAGAACTAATTCCATATTTGGGGGATTTGCTGGAAATTAATCAGAAAATACCATTTGTTTCAACCCTCGTGATTGCATTATATAATCAGTTTCAGAAGTAAGAATAGGAAGTCTTGGATATTTTGATCATAGTTTCTTTATTAATGACTATCTTTTGAAGTCAAATGTTCTTTAGTTAAAAATAGGAATCCACTCATTGTTCAAACAAAAGTAGGAGGATTATTTTTGATTGCAGACCTATCACAGAATTGAGGTATGTTTGATGGGTGAAATGCTAGAGATGATGAATGGGGCAGACTTGTTAAAAAGTCTTGAAAATTTTTTTGAACTTTAGTTTTTTCGTCTGTATATTAGGAAGTTTAAAACCTACCTTCTCCACTTCATAAGGTTGGTGCCTGCCAACTTGTGAAATTACATTTATTTTTTAAGGCCTAGTTCAAATGTTATGTAAGAATTAATTGTTTTCCTTGATGGCTACTGAGCATCTTTTTCATATTACCACTTCTGAACTACATTCCCATGTAAAGTTAATGAGTAATATTTGAATAAATGATAATCAAATGAGAATGTATATTTGAAAAGAGTTTGAAAATTACGAAGTATATGAACATATGGAAGATATTTCTTAAGATGTTATCCTAATTTGCAGAATATATTCTCTTTTTACTTAAATTGAGTATCTTCAACTGACTGGAATTTTTTTTTTTTAATTAAAATAACTTTCAGTTGGAAGGTCTAGGTTAGTGAATATATATTGGCTTATGAAACACAATACATTTTTGTTACTTATTTTTAAGAAGTAACCAAATTCTTGATTTCTTTGTTTTCATGATTTCTTTGATACTAAAGTATAGGAATAAAGGGTAGTGGTTAATTTAAGAGTCTACTGTTACTTGATTTCAGTGGGCATCAACAAATAGCAGTAATCCTTTGCCTAAACTTTTGTTGTTATTAATTTCCCAAACATTTGTTTTTTAATTATCTAAGATGACTGATTTTCTTTTCTTAATATTCTAGCTCTCTATCAATACCAGCTCACATCATTGAAAAGATAATTTTGAAGACATGTTTTGCTGAAAAGACAACTGAGAAAGATTTTACGAATGGGATGAACACGCACCAGTTAATTGACTACCTACTGCAATTTTAATGTTAACGTTACCCACCTGGTACAGTTGACCTAGTGATGTACCTATTCTCACGATACCCTATTTCAGTGTGCTTGTCTTGATTAAAGAATTCAAAGTGGAGTACCGCAAACTTGATATGGATAATAAAAAGAAAGACAAGGACAAATCAGATGATAGAATGGCACGACCTAGTGGTCGGTCGGGACATAACACTCGAGGAACTGGGTCTTCATCCTCTGGAGTTTTAATGGTTGGACCTAACTTTAGAGTTGGAAAAAAAATTGGATGTGGCAATTTTGGAGAATTACGATTAGGTAAGACTGTTTTGTTTATTCCATTATGTTGGAAGCATTTTTTTTTAAATGAAAGATACTTTCTAATGAAAATGACTTAATTGTTGTGGTAATTATAAAGAATATAGGTGTTGGAAATATCTTATGTATTTGTATTTTCTTTGTAAGGAATTCCCTGGTATAAGTATGTCTGTTTACATGAGATTAACCATCTAGAATATGAGAAACAAGAAACTAAGTTTAAAAACCCAACAGGCTTAAATACGTGTTAGGAAAGCCTTTGCAGTGTATTCTTGAGGAATGATAATTAGGCTTTTTCAGATTTGAAAACATTTAGTAACTGATTACTTTAGGGGAAAATGTATGGCTTAAAGTCAAGGTAATATACTGAATTAGTATAAAAATCAGTTAAATTTGCATTGTTCTAAATCCTGTTCCCCATTCCCCAAGTTATAGTCAGCGGTAGGCTCTGACATCCATATTCTTAACAAGGGACACAAAGTACTAACTTGGTTTGTTCTTATGATAGGCAAGTTTGAGAAACATTGGTCTAATTAAAACTCCTAACTCTACATTTAAGGCAATTGAAACTCAGTGAGGGGAGGTTACTTGCCGAATGTCATGTAGCAATTTAATGACAATCAGGACCAAACTCTAGGTTCTTAATTCCTAGTGTAGTAGAGTTGTGGCTTTCTTCACTGAAGTGAAACAAGAAGGGAACAACATGGTTATGTAGGAGTCAGTGTTAGGTACTTTGAAGGCTCTGGTCAGTGGACCACCAAGATTGGAAACTTTAGAAGTAAAGAGAAAACTTGGCTTCACAAGATCCTTAGATCTTTCCTTAGATCCTTCCTTAGATCCAACCCTGATTTTTAGAAATAAACCCAATTGTATGTTTTCCTACTCTACTTTTCCTTTTCATCTTGTAAAACACCTTAATTTGTAGTTGCTCCATTTTATTATGGTTTATGTAGTTAATGTGCATTAACTCTTTGAATGAAGCAAGCCAATAAATAGCAATGACATACTTTGTACATAGCTGTAGTATGACATTACAGCTTTTTCATGACTGTCCGACTTTTTTGTATTTGAGTAAAGACTCAAATATTTGAAAGGTTGAATATTTTATGTTTTATGTTTTGGCGGACATTGAATTAGATATTGTGAAATTCTTAAACTGTTTCTAATTTTGGAATAAGCCTGATTATTTATTTGTCTAACTTTAAGCATCATCTATCCAGCCAGCCACTCAGAATTTAGTGCATGCCTATCGTGTGTGAGGCATGATTAGACACTAATAATGCATTGGAAAAATATAAAAATTGCCCCTGCCTTTGCACTTAAACACTTGAGGCCTCAAATTCCTCAACTTTAAAATGGGATTATTTCCACATCTAGGTTATTGTGGGATTGTTTTAGATGATAATGTAAAAGGACCGTACTATACCTGCATATTTTAGGGAAACATTGATTGTTCTGTTCCTTTGAAAGATGATGTCAAGATTGTTGTTGTTTTTTAGAATTAAAATTATGGCATGGTGCATGTATATTTGTTTATACTTATTTATATAAATTCTCTGTACAGCTATATATTATGTCATAGCTACATTTGTACCATATCTATTGCACTTTCTCTGTCTATATGGTTATAGTGCTATATAGTACTTTGATCATTTTTGGTTCATATAATTTATTTCAAAACAACTACATATATATATGTGTGTGTGTATATATATATATATATATATATACATCTGTGTATGTGTATGTGTGTATATGTGTTTGTGTTTGTGTACAAAATCTAGTAGACCATTTTAACCAGGGCAATATTAGAAACTAATATTCTGAAACTATATGTGCTTATACTGGAAAAGCAGTTAGATACCTCTTTCTTTTGCAGTTTGTGAATAAGCAAGAATAGGAATAAGGTGACTTATTAGTCTGTCCATTTGTCTATCAATCAATCATCTACCTATCTGTATCTAATCTATGGTATTTTGTATTTTTTTACATTTATTTAAATATGTATTATCTATATCTATATATGTATCTGTTTTATGTCTACTTATAAACAGCGTCTGTATGTATAGAGTTAATTTAGTCATCTTACTCCTTTTTATTGATAGACTTCAAAATAAAGGGGCATTTTACTCCTGTTCTTAAGGCCCCAAATGATTTCTCTGAATAGGAAAGGTTGTAATAAACATCATTCTTTCTGTAGCTGGGTAAACATGCTAATGTTAAAAGTTGGTGTGGGTTCATCTAGTACTTTTTTTTTAAACCACATTAATAGACACATCTTGAGCAACTGAATCCTGGCACTAAATTTTTTGTGGTTAGTATTGAGTAGCAAAGAATATAAGGTATACATGTTATAGGTAAGTGATTTTCAGCAAAGATGACATTGGTGCTTTGGGCTGGACAGTTCTTTTTTTATGGAAGACTGTCCCACACATTGCATGTGTTTAGAACTTCGGACCTCTTGAGCACTAAAAAGGACTTGCATCTCCAAAATAATTGCTGATGCCCTCTTCCTCCCTGCCACTTGCCGATGCCTCAAGGAGAGATAGTGTTATCTACTGTTGAAACTACTCTTACAGATAATTATTTTTTTTAAGTTGGAAATAAAAAAATTGGCCTTGAGATTTAAAAAAATAGGTAAACATTTTAAATAGTAACCTGAAATTAAATTTAAGTAAATGTACTTACTATCATTTTCACCTGTTTTTTAATTGTAAAATGGATGAAATGATGTAATTTTGGTTTTGTTTTACCTTTATGTGTTTTGGTGGTAAGACTTGCATTCTGCATTTAGTAGGTGTATTTCTAGCTTAGACAATTGGCCAAAATCCCTAGATATGTTTTTAACAGGCACTCAATGAGACCAAACATTGCTAGCTAAAATACAGGGTTGTATTATATCTAGTTTTTATTTTTCTGTATATGATGGTGTTTGGACAACTTGAAACCTTTCTGGCTGGAGAAAGAGTCACCTCCAGGCACTAGCCAGTTCTTACAGATAGCAAATGACTCATTTGGGAGCATGTCTGTGATCTGCAGACTAACCAATCCAGAGCCATATCTCCTCTCTTGGGCTTAAACATACCAGGAGGCAGTCTTCCTCTTCATTAGTCATCCCATGGCCACTTACAAGACAACTAGAGACCACCCACGTAGCCCAAAGGCCACCAGAGTTATTCTCTACCAGACTTATTCAAATTAGCCAGTCCTGTTTGCCCTACCCCGCCTTGCCTTACCTTCCTGAGGAAGTCCCACTAAAGGCCGTGACCTGTGCTCGCTCTCCCCTTGCTCCTGTCTTCTACCACCCGACCAACACATCATGCTTTCCCTGTGAACCCCTTCTCTAGGACTTGTGGGTATAATAAACTGTGTTTTTCTGAGCCTCTTTTGTTGTTTCCTTTTATGGTCACATCTGACTGACCATTACATAAAGGAGTACAGAACAAGGGTGTTATATATTGCTTTATGAATTACCATGTCTGAAATGAGATAATGTGACTTTTGACATACCACAAGAGTTTCCATGACTTCTTTTATTTTTGTTTCTTCTCTTCTTATTCCTAGATAGGTTATAACTCTTCTTATTTTATTGTTTATATGTAGGAATTGTTTTGTTTAAGGCCTTCTTTCAAATAAATATCAAATGTACAGATTTGAGTAGATTGATCATTTTCATGTTTATTGATTTTCTAATGTTACTAACTGAAGCTTATTATAAAACTTATCTGAAAAATGGAATAATAAGAAATAGACATGATGCTATCACAGAAAGATACTTGAGTATAATGGTGTTAAGCAAAATAATTTTTTTTTCTTTCACATAACAAAGCAGAGGGAGAGTACCCAGGGCTGTCAGGGTACCTCTGCACCCTCAATATATGGCTTCAGTCTCTGCGTGTAAGGTGATTGCTCCAGCTGTTGCCATCTCCCAGCCAGCGAGAAGAAGAAAAAGACCCAGGAGAGCAGGCATCCATTCTTGGAAGTGGGGAGTGATACACCTCATGTCCACTCCCATTCAGAACTTTAATCATGTGGCTACACCAAGCTGCAAGAGAGGCTGGAAATGTAGTCCCTGTCTGGGCAACCATTTAAAAATTCTGGCATTCTATTAATTTAGAAGGGGGAGCATGGATGCTGGTGGGTAACTTGTAGTTCCTGCTATAAGCATCTTATTCGTTTCTGTAGTACATAGTTTTCTATAATAATTACCACTCTGATGCCACAAAATTGGTAAAACTGTCTTTTCAAGTTCTGGATGGCAAAAGCCCTGTTGGAAATGTCTTTTGAAATTGGATTAAAATGTCAGTTTACTGGAACTGGTCTCTTTGGAGTCTTCTCTTAACTGGATTCCCTCTACACTTACACCCCTTCCCTCTCACTCAAATTAAACGCACAAGCATATTGTGTATCATTTTTTGTTCACACTTTGAACAAATATTGATTAAAAGTCAACTGTGTGAGGCTGTGCCTATGTTAGGTGACAAAAATACATAACATGTTGTTTAATCATTGTTCATGTTCATAAATGTAACCTGTACAGTTTATCAAAATTTCTAATAGTCAAAAAAGGTGATACCTTACGGTTTTAGTGCTTCCTGCTGTGACCTAAAAATAGACCTTTGACCATGTAAATGCTAACAAAAACAGTATTTCTAGAAGTATTTGGCATATATTGGTTCTGTGGAATCTGTAAACTTGTTGTCCTGTGATTATTTTTCCTTGTGTATGTATAAATATATGTTTTCAGCATAAAGAATTTTAAAGTATTTTATACAATCAAATCTGTATAAAATCTTCTGACCTTTTAATCGTTTTCCACTTTTTAAAAATTCTCAGAAAGGCTTTTTCTCTATAGTGGGCTGATAAAACATTTGTTTTTAATTTAGGGATTGTATATAATTTTTAAAATACCTAGAATTTAATTTGGTTATAAGGTGACATGCTAATAACCCTTAAACTAGTTAACTTGTTTGTCAGAACTAATTATTCAATAATACTTTTCTTATTTTGTTTCATTTTTTTATGTATTCCAGATTTTTTTCTATGTATTTGATCCATTTACTAGATTTCTTATGAGCCCTAATACAATTACATCCCATAATAATGAAGGGTTTAAAATGAGGTGGTAATTAGGAGAGGATTATTGTAGTTGTCCTGTATTTATATAGGAATTCTAGTTGTGAAGTTTAGTTTAGCGTGTGTTTGATTATTGATTATACTCTGAGTTATGTACAATACTCCAACAAAATAAGGATCTTTTTATTTTTGTTAGTGGGAGAAAGTATTTATTACTATCACTTTCTACTCTGAATCCAGTGAAATACTAAATATGTCATTGAGTTGATCATAAATTTAGTATTTCCTTGTCATTGAGGTTTTCCATAAATAGTTGGAAGGAAATGCCTATGCTTCATTTAAATGTATTATGGTTTTAAAAGATTGTTTTTGCCTAGAATACAGTTTTACATAATATATCTTTAAAAATTAATCACTGGTAGAATCTGACACTTTTTCTTTCTTTTCAAGGGAAAAATTTATACACAAATGAATATGTGGCAATTAAACTGGTAAGTTTATGTTTCTTATTTTTCCTTAATTATTTCCTTAACAAGTAACATTTTAATTATTTTTGTTTTCATATCATTTATAACTGGAGTGTTCATTGGGAAAGTGGTGTGTATAACTCCTCTTGTGTTATTAACCTCTTAGCATCATCATGCCTCCCAAGTATATGATAATGTATATGATGTCAGTGTCTTTCTGTGCCACAATGCAATCCCTTTACTTTGGCAGCAGTATAGAATTGAATTTTTGAATTTTGAAACTATTTTTAAGTTAAGGAAGCTGGCATATTGACATTTTTAATTAGATAAAAATTAGAAAGCAGGTATTTTTCTTTTTGTTCAAGCATTTGGACAAAAGTATCCTTAGTATTCAGGATTACAGTCTTTGAAAATATATTTCCAGATAGCTTCCAAAATATTTTCCTATTGAATTTTTATATGTGGCATAGCTGGCTATCGCTTGACCTTTAGGGATTCAGAAATGCATGATGTAAGGTTGGGACAGCAGGGAAAGCAAACTTGCATAGGACTACCCTGAATTCCTCGGTGTGCCACATTTGACAGCAGTAAGGCACCTCTTTTTCAGAAGAGTTGGGATCTGGGAATTTATAAGACGTATGTTTCTTCTGGCACAGCTTTCTTATGTGGTTTGCCAGCTAGGTTTCCCTGAAGTTAAACATGGCTTGGTTTTTCCAGTCTGCCTGCCATTCTCATCTGTTCTTTGCCAACATAACCATTGTTATTAGAGTAATGTGAAATCAGTATATAAGGAGGCACTATTAGAGGAAGAGGCAAGTGGGAGAAGTAGAAAAACTTTTGAATAGAAGACTGTACTACCTGATTTTAAGTGTCTTTGTGAGTGTAGACCAAGTTTCAGTGCAACAAATGCTGTTTATTTTCACTGGGAAATAAAGATGCATAGTAGGGCTGTGGTGCCTCCAGGAAGGGCTGGCTGACATGTGGTATGAGTCCATGTTGGTTTGGGGTCTGGTCCTTGGCTTTATGACAGAAAATCTAGTGAGGTACTCTTACTAAGATTGTCACTGTTAATCAGAGGTGGACTCACAGTACTCAGTCAGTTCGTACAGCCCATGAAGTTCCCAGAGATGTAAATATTTAGGAAGAGTTAATTTCTAATTTATAATGAGGTACTTTACTATTACAGGTCCAGAATGCTCAAAGCAGTCAGTATAAGTATGTTTTCTTTCTGTAGGCTGATTTACACAGAAAGTCCAATTAAAATTACAAGGTTCCCTTATGAGTATGAAATCAGGACAAGGGAGCTGGTTTGTATGAATCACAATAGGGAGGCCCAGGATGCAGGGACTGGACACTGTTTGAATAGGCACTGCTAACTTTAATTTCTTTGGAATTCTTCCTTTTCCCATGTTTTAGGCCAGGGGTCTAGGATCTAGACACTGTGTGGTGTTTTGGGAATGGAGACTAGAAGCACGGCCACACCCATGTTCTGTGTTTTTGGTGCAACAGCCTGTAGTGAGCAGCTCCACTAACAGGAGCATGTACATGATATTTAACTGATATGTTAAGGCAAATAAACCATTGTGTCAAAACAGGAGCCACTGCTCTAGGCTGACCTTTCCTTATCTGTTTTGGTGATTTCGTGGTGACCCTAGGTCCTTTTATTTTCAGATTTAGAACTTGTTTTTCCTGTTGGCACCATTGATGCCTTAGTAAACGTTTATTATGTCACCTTTCAGCCTTCTTATGTGTACACACATGTATCAGTCTTTTTAGTTTATTTTCATGCCAGATGACTATCTCCTTTATTATTTTTCTTTTTAGATATTTTTCTTCTGCTCTAATTTGTCCCTTTTTAATGCACAATGATCAACATTCTGTGTAATAATTGTGGTTATTTGGTGTTCTTCGGGATAACTGGGAATATTTTTCGATTGATGTCTAGTATTTTGAAATTGAAGTATGGTATAGAGTAATGTTTCCCTCAAATTCAAGCAAAAAATGTATGAGCAGGATAGAAAAATTTTCACAAACAGTTGGACCATAGTTTCATACTTAGTTTGCTAAATATAAATAACATATATATGTGTAGAAAATATAAAATATCCTTATATATTTTTGTTTGTATCTGTTCTCTTCTTATAGCAGATAACAATTTTGTTTAGAACCTTTTTAAAAATAATGATTTGAAAATGTTGTATCTATATACCATGAGTGCCATCTGATTTTTGTACTTGGGTACAAGTAAGGGCAGTATTTGATAACAGTGGTGGTCAGGGAGCAGATCTCAGTGACTGTATTCAAGCTCTCTTATCTCTTATAAAGGTTTTAATGTTTATTTGATGTTACCCTAGTTCTGACTGATAGTTTGTTTCAGGATAATTTATTAATTTGACCTCAGCCACCACTCTCATACCATAGTTCATGAATAATGGAAATGTCATCCTGTGTGGTGAGGTGACTTTTGTTATATGGTGGTATAATAAAATTTTACTGCTAGTAAAGTACTGGAGTCAAGTTGAATTGAACTGACTCAACTAAGTTAGATTTGACTTTCTGTTTTTACGTAGGGAATTTTAGTGATTGAGTAAGTTTTATCTTTAATTTTGTTTATGATTGCATAGTGGGCTTATTTTTTTGCATCTTACGGTTTTGTACTCATGTAATTGAAGAATTTTAGGTAATACAGCACTCCCCATATGTATATATATATGAGAAAGATAAAGTTTATCCTTCTAGATGAGGGAATTGAAAAGTACAGAATGGTTAAGTAACTTGCCAAATTCACACAGCTAGTAAGTTGTGAATTTGGGATACATACTTAGTACAATTTAGTTTCAGTGTCTGCTTTTAACCACTCTGTACTAAGCTGATTGTTTTCTCTTCTAATACTCTTTGTGATTATAATTGTTCTGCTGGGATTTTACTAGTTCCTTACTTTTCTCTCTCTGCTCCTCCTGAGATGCTTGTCAAATGCATTGTGGCCTTCTCATTGTATTGTCCAGATTTCTAATCATCTTTTTCTGTATGTTCCGTTTTTCTTCCCTCATACTGTATTTTGTATAAATTATATAGATTCTTTCTACATAAGTTTCCAGTTCTGTAGACATTTTTATATCTATCTTCCAGTTTCCAAATTCTCTTTAATGTTAGGTTAATCTGCTCGCAATACTTGAGTTTTAAATTTTGGTTACTGTAGTGTTTTCTTAGGTTTTGAAGTACTGTTGGTTTTATGTAAGTAAGTTTTGTTACCTTGTTATACTTCCCTGTTGGATCTTGTTAAAATTTCCTATGTTACCCTATTATAGTTTCCTGTTTCCTACAGATATTTTCACTCATTTGTTATTTATTTACTGCATCTAAAATCTGTGTTGGTTCCATTTATGTTGTGTCTATGTGTATGTGTAAATTTCAAAAGATTATGTTGAATGAAAAAAGTCAGATACATCCGTATAGAACATGTACTGTATAATATCATGTGTATGAAATCCAGCAACAGACAAAACTCATCCAAAGGCAATAGCCAAACTGTGATTGCCTCTGAGGGAAGGATGATGGGAATGTTCTAAACGTTGTTTGAGGTGGTGGTTGCAGAGTATAGTTAGTTACCAAAGCTTATGGACCTGATGCTTATGAACTGTGTGGTTTTTTTTGTAAGCTGTACCCTAACTAAAAAGTTTTTTAAAATGCGTTGTTTCTACTGTCAAAATTTCACATCTCCATCTTTGTTCTTTCTTACTTTTCTATGACTTCACTTAAACCTAGAACCTTTAATTACATCAGCAATATATAGAGCAGAGGTGAATTCCTGGAGAAAAAGAGTAAGGGCCACCATTCCCCTACTCATGCAGTTCATTTGGACTATATTTTTCTTCAGGGTCAGAGAGTCAGACATAGATTTCCCCAGTGCTTAATCTAATGGTCAGTTAACCTTGTATGTACATTTATGGCATCAATTTATTTTACATTGAATGTAAAGTTGATTTTTATATGAATCTAACCTTAGAGAGACAAAGATGCTTAATACAATTTGTACACTATATAAGAGTCAACACCATATTTATAACATTTGGAACTGAGGCCTAGTGAACCTTTAATAACTTACATATTTTTTGATGTTTGTTTTTTAATTAGGAGCCCATGAAATCTAGAGCACCACAGCTACATTTGGAATACAGATTCTACAAGCAGTTGGGATCTGGAGGTAAAGGCTTACATTCATTTTAAAATTTGTAATAAAATGGGTTATCATGTTAGTAACTCTTTGTTTTCAAAGAGTAGCATTTTAAATTTGGTTAAAATGAATCACTTCTTAAGGCTGTGCTTACTAGACATTTTCTTACTAAAGTCTTAACATTTCTCCCACTATCTAAAAATATTTGGAGCTTTTTGTGATGATGCTAAAGAGTAGAGACCATTGTGAAAAAAAATTTAATGTGAGAATATAAGATGCGTTTATCTTCCACGCTCTTAGCCTTTTTGACAATATAAGAGTCCCCTGCTTATTGATGGTTTGCAGTTACTCGTGGTCATCTGTGGTCTTGAAGCAGGTGATTCTCCTTCTGACTAGTTGTCATACCACTTCACACCCATTCGAGTGGCTGTTACCAACCAAACAAAGCAAAAACAACCCCTACAGCAGTAAACAAGTGTGTTCATGTGAATAAGAGAACTTTGGGTTCTTTGTGCACTGCTGGTGGGAATGTAGAATGGTACAGCTGCTGTGGAAAGCAGTGTGACTGTTCCTTAAAAAAATTAAACATAAAATTCCCATTTGACCAGCAACTCTACCTCTGGTTATAGACAAAAAAGAATTCAAACCATATACTTAAAATGGTTATTTGTACACTCATGCTTATAGCAGCAGTATTTGCAATAGCCAAAAGGTGGGAACAACCCCAGTGTCCATTGACAGATGATGGATAAGCAAAATGTGCTCTGTCCACACAATGGAACATTACTCATCTGTAGACACACACTGTGATACAGGCGAACCTTGAGGATGTCATGCTAAATAAAATAAGCTAGTCACAAAAGGACAAATACCATGTAATCCTACTTATTCAAGGTACCTAGTCAGATTCATAGAGACAGAGGGCAGGATGGTGGTTGCCAGGGACTGGGGAGTGGGACAGTATCATTTAATGTAAACAGAGTCTCAGTATGGGATGATGAAAAAGTTCTGCAGATGGATGGTGGTAATGGTTGCACCACGATGTGAATATAGCTATTGCCATTGAATTATACACTTAAAAACGGTAAAAATGATAAATTTTATATTATGTATATTTAACCACAGTAACAGCACCAATTAAAAAATAGACTTACTCAGAATTATTTAGTGAGATATCTCTGAAAAAATATAAAATTTGTCTGGTTCTACCTGTTTGGGTTTTGATCCTTATGTAAGTTGATATGTCTCTTTATCTAACTTGTGTGACAAGATCCCTCTTTTCTCTCTAATTTGTTCACTAAAGCAGTTTTATACAGACAGTAGGATTCTACACCTTTACTACAGTGTGCATATGAGGGGCTGACTTAGCTTTCCATAGCATTAGAATATTGTTTTATTCCATTATCACTTTGTGTGATAGCAAAAAGTTAATGTATTGAATAGCCTTGTTTTGTTACATCCACTCAGCATTTGTTGAGTAAAATGAAGATCTAGGATTTGGAAGTCATTGGCACGTAGGTGATTTGTAAAGCTAAGGGAATGGATGTGATCTCTCGCGGAGAGTACAAGACAAAACTGCTGACCACTCACTGCATTGGGGTGGAATGAATTTGGCTGACAGTAATGAAAATCACCACAGCAGTAGTTCAAACGAGTAAAAGGGTGTGATGTGAGGAAAAATGAACAAGGAGTTCTGAGGTGAGCGGTTACAGGGTTAATACAGCTACTCAAAGTTAGGAAGTGGTTCCTTCTAGCTTCCTGCTCCTCATTTTGCTTCATCTTTATGATCCCGTAGTTTTTTGTCACAAGAGGGAGGGAAGAAAGGATGAAATAACTATCTATACAAGGATGACTTCCAATTCTTTATCTCCTATTTCCATTCATAAAATCTAATGATACATGTTTGTGTCAGTGGAATCAGAAATTCTATTTACCCAGAATTTTGCTCATCTTCTTTCAAAAACCCTTATTTTTCCAATGACTTTTCTCTCTTCCACAAGACCTGTTTGCTCTTTTGGATTATCTTGTTCCATTAGTGGCACCCCCATTCAAGCTAAAAAGGTTAGTCACCTTTGATTTTGGTCTTTTGGGCAATGAAAAAGTTCTGTCACTCTCTCTCTGTATCTCTTGACTTCATTCTCTTCCCCCAGTGTCCGTGGTCATTTCTCTGACTCCGCCGCCCTCGTGCGCCGCACTTCGCCTCCTCCCACCCCTCACGGGACTCATAGTTTAGCATGGGGTCCAGATTCCTTTCCCTTCCTACTGACCCACCTTTAGGTTGCACTAAACTTACTACTGAATAGGTCTTACTGCTTTTAAGTGTCTATATTCTTTTTTCTGGAATGTCTTTCTCAGTGAATTCCTTCTTTCTGCAGGCCCCAGCTAAATGTCACCTCTTTTGCAGTGCATTTCCTGACATCAGTATTTCTCCCCCAAAAAGCTTCTTTGACCTGAAATTATTTTGAATGTATCTGTGTTTTTCCTTTATCACATTATATTATTGTTTGCTTATATCTTCTCTCCTTGGCTAAAATTTGAACTCTGTTGTTAGTGAAATGATACATTCATCTTTTTATCCTTGACACTGAGCCGAATAATTGACAATTGTAGGTCCTTGGTAAATGGTTGAAACTATAAGTTCTTAAATGAGAATAATAAGAATCTTTTCTTTCATTAGATGTGAAGTTGCAATACATAATCTCCAATATTCCTATTGCCTTTTAACTTATGTGGTTGTATGGTTAAGGTTTGATATTTAAGTATTATACACAATTGTTATATTATTAAAATTTGAATTTATTCCCTCTGACAAGAAACATAGCCATACAATTTCCAAAATTTATTTATTTTAATTAATTTCATTTGTATTATCCTATGGTTAGGTAAATTTAATTCCTCATTTTAGAGATCTAGAAATATAAAGAAAAAAATCAGTGATAGAAATGATAAACCAAGGAGACAGACGGGTGGTTATTTAATTAACTGAACTATACTGTTCAGCCATCTAATAATAATCACCAGAGAAGCAGATTCTTTAGTTATTGGAATTAAGTTTTTTTTATTTTACTTGAAAAAATGTTTAGTTGAATTGTTGATACTTTATGAAAATACATGGAACATGTTTTGAATTTATGGGCAAATTTTCTTTGAAGATCTGTGATTTTGAGTAATGCTTCTTTATGTTAAATTATTTCCTTAGTATCAGGTGATTTAAATAGGCTGTATTGGGGGAAACTTTGCAATTATTTATTTCTTGGAATTTCTTTTCAGCTGATATCTTTATCACAGAAGGTAAAATAACCTTTTTTTAGTTATAAATTATTACTTAGCAAAGGAAATAAAATCATTTTTTCTGTCATAAGTTACTGTTCTTGGCAAATCTCTTTAACTATAGAAATGATATTAAATATACTATTTGAGACCATGAGTATGTTAAATTATGGTTTCTCAAGTGATGGCTTGACTTTCTGATGTTCCCTGAACTATGTGGTTCTAAACAATGATTTGGTAGTAAGCAGTGGCTGTTTCTAAATTTATACCTCCTCATAGTATTGCCTTCTAAGAGCTGTTAAAAGAGCTTATTTCCTTCTTTATACTGACCCTCTGCCTTCATGGTTTGTGCCTTGTTAAAAAGTCAAGATTTATGTGGTCTCTGTCTGTTTTTGCCCTGGTTTATAGATGCCTCTATAGTCATGTTATTTTCATGACTGCCTGAGTGTCTCTGCTAGCTAAATGAGTGTTGGTGATTCCATAGTGTATGGAAATTTTATCATACTATTAACTTTTCAGGCAGGTTGTGAGGTAAACATGGGTAAACACATTTATAATATCTAAAATTCCTTTTATTTACCAAGTTGCCAGAGTTTCCCTGACCATGTTTACAGTAATCAAGAAATTTTGCTCTTTCTATATATCTGATAAGTACATAAAGAATGCTGTGCATTACCAATATAAGAAAGAAGGGTTGTTTGATAGTGATTTCAGTTTGGTTTATATAGTACAGGTATTAGGAGAGTTGTATGTTGTGTGATTATCATAGTATTTTTAGTGATTAATTACATAAGAGTCTCAAACAAAAACAAACCATACATTTGAATAGGGTATGACTGAATGGTAATGAAGGATTAATTTTCCGAAGTACAAGTTCATTTTTGGAATTTCCTATGTAATAAATAGTAAAATGATAGAAACTACAAAGCTATGAAAAACAATATGATGATTTCATATTTCATTTTTGTCTTTGATTTAAATATAAAGTAGCACATTGTGAGAAGAAAAGGTTTGTAAGCCTGTAGCTTGGTGGTAAGAATGTTAGAGAGAATCCATTTTTTCCTTAATTATTAATCCCCAAATGGACAATAACTGAATAATGAATAATGTAATTATTTATTCAGTGTTCATATAATAGTCATTCAGTATTCACATAATATTCATTGACGATTTGATTAAACATAAACAGTAACTGTAGATGTTATTTTTTAATGTTCTTTGAAATTTAGAATAGTTTCTAAATGTGTAAAGAGAATTATCACAGAAAGAAATATTGCTTCTTTTTCACAGTGAGGTGTGGGGTGGCTTTATTCTTTTTATTTGGGGTTAATTGGTTGAATTTTACTACTAAATGTGGGTGCTGTGGTATTTTAATGGAACAACTGTTACCAAGTCTGGAATTTGTTGCACCTGTTTGTTCATATCAGAATTTACTGCTCAGCTAGGATGGCAGTTCTTGAACTTTCAGGTCCCAGGACCCTTACGTACTCTTAAAACTTTCTGAGGATCCCAGAGAAATTTTGTTGTTGTGAGTTACAGCTATTTATATTTACCATATAAAAAATTAAAAAAAATATAAAAATACTGCTGTATTAGTTCATTATAAGATAACAATTAATAATTATAATTAAAAATCACAACTAACTATATTTTCCAAATTAAAAAAAAGGGAGAAAAGTGGCCTTGTTTTACATATTTTGCACATCTCTTTAATGTCAGGCTTAATAGAAAACAGCTAGATTCTCATATCTTCCTCTGCATTCACTCCATTGCCATGTCACATGTCACGTAGCCTCTGGAAAACTCGATTGTTCACTTGTAAGAGAATGAAAATGGAAAAGGTAAATAACATCTTAGTGGTATTATAAAAATACTTTTGATGTCACTGACTGTGGACCACCCACCACTGCCCCCAAGTATTTCCAGGCCATAAGTTGAGAACTGCTGAGCGAGGAGTGTAATAAGCATTTATGCTAAAGGTTAAGAATGTCTTAAAGCAAAACTTCCTAGGGAAAGAAGATAGCCTATGTGATAATTCCTGTAATTCATGTTTCTAATCAGATTTTAGGTTTTCTTAACCAAATCTGTAGACTTTAAACTTCCTAATAATTTAAAATTCCTAATAAGAATGTTAAAACTTTTGTTCTGATCCCTCCTACATGAACAATACCAGACCTGAAAATGGAAAGAAACATCATAATATTCTTTCTTTCAATGATATGCTTAGCTATTGCCCACCTATGAGGAACTTCAATATCTGGCATAAAATGCTAAGCAGTCTTTAAGAGTATTAGATCTCCTAACGTTTTGTCACTTAATGTTGTTTTGTCACTTAAATGGAATGCTGAAATATAAAATGAAGGGTTTAGTAAAGTTAATTTTGGGGGAGTAATTGTGAGATTATATTTTCAAATAATACGTGAACTTTGTAATCTTACCCATTCTTGAGCTTTTCTTGGGAAAAAAATGTAGTTTCCTGAAAACCAGGGATGCTTGTAAGCATCCCTGAAAATTATTGATGTTAGAAATGATCAGTACTAACTCTCTCGAATTCACAATAAATGGCTTTTTATAGTAGTCTCAAAAATTATTTTTAGAACAATTAGAATTGGGTGGAGTGTAAGTTTATAGTTGAAAATTCACTGGATATAAGAACAAATACAAACACTAGCTTTTGCCCTTGAGTTGTATTGCATTCATGCAATTCAGTGTCCAAATACTTATGACCAAGGCATGCAGGTAGTAACTTAACACCTTGATTACTCTTCCTTTTAAGCCTTTCTTCTACGCTTTTCCTCTTGTCCTATTTACCCTCACCACCCCCACTTTAAAAACTCTCTTCTGGTCTTGCTCACCGTATTTATGTTGCTGTGGCTGTTTTGTTTTGTATTTGTTTAGGGTACTCCCCAGGCCCTCCTTCTTAGTTGTAACTTCTCTTAACAGTTTAACTCATTTGCTTAGTGGTAGAAACCTGCCCAGACTTGTCCCTGGCAATGAAATTCTACTTTGGCCTTTCCAGTGTGTGCTTTATATTATTGGATTTTTAAAAAAAATGAAACTCTTGATTCTATACTTCAATGACATAAAATTTGTGTTGAAGTTTCTGTATTCATTGACTCATAAAACAGTATCTCAAAGAGTCATTTAGAGTTAGATCATCTTTTTTTATTCACCAAAGATTTGTGCTGAATCATATTTTAAGGTAAACTTATGATTGGTAAAGCTGAGGTATTTTTATTCAGATTGGAGACTAAGCATCTGTTTAATTTACTCAATGAAATGTTATACTGTTTATGGAATTTAGCCGTCTTGGATAAGGTAGAGATACATAATTTTGAGACACTTTGAAACCATTAAAGAAAGGAACTTTGGGAGAAAACTGAATCAGTTTCCTTTGGTCCCTTTACTGATCTTTTTCACAGTGTTATTTTAGAAACCCAAAAGTATGTTGTATATATAGCTTGCTTGAATGTACATGTTAGGTATGCAGTAATTTCCTCCCAACCATGAGTTGGCTTATATGAAGTATACAGCAGAACAGATTTACTTATGCGTACCTTTCCTCAACTGTTCAAAGTTCTGTGTGAATAATTATGAATTAGAGATAGTTTGAAAGGAAGAGATTTGAAGTTTGGGTAAAAAGAATAGTTGGCAATTTGGATGGCAGAACTAGGATAGAAATTTTTGAAATGCAGCCTTAGAAGAGCTCAAACAAAATGAGTCAGAGCAAATCTGAGCCTTGGAACGGACATGTTCCTTCTGTTACGAGGTACGGTGGGAAGGGAGAGGAAGCCAAAGTTACATTATAGGGCACTAGAGTCCAAACTGTGTACTTTGCTTTGTTCCTAGGAGCTCCAAAATGAAGTTAATAGTTAATAAGAGTAGAGGTAAAGCTATATAACTTTGTTATTAGGGACGGTGTTTTAAGAAATACTTGGTTCAGTTACAGTTAATACATGGATTAAGTGAATGTGATCTAAAATCTTTAAGTTTTTCTTTGTGATCCCAGGAGAATTTTTACGATGTGCATTTTATTCCTGATTGCAGAAAATAACATGTGTTCTTTGTAACAATTTGGAAAGTTTTAAAAAATATTAAAGTGGAAGTAGAAATCATCCGTGCATCTAGTAATCTGTTACTTTTCTGATTTTTCCTTCTAATATCTTTCTATTCATATGTATGTTTTAATGACTCATTAAAAACATTTAATTTTAAAAGTTATGTCTGATTTCTGTAAGCAGCAAAATTAATTAATCAGCTCAAAATTATAAGAAGTAAACAGTAAAAGTTTGTCCTTCACAATTTACTTCCAAAGGTAGGTAAAGCCTGTGTTATAGTCCTCAGAATGGGTATGGCATAATTGGTTTCATTAGTCCAGGCTTGGTGAATGTGTAGGTAATGCTCAGTTATTTTTATTATTGATACAAACAGTGCAGCTTGAACATTATTATATGCATACTTTTGCTTACTCTGAAAAGGATAGGGCATTTTTACTCCAAAAACAGAGCAGTTCATATTCCTGCCAACAAAGTTAAATCTACAACTTTGTAAACGTTGACTAACTTTTTGTGAATATCCTTTTGATATACAGCAAAACTTAACAAATGGTAGTTTCTTAAAGGTCACTTGCAGCATAGTTAGAACTATGTGAAAAAACTTTTCCTATGCTCTTACATTAAAATCCCCTGTACTTTAAATAGATCATTAACCTGTGCTTGATTTTGTAAATGCAGTCATTGGTCACTTGGAAAATATTGGTTCATTGAGTTAGGCAGATTTTCAAATATTGACACATCTCATTACTCCAGATTAAATCCTAATAGTTAATATATCACAGTTTCAGAATTGAGTGACAAAAATCAGAATTTTTTTTAACTATTGGGAAGCTGTTGAGGTCATCTGGCAGACACAAATTTTGCAAAATTCTAATTATTGCTCAAAAGCTTGAATTTTATTATTATTGGTAACATATGGGACACTGTTATTTCAGTTTTTCTTAATTTAATAGACTCTTTGTTCACTTCTGAAAATGTTTTTACTTCTTTTTGTTTTTTGTTTTTGCTTCATACACTTTTGAATAGAAGAGGTGAAAGTGGACATCCTTGTCTTGCTCCCAGTCATCAGTGGAAAACATTCAGTCTTTAACCTTTAAGTGTGATGTTAGGTATGAGTTTTTCTTAGCTGCCCTTTACCAGGTTGAGCAAGTTTCCTTCTGTTCCACATTTGCTGAGACTTATGTCAGATATTTTCTCTGCATCTATTAAGATGATCTTATAGTTATTTACATTTATTCTGTTATTTTGGTAGATTATTCAGATGTTATTATGTACATTGGTAGATTTTTGAATGTTAACTATAACTTGGATTCCTGAGTTAAATCATCCTTGATTATGGTGTCTTGTTCATACTTAAGCCATAATGTCCAACCCAATTCCATGAGGATGTACTAGTAAATTTTTAGCAAGCATTTGAAAACATTTGCAAAAATCAGTCATTTAATAAACCAAAATATATTGCTACCTTATTCAAAGATCATTTCACAACCACTTCAGCTATTAAGAACATAGAGGGTAACCCAGAAGGAAGTAGAAAAGCCCTTTGGCAGTCCTTTCATTGAATAACCCCAGAACCTGTGTAATTTTTACATTCTGTATAGAGTTCTAAGAAGCTTGATAATCTGCTTTCCTTGCACCATACTGATAAGAAACAACAAGCTGAAGAGTAGTTATGGGAAATTGCTAAATTAAGAGCATAAAAATTAAAACTTTCAGTGGTATAAAGGGGGAAAAAGGCATTTAGAAATAATTTTAAAAGCTTAGTAGCTGAGAGCTCTTTGTAAGTCTTAGTTGCAGTTCCAGGCTCTTAATGTATATAGCATAGTAAAACCAGTATTTCATAGTTGGAATAAACTTCAGTAAGCTTCTCATCCACCATTTCTGAACTTTTTTCCTGCTTTTACACCTGTAAGGGGTAGATCTTATCCATGTAAGGTAAGAGTGGCTTATAA
Source organism: Smutsia gigantea (assembly GCA_032199065.1). NCBI lineage: Eukaryota > Metazoa > Chordata > Mammalia > Pholidota > Manidae > Smutsia > Smutsia gigantea. The sequence goes on along the minus strand of JAVSCE010006645.1, from coordinate 197,956 downwards.
GATAATGATTCCCAGTGGCAAGGGAGAAGTGTGTGTATGTGTGTGTGTGTGTGTGTGTGGTGGGGTGGGCTGACATATACACAAGGGGGTGTATGAGAATATCTGTTTCTGGGGAAGGGGGGGGGACCATGTATGCATTTTGAACTTGTCCACCTTCCTCCTCCCCTGCCATGATTACATTATCACCTTCCTGTCCCCAGATGTCTTGCTGCCTCACTCATATTCACATGTGAGAAAAACTGTCCTTAACCACTAGGCAAGCAAACTGAAGTCTGCTTGAGAGGTTGAATGGTTAAGATTAGGACAAACGAAGAACCTAATTGTCCTTCCTTTTAGGTCAGTGTTTTCTTTTCTGCTTCTGCAATAGTTAGTGTTCAGAATGATAGAGTAAACAACAAGAATGAAATTGTGCTCCCAAACTCTTTGTTTTAAAAAGAATGGGAAAGATTTTATCTTACTTTAGGAAGTTTTATTCTCTTCTAAAACTACTGAAAGTAAAAACAAAAATAACAAAAAATCATCATACCATTTGGAAGCAAAACAGACTTCTAAGGTGGAAGAAGTTCAGTTCTTCATGGTGAATAAGTAGGTAAATGCAATGTTATTAAGATACATCAATTATCTATTACATGTTAGGTTTTTGGGAGTCTGTTCTAAAAATAAAATGCAAATGATTTCTGTGAATTGGGGCTTTTATTTGGGTTCTGTATTATTTTGTGTTATTGCCTAATGAATTACTTAATATATAGTATCATAGAAGAAGAGACTTTATTTTTTTTTATTAAGGTATTATTGATATACACTCTTACGAAGGTTTCACATGAAAAAACAGTGTGGTTACTACATTCACCCATATTATTGAGTCCCCTAATAACACCATTGCAGTCACTGTCCATCAGTGTAGTAAGATGCCACAGAGTCACTACTTGTCTTCTCTGTGCTACACTGGAAGAGACCTTATCATCTCCCAATTTCCATGGGTCACGAGTCCAGGTATGGTTTAGTTGGGTCCTGTCAAGGGTCTTGTTAGAAGTCAAGGTGTAAGCCTGGACTACAGTCTTACCTGAGGTCTAGAGTACTCTCCAGCTCACTGGTATTTCCACAGTTCAGTTCCTTCTGACTGTAGGACCAAGGCCCTCAATTCCTAGAGCCTCGTACCATTTCCTGGTATGTGGGCTCTTTCACAGCATGGGAGTTTGCTTCTTTAAGGCTGAAAAGAGAGCTTCTTTGCTGGTTTGAATATCTCTGACTCCTAGACCCTCTTTTTTGAAGGGCTTGCCTGATCAGGTCAAGCCAATCAGAGTAATCTCCTTTTTAATTGATTGACTGTCCACTGATAGGGGCCTTACTTACATTTGCCACATAACATAATGTACATAACATAACCGCATAATCTCATGAGTCAAATCTTGGAATTTTGTACACACTCAGGGAGGGAATTATAAGGGGTATATACACCAGAGGATGGGAATCTGGGGGATGATTTTAGCATCATGCCTACAACAGGGTTATTAAAAAGAGCAGTGATTCCTCATTCAAAAAACAGTGAATCTTTCCTATATGCCAGGTATTTTTCCAGGACATTGAAATTTAAGGCTGAAATTCACACTTCCTGTCTTTGTGAGGTGGTGGAGACCACCAGTGAAGCAGTGTTTATAATATATTCAGTAATGCAGCTGCAGTAGGGGTGTAACCAGCCTGCACTGTGAACATCAAAGAGAAGGTGTAGGGAGAGAGGATGTCGGGTCAGGACAAGTTTATTGTGTATGGAAAAAGTGAAAGTTCTGCTGCAGTTCTTCAAACTACAAGATTTAAAAAAATTATTTATTGATTTTCTAGGAAGAAAAGTTTGGTATTTAGAAGAGGAAATGGTAAAAATCCTTTTTCTTTCCCCCCAGATGGTATACCTCAAGTTTACTATTTTGGCCCTTGTGGTAAATACAACGCTATGGTGCTGGAACTGCTGGGGCCTAGTTTGGAAGACTTGTTTGACTTGTGTGACAGAACGTTTTCTCTGAAAACTGTTCTCATGATAGCTATCCAGCTGGTAAGTAAAGCAGAATGTTTTGAAGTTGTTTGACTGATTGGTTTGTTTGGTCACAAGTTTATATTAAAAGGTTAAAATTTGGTGACATCTTACCGAACATTTAACCTAATAAAAATGTTTTTGTTTTTCATATCACTGTCTTTTTAGGATCCATATAATTTAAAATAATTGAATCCAATGTATTTTATTTGTGTGGAAGAATCACTATCCTGTTACTTTTAGATCAGACACTTACTTTGAGAATTAAGTTGTTTCCAGTACACTTTTCATGTAAAAGAAGAATACTTAGAAAAGAGAACCCTCAGAAACATGGGTTCTTAATCATGGTAATAACTACTAATGACCTAGAAAAAGAAGAAACAAACTAATGAAGGAGTCTTACAAGTTATTTGAATTTCAGGGAACCTGTTAGGAAACAACTTAGAGGGTGATTTTAAGGCAGTTTTGAAATAAATGCCAGAGGTCTTAACATTATTTTTATCCATTGACTCATTAATTCCACTTCTACAAATTTTCCCCTTGGAGATATGCAAATGTATTTAAAGTTTTTTGGGCACAGATGTTTATAATAAATGGGGAACAACCCAAATGTGCAGAAATAACAGGTTAGTTGAATAAATTATTAATAACCATAAAGTAATATGCAGCCATTGAAAAGTGTATATTAAAAGAATGTTTCATGACCTGGAGAATGCTCATGATTTATCATTAGTTAAAAGTATAGGTCATAGAATATTATAAATTATGTGATCCAAAATGTGTTCACAAACAAAAATGGCCTTAAGTGACTCTGTGTTTACATTGCATTATCAACTATGAGTGTCATTAAATGAAGCAATTTCATTTTCTTAGTTTATATTGTTTTATTTTGTGACAGTTTGTACAATTAACATATTTGAGAATGTGTAAAACAAGTAATAAAAATGTGCTATATTATTAGTTTATTCCAAAATTTTTTAATTTTAAGATCTTTTAAAATATTTAATACCAAAGGAAAAAAAGAAAGGAAACAAATTAAAAAAAAAAAGGAAGACATTCTGAAGGGTATGAGTTGTTTTTATTTTACAATTTAGACTCTTTAAGTTTCTTTACTATAAGTGTAAAAGTCTGATTATTGAACTGATGAAAAGAAATTACAACTTAGTGGATGTCTGTTTATGCTTTTTTCAGTTCAAGATTTTGTATCAAAAAGCGTTTTGATTTTTTATGAGGTAGCATCATTTAAAAGTATTGACTGAATCAAATCTACTGATATGAAAGTAATTCATAAAACTCAAACACTTTCATTTATGAGTGACCATAATCTAATAAAAGATTTTTAATCATTACTGGATATGAGAAACTAGGTCTGGTATCATGTTACTTTAAAGGGTTGAAACAACTTCTGTATTTTTAATTTTATGTTGTTTTCATTGTGAAAGTTCTGTCTTGCCTCTATCATGCTTTTTTATGTTAGTCAAAGCATAAAATAAAATTTATCTTCTTTTTTTTTTTGAATCAAGATTTCTCGCATGGAATATGTTCATTCAAAGAACTTGATATACAGAGATGTAAAACCCGAGAACTTCTTAATAGGACGACCAGGAAATAAAACCCAGCAAGTTATTCACATTATAGATTTTGGTTTGGCAAAGGAATATATTGATCCAGAGACAAAGAAACACATACCATACAGAGAACACAAGAGCCTTACAGGAACAGCTAGATACATGAGCATAAACACACATTTAGGAAAAGGTATGTGTACCTTTTGTAAGTACGGACATTTGAATTCAGTAACTGTGCTAACAGTGTGAGTTTTTATTTGTTATTATTCAGTTTTTGCAGGTTACAATTGTTTCTATTATAATTTTTATTTATCACATCAGCTAGAGCTTACTTTCATTTATATTTAATATAATTTTTCTAAAGTTGCCCTAGAGTAAACGAATGACATTCACGGTGTCTTTTTTTTTAGTATGATAACATGAGATGTTCAATTTTAATAAAGTTATGGTGATGCATTTGATTATTTTTATTAAGAAATATGAGAGAATACTTAACCTTAACTGAATTTAGTGTGTGCAAAGATTTTTTACTGTGACTAGAGCGCTCTCATACAGCTAGCCAGGAAGATAGCAACCTGCCTAATACAGTTGATGCTGAGAGTACATACCTTAGATGTACTGTTTACTGTATGCTAACTATATGACTTTGGGAAAATTACTTAAATATTTTAAAGGGATTCCTATTTGCAAAAAGGTAAAGTAATATCAACTTCATTAGGGTTTCTTACAGCTTTTTTTTCTCCCTGGTCCAGGATTCAATCCAGGACTTAATTGTCATTCTCTCTCTGGTCTCTGCATCTGGAAGAGTTCCTTGCCTTTCTTTAAAGTACAGGTTGTTTTGGACAGTGTCCTCCTTTGGGGTCTGTGTGGTACTTCTTCACAATTTATCTGGGAATGCATTTTCAGCACGGGTTCCATAGAAGTGATGTGTTCTCAGTGCATGTCAGGAGGCCCATAATGTCCTAGTTCCAAGTAGCTTTGATCACTTGCTTAGGGGACTGTCGCTAAGTTTCTCCACTTAAAAGTTTCTTATTTTCCCTTTGTACTTAGAAAGTGTTCTATAAGTAGATCTTTGAGATTATGTAAATACATTGTTCCTGATCAAAGTTTTAGGCACTAGATTTAGCATCCATTGATGGTTTTGTCAATCCCTCATTCCTCATGTATTCCTTAGTTGATATTCTAATGTAAGCAGAAGCTTTCCCTTCTTTCCCCATATATTCACTTATATCAGTGTGGAATCATGGATTCTTATCTTACTGAATTTAGTGTAGTGATTACTATCATTATTTATTCTGATGCTCAATTGTCCCAGATTTGGCCACTGTTTGCTTGTTAAGCTGTCCTTTTGGCATGTTCTTATGACTTTTTGAGAACTAGTTTCTTGGTGCAACAGTTGTTCCAGGCCCATCTTGTAATTTCTGTGCTCTAGTTCAGAAACAGACATTTCTCCAAGAAGCCCTGGGTCCTTTTATTGCATAATGGTATATCCTTCCAGGCCCTTTCAGCTGCAAAACTAGGAAGTGTGTGTATGTGTGTGTGTGGGAGGGAGAGAGAGAGAGAGAATAAACACATACAAATTCACTTGTGTGTACACAAACACACACACCCATGTATATACATACAAATATACCTATGCATATATATGCATATATGAACATATGTTAATCTCTGTTAAAAACTATGAGTTTATACTCTTATTTCTAAATTCAACCCAAAATCACAAAGTAGTATCTCCTCTTCCCATGTTTGTAATTCACTTTCCTTTTCTATTCTTTGCCAACAGAAAGAAATCTGGGTGCTACTACACTAATATATTTACTCATTTTTAGCCTGGGATACTCAGAATGTCATTTCAGAATTGGTGACTGATAACACTTTGTGAAGCGAGCTTAGAATTGCAGTACTTATTTATTGAAGAATTCTTTTTCAGAGTGAAGTAAAATTTACATTTGCTAAAGTATACTTTATTTTAATGTATAATTTATGATTATTGACAGATATTCACACCTGTGTAACCCATAGCCCTACGAAGATTTAGAATACTATCATCATCCCTTTAGACATTTTTCTTATTCTTTCTCAATCCCCACCTCTCCAAAATCAGCCATTGATCTGATTTCTATCACCATAGATTAGTTTTGCTGATTCTATTACTTCATATAAATAAAATCATTTGACTTCTTTTGCTCAATATAATATATATGAGATTCATTCATGTTGTTGCAAGCACCAGTCATTTGTTCCTTTTAAAGGTATGTAGTATTCCATTGCATAAATATACCACATATTGTTTATCCATTCTCATGTTGATGAACATTTTTATTAGTAACAGTTTTTTACTATTAATAAAACTATGTCATTCTTGCTAATTTTTTAGTGGGCTTAATTTTCAGTTCTTTTGGGTATATACCTAAGATTGGAGTTATTGGGTCATGGTGACTAATGATTTTGAGCACTGTTTCATGTGCTTATTGACCATTTGTATATCTTCTTGATGTGTGCATCAATGTATTGTTGATTTGTAGGGATTCTTTATATATTCTAGATGTTGCTAAATATATCCTCTGTGAGTATATTCTAAGCCATTTTCTTAATGGTATTAATAGATGAACAAAAGTTGTAAATATAAAGTCTAAGTATTGATTTTTTCTTTTATTATTAATACTTTTTAAATCCTAAGAAATCTTACCCCCATGTGATGAAGACATTTTGTATTTTCTTCTACCATGTAGAATTAATTTTTGTATGGTGTGACATAGGGGTTGAGGTTCTTTATGATATATTCTTTTCCATTGAATTATTTTTGTTCTTTCTAAAAAAATCAGTTCTGGGTTATGTTTACAATGGTTTATTCTTTTTTTTTAATATATAATTTATTTTGGTATCATTAATCTACAATTACATGTGCAATATTATGGTTATTAAACAACCCCTTCATCAGGTACCCCCCACCAACCCCATTACAGTCACTGTCCATCAGCGTAGTGAGGTACTATAGAGTCACTACTTGTCTTCTCTGAGTTGTACAGCCCTCCCCGTGCCCCCCCAACATTATGTCTGCTAATCGTAATTCCCCTTTTTCCCCCTTATCCCTCCCTTCCCACCCATCTTCCCCAGTCCCTTTCCCTTTGGTAATTATTAGGCCATTCTTGGGTTCTGTGAGTCTGCTGCTGTTTTGTTCCTTCAGTTTTTTCTTTGTTCTTATACTCCACAGATGAGTGAAATCATTTGATACTTGTCTTTCTCTACCTGGCTTATTTCACTGAGCATACCCTCTAGCTCCATCCATGTTGTTGCAAATGGTAGGATTTGTTTTCTTCTTATGGCTGAATAATATTCCATTGTGTATATGTACCACCTCTTCTTTATCCATTCATCTACTGATGGACACTTAGGTTGCTTCCATTTCTTGGTTATTGTACAGTGGTTTATTCTTAAGTCTTAAGCCATGGTCAGTTTTCATATCAGAGGAAATTGAACTTAATTTTCTGCTTGTAGGTTGTGTTCCTGACATCTCACTCACAAGGGAGAACAGACAGGAATGTAAACCAATCAGTATTTATCCATCATCACTGTGCAAGTGTACCTTACAGTGTACAATCCCAGTTTGTACAGGACCTTAGAAGTTATCTAATCCAACCTCCCATTCCTGGTCTTAGCTTCTTTTCTAACCATTCTGTCCAGACTTACCTGCTAAATTCTGCATGTCTTTGCTTCTGTCTCTCATTCATAACTAAGTAGCACTTGGTATAATCCCTGACAGTTGACCTGATGCTGATGGTAGGCTCATGGAATTTTTCCTTTTTAGATGTCTGAAATATGCAAATTTACCTTTCTTTAAGAAAAGTAAGCTTCAAACATCTTAAATTATAAAGCACAAATTGTATACCAGTAGTATTTGAGGGAAGTGACTTTCAATAGCAAACTTTTCTGGTAGATGTGAAATATGACTGGGTAGACATACAACTTTCAGGATTGTGCCTCCTGTTAAAACCAGACACACCTGTATTTACAAGAACAGTGTGTGTGAGAAATTTTCATTTCATGATAGTTATTAACAGACTATTTTATAACTAACAAAGGTCACAACCTTTTATTGTGAGACGTGAAATCACAACTTCCTTATGGCCTAGTGTTCTTTATCTAAACAATGGTAAATGAAACAGCATTCTATTTGTAGAAATGGCAAAGTGAGTCTGATATGTTTGTCCTTGTTAGGAAAAGCCTTCAGAGTTTGGGAAATGGCATTTAACTTGCAGTAATCTCTTTTTTACTCTTCATTTAGGAAGAAAACAAAAAATTTTTTCTTTGACTAGCATTGCAAAGAACAATAGCTTTATTCCTTACTTTCTCCTTTTATAAAAGCCCTGCTTCTTAGTTTTGATGGGGAACTTGGGAGTAGATGGGTAGTATTAACAGAGAGAAAACGCATTTGTCAGAGTATCTGAGTTCCTGTTTTTAAAAAAACTAAGGGTAAGAACTAACATGAGTTTGAGAGTTAAAGCATTCTGTAAGTCTGAGGTGGCTATGAACATGGAGTATTTAATGGTGTTTTGAGTTTAGAGCACTTGGCTTTATGAGTAGTCAGGAAGAGATCGAAAAGGAAAAGGAACAGTGAAAGCACAACCTTTTAGTAGTGATTTTAATTTGTGTATATATAACTTCCTCTCTCCCTTCTTTGCTTGGACCTTGGCAATTACTTTTAAAGCTGCCTTACTCATTATTCATTTATTCTTGTGCATTCAAAGATCTATTCACATGAACCTTCAAAATAGAGAATTTGTTCAGAGGAACATTTGTACAGGTTTATAAATATTTTTCCTTGTGGAGACTCACACTGATCAGATTTAAAAAGGAGAAAGTTGTTCCTAAAATAATAATATGGAAGAGTAGTATTACATCACATTGTAGAATTTAACATCCTTCTTCCTCTTGTATGTACCTATTGATCTTAACTAGGTGATTTAACAAGGCAGACATAGTGATTCACTTGTACACCTTTCTCATACCTCATCACTGTTCAAGATGAAATCTCAATAAAGCTGTGTGTGACAGACGGTGAATTTCTTTGGTCTGCTTTAATTTGGAAACTTTCTTTAGTATTGTCATGTTGAATTGTTATTTAAGTGTCTGATCAAGTATCTTTTTGAAAACTTTTTTTGTCAGCTACTTTGAACCTCACTGTATAATGTTCCTTTGCATCACTTTTTTCCCTTTCATGTTTTCTCCTGTTGAAGTCATTTGAAACTAAGTAAATACTGTATATTTCTCTTTAGTAAGTAGTTTGAAATTGTCTTTTATAATTGTTGAGAATTCACAAATAAAGAGACTAGGATTTGAGGAATAAATTGCCAGTTGCTTTGTAAGTTAAAAAAAAAAATCCATGTTCCTTGGAAGAGTGATATTTCTGAATAGGGGAGAAGGAATCACAGAATTATGGTGTTACAAAAATGCCTCCTTTCTGTGCTGTCATTCTGTGATGTGATTCATATAATATAATTTCAAGGTTAACTGCCCAAATTTCTGAGGCCTGCTCTTTAAGCCTCCCAAACAGCTTTTTAAAACTTTAAAAGCATGTATTTATATTTCATAATTACACTTTAACATTTTAAAAATGGATCACATAATTCTTTGCTTTCTTAAAGTATGATGAACATAATTGATATTTTCTTGATGTTTCAGGTCATATTTTTCTATGATTACTGTTACATAATGATATCCTCAAGGTCAGTTGGAGAATTGTTAGGGTGTATACCTTTATCAAAGTAAGTTTAGAGAAAATGCATTCAAATAGTGTATTTCTAAAAATATGTTACTTTTTAGAGCAGTTTAGATTCACAGTAAAACTAGTGGGAAGGTACAGAGATTTCCCTTATACCTCCTGCCGCCACACATGCACACTGTCCCATTATCAGCATCCCCCTTAGTGGGTACGTTTGTTAAAATTGAGGAACCTACATGGACACGTCATCATTCAAAGTTCATAGTTTACTAAAGGATTCACTCTTGATATTGTATATTTTTGGATTTGAACAAACTTATGATGACATGTATCTTCTACTGTAGTATCATACAGAGTAGTTACATTGCCCTAAGCATCCTCTATGCTCCACTTATTCATCTCCCCAAGCCCCTTGGCAGTCACTTTTTACTGTCTTCATAGTTTTGCCTTTTCCAGGTGCCATAGAATTGAAATCATACACTATGTAGCCTTTTCAGATTGACTTCTTGTATGAATTTAAGGTTCCTCCATGTTTTGTTATGACTTGATAGCACATTTACTTATAGAGCTGAATAATATTCCATTGGCTGGATTATTAATCCACTAACTTACTGAAGGATGTCTTTCCAAGTTTTGGTGATTATGACTAAAACTACTATAAACTGTGCAGATTTTTGTGTGGACATAGTTTTCTATTCCTATGGGTAAAACCAAGGAGCATGATGCTGGATCATATGGTAGAGTATGTTTAGTTTTGTAAGAAACCTCCAGACTGTCTTCCAAAGTGGGCATACCATTTTGTATTCCAACCACTAGTGAATGAGGGTTCCTGTTGCTTCACATCCTTTCCAGCATTTGGTATTGCTAGTGTTTTGGATTTCCACCATTTTACTAGGTGTGTAGTGGTATTTCATTGTTTCAATTTGCATTTCCTGATGACATGTGATATGGATCATCCTTTCATATGCTTATTTGTCATTTTTATATCTTTTTGGGGAGGAGTCTGTTAAGGTCTTTGGCCTCATTTATAATCAGGTTGTTTTTATATTGTGAAATTTTAAGAGCTTTTTGTATATTTGGATAACAGGCCTTTATGAGATGTGTCTTTTGCAAATTTTTTCTCCCAGTCTGTGGTTTCTCTTTTTATTCTCTTAAATGTGTCTTTCACAGAGCAGATGTTTTTAATTTTAATGAAGTCAACTCATCAATTATTTCTTTCATGGATCATGCCTATGATGCTGTATATAAAAAGTCATTGCCCAACCCAAGTCATCACGATTTTCTCCTGTATTATCTTCTAGGAATTTTATAATTTGACATTTAGGTTTGTGATGCATTTTGGTTAACTTTTGTGAAGGGTATAAAATCTGTATCCAGATTTATTTTTTTGCATGTTGATATCCAGTTGTTCTAGCACCATTTGTTGAAAGGAGTAATCTTTACTCCATTGTATTGCCTTTGCTCCTTTGTCAAAGGTCAGTTGACTATTTTTATGTGGGTCTGTTTCAGGACTTTTTATTCTATTCATTGATTTGTCTGTTCTTCACAAACACCCACTGTCTGGATTACTGTAGTTTTATAGTAAGTCTTGAAGTTGTGTAATTTTTGATAGTTTTTTTGTTCTTCAACTATATTTTCACTTACTTCTTATTACAGTATGTGGAATACCTACTAGTAGCAGCATTTTGTTTTTCTCTTCTTTTGGTTTTATTCTTCTAATCTGATAGTCAGACTTACTGGAATTATATCTAAATTAAGAGGCTAGATTTCATGAAGACTTCTTTAGGGAATGAAATGAATGCATGTACTGGGTTCCATTGCTCAGAAAACTTTTTCTTTCTGAGTTAATTTTGCTAGAATAGTTATCTGGGTTAGTGAGTTGTTGCTGTAGACTGTTTTTGCAAATTGTGCTTTTTCTTTTCCCTTTTAGATCATGTTAATCATTTTTTTAAAAAACCATTTTAATTATGTAATTTTGAAAAATAGAAATGAGTTCAGTGAATCTTGAGGAAGAGTATTTTAATTTTTTTGTGGGGTGCCAGGGAAAAAATAACTTTTAACATCGTTAGAAGTAAATATAAGGTGAAACTTACTTGCTTGTAGTAATTTTTGTTTTTATTTATTTTTTGTTTATATATAAAGAATGATTTATATATACTTACAGTTTCTTCAGGTAGAATTTTTGTTGTTGTTTGAGTTCTCTTTTCATGCCTATATTTGGTTTAATATGTCTTTTGGCCTGTTTTTCATTTTTGCCGGAAAATGCAGTAATATGCTTATTTTTGCTAGCATACACGCATGTGTATATTAGAAAGTTTCCTGCTTCTAAGAGAGGCACTTGATGTCTGTGTGTGTGTGCATGTTTTAACAGAGGTAAATTTGAGTTAATTAAAAAGGGGGTGTTTTTCTGTTGTTGAAATTGAATTGAAATTCAGTTGAAATGGAAACAGTGAGGAATAAAATCAGTTTTAAAAAGAGAAAAATATTGAAATACAAGACTAGAATTTTTTTTAATATAATTTATTTTATTATTATTAATTTACAATTACATGTGCAATATTACGATTATTAAACTACCCCTTCATCAGGTCCCCCCCACCAACCCCATTATAGTCACTGTCCATCAGCGTAGTGAGATGCTATAGAATCACTACTTGTCTTCTCTGAGTTGTACTGCCCCCCCCCCCCTTGCCCCCAAGACTAGAATTTTTAAATGGAAAAGCACTGCAGAAGGTTTGCAATAAACATTTAATTAATTAGTTCTACCTTGCTTTCTGAAATGGAAGTAGTGCAGACATCCGCTTTGAAATCCTGCCTTTCTCTTTAGGTGCAGTTTTGGGCTAGTCATTTAAGTTCTTTGAGCCTTAGTTTCCTTATTTGGGGTTGCTGATAATTTGAGTGTAGCTATAGTTTTAAAAAATCATTTAAATGAGGCACTGACTCATAATAAGCTCTTTGTGTGTGTTGTTTGTGTTTGTTTTATGTGATAAATATATCCCTGAAGAGTAAAACTTTAATTAACTCTTAATACATAAATTTATTGGAGAGCCTATTTAAGAGTCTTCAGTGATATCTGTTGTAAAGCAAATTGCCACTGTGATTTTTTAGTTGCTCATAGCAAGGGTCTCTGTAATGAGGATTCTTGGTTTTGCTGAAAACATCCATTTTCAAACAGGCCTTTGTAGTTAAGTGCTTTAAAAAATGTGAATAGGGTTTAATAAGGGCTAAATTACTTTTGGGAGATTTTTTTATGGAACAGAACTATTAAAGACCCGAGGAGGTATTCTTTAGTTACTGCATTTCAAAGAGGAAACCTTCCCCATGACTTCTATTGCTTACTACATGGTACAATTTACTTCCAGATTTGTTAGTTGGTAAAAGAACACAAAGAAAGGAATTATGAGGGTAAGGAACATTATAGACTGAGTTTCAGTAGTGGGTTTATTTTACTAGCTTATATTTATGGCTTGAATTTTTAAATACTGTGTAGGTTATGAGACTCATACTGTTTTGTGAGACAGCCCTATAGGCAAGGTTACCTTATGATCATGGCTTGTTGGCACAGGAGTAACTGAAGGTCCCCCCTTGGTTGGAATTCAGAAGGGAATTTTATATTGAGTTTCTCTCCTTAATAAAAAACCTTACCATAGGGATCAGTATTTATATATCATCTAGTTTTAAAAATTATATGCTATAATATACAGGTCTTATATGTTGATAAATTTATCCCTGCATATTTTATGCCATTTGGTGCTGTTGTAAATTGTATTGCTTTCTAAATTCACTTTCAAGTTGTCGTTACTAGTATAGAAATACATTTGAGTTTTATATATTGACCTAATGTGTTAAATCTTGCTAAAACTCACTCGTTTTAATAGATTTTTTTTGATTACTTAGAATTTTCTATACATACAATCGTATGGTCTGCAAAGAAAAATATTTCACTTCTGAATTTCCAATCTGAATACCTTTTAATTTTTTCCTTGCTTTTATTTTTTTTGTACTGACAAGAACTTCCAGTACAACACTGAATAGAAAATGTGAGAGTGAACATCTTTGTTTTGTTTTGTTCCTGATTTTAAGGGTGCTTTTCCATATGTAAGAATTACGTTAATTTTAGGTTTTTCATAGAAGTCTTCGTCAGAAGTTTCCTTTTGTTATTTGTTTGATGAGAATTTTTATCATAAATGCATTTTAGACTTTGTCAAGTGCTTTTTCTATATTTGTTGAGGTTTCATATGATTTGTCTTTTATTCTGTTAATAACTACATTGATTTTTGAAAGTTAAACCAACCTTAAGTTCATAGGATGAATCCTACTTAGTCACAGCATATTATCTTTTCAAGAATTTTGTGTTTGTGTTGATGAGGAATATTTCCTGTAGTTTCATTTACCTGTAATGAGTTCGTTTGGTTTTGGTAACAGGGTAGTGAAATGAGTTGGGAAGAGTTCCCTTCTCTTCTGCTTCCTGGAAGAGTTTGTGTAGAATTGGTATTGTTCCTTGACAATAATAGAGTAAATAATAATAGAATTCACCAGTGATGCCATCTGGGTCTTGGATTGTATTTTGGGAAGAGTTTAAATTATAAATTATATTTCTTTAGTTGGTATAGAGCTATTCACATCATATTCTTGGTAATTTGAGCTTTCAGGGTATTTGTCCATTTTGTCTAAGTTGTTGAATTTATTTGGCATAATGTTAGTCATAATGTTTGTTTATTATTCTTTTAATGTCTGTAGAATCTGTTCTGATGCCCCTTTTTTGCCCCTGATATTACTAATTTGTGTTTTCTTTTAGCCCAGTGAAAGGATTAATTTTTATTGAATTTTTCAAATAACCAGCTTTTGAGTTTTGATGGTTTTTGCTATTGATTGTCCATTTTCTGTCATTGGTTTCCTTATTTATCATTATTTTCTCCTTCTTATTTTGGGTGGTATTGGTGCAGACATAGATAAAGGGGTCAGAATACAGAGTCTTGAAATAGACCCATATATAGAGATGTTCAAATGATTTTTGAGAATGGTGCAAAAGTGATTAAGGGGGAAAAGGATAATCATGTCAAGAGACTGTGTGAGAATAACTAGATTTCAGCAATGGGAAAAATGAGCCTAAACCCTTACTCTATACCAAAAGCTAAATGAAAAAAAATTACTTCAAATGAATCATAGATTTAAATGTAAGAACCAAAACTACAGAATTTCTTGACTTAAAAATAGAAAATCTTTGAAACCTTAGGGTAGTCAGGGATTTTCTACATAAGATATAAAAAATATATAAACAATGAAAGAAAAACCACTGATAATTGGGCTCCATCAAGATGTGCACTTCTGTTCTTTGAAAGATATTAAGAAAACAACAACAAAAAGCAACCTACAGTGTGGGAGAAAGTATTTGCAAAACGTATCTGAAAATGACTTGTATCCAGAATATACTAACAGCTCATTCAACTTTCTAATAAGACAAATAGTATAATTGAAAAAATAGGTAAAAATTTGAATGGGACACTTCACAAAAAGATATATGAATGACCAGTAACACATGAAACAGTGATATTAGTTATCAGTGAAATTCAAATTAAATCACAATGAGTTAATATTTCATGACAACTAGCATGGCTAATTGAAATTGAAAATACTGACCATAGTAGTAACTGGAATTATTATACATTGGTGGTGGAAATATAAAATGGCACAATCCCTTTGGAAAACAGTGTAGAAATTTCTTTCAAAGGTAAACCTATACTTCCCATATGATACAATAATCTTACTCTTAGATATTTACACAATAGAAATGAATGCGTATGTCCACACAAAGATTTGTATAAGAATGTTCGTAACAGCTTTATTTACAATAGCCCCAAACTGGAAGTTACTCACAGGCCCATTAATAGGCCAATGGATGAATATATTGTGGTGTACTACTCATCAATAAAAAGTAAGGAGCTATCAATGCAGGCGACAACTTGGATGAATTTTGAAAACATTATGCTGATCAAAAGAATTGACATAGGGTCCATTCTATATGATTCCATATGAAACTATAAAATATCAAATTTAATGTAAAGTGACAGAAAGCAGATAACTGGCTGTTTGAGGCCAGGGGAGGGGGAGATAACAGGCAAAGGCTTGAGGGAACCTTCTGAGTGTTGGAAATACTTGATTGAGGTGGTACTTAGGTGTGTTTGTTGTCAAAATTTATCAAACTACCCTTATAATGGGTGTATTTTTTATTATATGTAAGTTATACTTCAGTAAAGAAGTTTCTTTTTTAATGCGTATCAAATCTGGCTGTACTTCAGAGTCATCTACTAAGCCTTTTAAAATGCATATTCTTCTACATCATGTCATACCCAGGGAACCTATCTCCATCAATAGGTTGCTTATTTGAGGTTTTTCAAAGTTTCAGAGGTGATTCTAATTCCGAGCAGGACTTCAGAAATATTCTTTTTCTTTGCATGACTCTTCATTCTTAAGATTCCCAGAGCCTAATAAAGTGAAATTTTAGTTGTAAAAGATGTTACTGATCTTTTCATGTTATTCACTTCTCTACATTAATTTATGGCTTTAAAAAGAACTTTAAATCTATTTTACTTTCTTTGAAAGTTTGCTATTTTAATATAATTACATTGTTATAATAGAAAATATAAGAAAAAAAGAACATTTTCCCTTTATGCCACATTTTCTGAGTATATGAAGTGAGTAGTTGTCCTCTAATCTCATACCCCTAATTACTAATGATTTGATGCATATTCCAGATATTTTTCTAAGCTTATAGAAAAGGGACATATATATAGTATTATATATTTAAATATTCATTTATACACATAAACAGTATGTGCTGAGTGCCTGCTCTGTGGCAGCTGTTACTACTAGGTCTTGAGGGTAATGAGCCAGACACATCTGCCCATCTGCAACTTGCTGTGGGTAGGAGTTTGGAATATTTAAATAAGAACTGAAACATATACTATTAAACTGTAGTAAGTATTATAGAAGACAACTATAGAATGTTATGAGAATATAGTAAAAATTAAGACCTTTTCTGACCCTCTTCACCCTAGTTCAGATTCATGCTTTAAGAAATTTGGTTTTTGAAAGCATTTAATACTGCTCAGATAGTATGATTGTTGGGATAAAACATCTTGCACAATGGACATCCTCTTAGTAAAGCACTCTTTTTTCTCTTATTGTTAAGTGTTTTTGTGTTATTTGAAAATGCAATGAAACAGTAAGTATTTTACTTCAGTGACAAGAAATTGGAAAAAAGGTTCATTCATCAAACAGTCCTAAGTACCTCCCTGAGTCTTAGTCTGTGATTGTCACTCAGTTATGTGCATTACAATATTTTGTTACTAAAACAAACAATAGCAACTTGAAAATAGCAGTTTGTTGTAGAGTATATTTTTGGTGATGGTGCAGGGTTATTAATGTTGGGATGTGTCACACACAAGTGTTTTTCAAATTGCACAAGATACTAATCGTCTTCAATGTTAATGGAGATTAGGTGGATGGACATTTTGAGCTCAGATAAGTTTAGGAAATGCAGGGATAAAGGAAGTTAAACATTTTTATCTTTAGAGTTTTTTAGAATCTTCACTATGTTGCATCCTGAATCTTTAAGATGGAACTGTAGTACACGGTGAACAGTCACACTATTTGACCATGGAGCACTTTTCCTTTTGCCTTATGTTTCTATGAATAAATCTCTACAGAAAGAAATCCCCAGTAACATCTAAGAGAAAATCATAGTGGCATATTTTAAAGATGCACAATAATTTTGATATGAAAACATTATTGTTTAACTAGACATGATTTTATCACTTACAAGCACTAGCTATATATTTTATACTTAGTATACTGAGCTTTGGGGAATTAATTTAATTTATATATAATGAAAGAATCAGTTCTCCATTCTTTCATCCTTAACTAGGAGAGGAAAGTGAAATTTATGTTTTTCTTATATTTCAGAACAAAGTAGAAGAGATGACTTAGAAGCTTTAGGTCATATGTTCATGTATTTTCTGAGAGGCAGTCTTCCTTGGCAAGGTTTGAAGGTAATTGTTTTTGTGTTGCTTATTGTGTTTTATAAATTGTTAATATATTTCGATCCTTTTTTCTAAGTATTTAGTGTTAAAATTACCACCTTCTCAAGATTGATTTTTTTCTTTCTGTTTTAGGCTGACACATTAAAAGAGAGGTATCAGAAAATTGGAGATACAAAACGAGCCACACCAATAGAAGTGTTATGTGAAAATTTTCCGGGTAATGAATAATGCCACACTGATACATGTATTCGTACACAGGAAACCAGAACTGTTAATTTTCATTGCTTAAGTTTATAAATATTTTTTCTCATGCTTTGAAAAATGAGCTCAAAATATGAGTTAAAAAATGCCAGCATTTGATGCATAGACCACAGGGGCAATTAGTATATTTACTTTGTAAGATGATGTTAATGGAAGAGTATCTCATCTTTTAGTAGTTTTGACCACTACCAGTTAAATTATTTTCTTCAATGACATACTTTAAAAAACTTAAAATATTTGCTAAGAAATATCAACTATAAAGTTTTGATGTATAGTGTTAGTCATTGGAGTCTCATTGTCAGATTCAAAGGAGGTGTGTGGTGTATGAGTTAGTCCAGTTTTCAAAGTAGAGTAAAATCTTACAAACCTTACTACTTTTAGGCTAATAATATATTGGGGAGCTTCATGAAAACAGTTTTGCTTTCAGGTAGATTTTTATCAATTCAAATTAAGCCAACTTACTGAAGATTCCTTAATCAATTAAGGAATAAGAATAATGTGTTGCTAATGTATTAAAATACCTGCTGTGATTTGTACATTAAGTAAAGAGAGAACCAAACATAAAAGAAGACTGAGTTCATATCTCACTTCGCTATTTGCAGGTTCTCCTCATTATGCTGGTATTATTATTGTCATAATACCAGGTAGCCCTTCCTCAAGTTGGTTATATTATTCACTGGCAGCAAACCTTAATTATGTCCTTTACTTTCTTGCTATAAATCTAGTACTGGAAGATTAAAAAAAAATTAGTGGTTGATAGTACTAGCAGTTTAGGTATAGGCAGATTGGCTATATGTTATTAAGAAGCCTGTACAAACTTCTACAGGAAAATTGGGATGCCAAAGTAAACTAACCAGGTGATTAACTAGAGAGTAGAATAGTGAGAGAGTCATCATGTGAGGAAGGTCACCGGACACCACTTTCCTTGCCCATTGGGCTGTGGGTAATCCTGTTCTTGCTGGCTGTTGTGAATGAATTGGATCAGAAAAGCAGCTGGGTGTAACCTACCGTCTCGTACCCCACAGTAATTGTCTGTGCCCAGATGGTGAAACACTGTTCTGCTAGTTGTCCACCATTTTACCTGTTCATTTTTATGGCTTTTTCCTTCTCGAAAGTATGACCTTTTAAACAAATATTTACCTCTGAGACATTTGGTAATTATGATGGCATGCAGAAATTTATATATTATGAAATAATTGTAAATTATATGACTAGGAATTAAAAGAAGAATTAAATTGTGGTCCTGTGTTACATTTCTGAGATCTGTTATAGCTTAATTTTGCTAGGTTAATTGGTTCAAATACTGCTCATAGCCAAGGTTAGGAATTTGAAGCCTCTGTTGGTCAGTTATTGTGTGCAAATGCTTTCACATATAAATCAATTCCTACCAATACTTTAAGTAATTTTTTAAATTTATGAGCTAGGTGTGGTACTTTGTGATTAAATAATTATGCATTATTAAGTGCTCATTCAACTTCTAATACTATCCACAGTTTCTATTAAAATATTATAAAATAAAAATTTTAGTCTTTTCCAATGAAATATAGCAAAAATAATGTGTTAAATGAAACCTTGCATTTGATTTGTCCCGATCTCCTTTCCTCTCTTCTTTTCCCTCTTTTTATTTCATTGTAATTAAATTCATAAAAATTTAAATTGCAATAGAATTTTATTCCTTTTTCACGTTTGTATAATACTTGGTGCTTTTAGACGTCTAAGTAATTTTATTGTAAAGGGGTATAAAGAAAAGTATAATTAGTAATTTTTATTTCCTTTCCAGAAGAAATGGCAACATATCTTCGTTATGTAAGAAGGCTAGATTTTTTTGAAAAACCAGACTATGACTATCTAAGAAAGCTTTTTACTGATTTGTTTGACCGAAAAGGATATATGTTTGATTATGAATATGACTGGATTGGTAAACAGTTGGTGAGTACTCTATGCTATATAATAAAAGATTATTTGTAGTACTTACCTTCTTTTTAACAGTACAGATCCTTTAGTTGAAAAGAGTTGAGAACAAATAATTTTTTAAAGAGACTCATTTTATTTCCTTTCAATGGACATTTTAGGTAGCATAATATTAAAATTATTCTTTGGATTTTGTAAAAACCCTGCATTTGGACTCCCTGCTTTTTGGAGTTATTTTGAACCTTTTATTCCTGATTTAATTCTTACTGTCAATTATACTCTGTTTTGTATATTATTCTAGTGATTATTTTAAAAGGTTAGCTAGTTTTGTTTTTTGTGTACTTCCTTCATCTCTCAAAACATCTGCACTTCAAAAATTTATGTTTTAATTATTCTAGCAGTTTTAGGTTATGTCTTAGAATAGACTGATACTTGTGAATTGGAGCACATTAGCTTTTTAAAACTGTAACTAAGTTTTTATAACTTAAAAATTGTCTTGGTTATAACTGTAGGATCGATGCTCAGCACTTAAAGGCCACATCATTAAATTATTTCTTTGAAAACTTCTAGAACATTGAAGATTTCTTCTCACTGGTATTTTTTTAATAAGCCAGAATGTCTTATAAAATTTTCTTTAATTGTGGTTCACTGTTAGTGAATTTTTATCCATATCTGGAACTAACAAACTCTCATATTTAAGTGTTTTTGAACAGTTGTTAAATATTTTGAATAATTAAATGCCGTAAGTATTTAATCTTTACTTTCTTAAAATCCAAAATGACTTCAATATATATATAGTATCTATGATGCAAATCTGAATAAACTTTGATTAAAGTATTTATATTAAATTTTGAGTTCTATTTGAAAATTAAAAATTTTTATGTCTATTTTGAGTCAAGTTATTGACAATAAGCACTTTTATTTATTGAAAAAATTATTCCTTTATTTTCTTATATAATTATTCTGTTTATATATTAGCTTTGGAAATGGCAGACATAAACAAATGCACTTTCATTTTTTTATATGAAAAAGTGACCTGAAAGTAATGACAACACTAGGTCTTTTGTTGATATAAAAATAAATACTTGATAAAGTATTTATAAATATTTTGAAAACACTTTGAAAAGTAACTGTTCTCTTTGCTTTAGCTTATTAGCTCTAACAACATTATTTTGAGAATGGTCTGTTTTCTTAAGGTCTTATTTTAAATGTCTTTTATTTTTTCCTTGATTCTTTTAAGCAGATAAATGATTTTAAACAAGACTTTTGAATAGACTGTATTGATGTTAATTATTACTGTGTTGTAGCCTACTCCAGTGGGCGCAGTTCAGCAAGATCCTGCTCTGTCATCCAACAGAGAAGCACACCAACACAGAGATAAGATGCAACAAGCCAGAAACCAGGTCTGCTGCCCTTTTAGATATGGAATGTTGTATTTGCTTCTGTGTTACCTACTGACAGTTTGTAAACATATTTGGTATTTTACCATGCTCAGATGACAGCTTTACATATGTGTGTATGCAAACACATGTGTATAGATATTAAAGGATTTGAAATTCATATTTTTTCTCTAATTGATAAAACATATTATATACACATACATAAATACATGTATTTTCTATAAACTCTCTTAATACTATTTTAATAATCACATTAAAATGTTTAATCATAAATTAATAATTAATGGTGTCAGTTAATATAAACTTTGAGCAATTCTTGATATTCTATTAGAATGGAAGTATTTAGATACTCTGTTAGAATGATTGAAATAGCAGTTGATCTTTCTGACTATAGTTCAGTAAATTTGCCGAGTTTCAGCTGTTTGAAAGCTGTTACACTACACGTTACAGAAATGCAGAAATAAGGAAAACAACATAACTTATAAGAAATGATTTTGTAATGAGTGGCTAAGAGCTCACTTAGTCTCTGGAATCAGGCATGTCTGGTTATGACTTGACCCTGGGCAAATTACTCAGTCTCTCAAGCCTCAGTTCTCTTATCTATGAAATAGAAATAAGGTATGTTAATTCCTAGCATAGCTTTCAGTAAATCTCAACTTCCCTGGCTGGTGTTACTGTTTTCATGAGTATTACAGTAAATTCACAAATACTGTATTATCAAACATAACAAGATCTGTCACATGAAACAATAATAAAGTACCATGGAGTGTCATTGGGTTGTGTGGGATCTTTTAAAGGTTTTTGGAGAAGGTGGCTTTAGGTTGAGCCTGGAGAATGAATGGAATTTTTTAAGGCAGTTGAAGGAATTAGGGCATTCTGGGGAGAATGAACAGTATAAAATAAGCAGACATTTAAGAATGTACAATTTGAGGAATAGCAAGCAGTTCAGTTTGTTTAGAGCAGAAAACAGGTTCAAGACAAGACAGGATAGATTGAGAGTGAAGTGTTTTATTTCCTGGGTAGGGTAATTAAAAGCTGTTTAAGTTTTTGAGCAATGTTTTTATTTTTCTCCTTTTTGTAAAAAGATTTATTAAAGCTATCTTTGACATAAAAATATTTGCATTACTGGGAGTTAACCGGTGTCTTTAGAATTTTTCAGTTATAACCCATTTTGGAGAAGGATAGTGCATTTTCTTTTTTTACTTTGACATCTTTTCTCCCATCAGAGTTCAAGTGAGGGTTAAAAAAGATGAAAATCAAAGGAAAAAAATGCAACTTATTAAAAATCATGCTTCAGTTAGGAGATATTTAACAATATTATGCTTTAAAGAACAACCAGTTAAAAAAAAACTCATTTTGAAATTTAACCTTAGAGAAATTGGAACAATAAAGGGTCTTGTACATAAATTACTTTAAAGATAAATTACTGCTAGTTGATAGCTTGAGTACTCTGATAAGATGCTGTGTATAGAAAGAAGTGGCTCAGAAATCAAGACCAGGAGTTTGTCTTTTAAGAGTTAATTTCTCAAATATGCTTGGAAGAAGGCCAATAATTCATGTTCTCTGAGGATCTCCGCTTGAAATGTTAGGTATTGTAATAAGTGAAACTCTTCTTTCTATTCTTGAATTCTATTGTTGAATTAAATTAGAATGAAATATTTTAGAGGTTAACCTGCTGCATGTTGCAGACCTGTCTTGTTAGCTAAATTGTGAGCTTACTGAGGGTGGGAACCGTATTTTTTCATGTAGTTCCTTGTTGTACTAAATGTATGGAGTCAGTTTTTTCAGGAAATCCTTTAGGATAGTTTATATATTGAATTTGAAATCTGGATATGCAGGTTGTCATTATGATAGAAAAGTTTTATATCTAGGAAAAATTTTTAATTACTTAAAAAGAATTAAATGGTTTAAGTTGTATGAGAAACCCATACATAGTTCACCATCCCCAAAGAAGGAAAATTTTTTCTTTAAATGACTGAAGCCTTTGTAATGTCCCCAGATAAACAATTTGTAACTTAGAATCAGTGGTTATAGTTCAGGGGATCCTGAAATTTTATAGAAAGTGTTGGGTGCATATAAATGTTTATTCTGAAGAGAGGTTGCATAGCTTTTACTATCTTCTTAAGGAGGTTCATGACCCCTAAATATTGCCTGTTGTCCTAGGCAACATTTAAATAATTGCCTCAATTTTAGCATCATTTTTATTTATTCATCTTGATATCATCTAATTGATTTCAGTTTAGGCTAAAAATCTGCAAAATTCTTGTAATAAATTTGGAGGGTTTAATGAAAAAACATTGTAGAATTGTTATAATTTTTTGATGAGATCATGTAATATGGTATGTAATTTTTGCATTGTATGATTTAAGTCAGGAAACTTAGTGCCAGAACATTTATTTATTGTGTCTACTTGAGTTTAACATCTCTTCTCCCAAAGGGTTGCTCTGATCACTGATGCTTAGGCTTCCTGTAGCCCAGTGTATTTGGCACTTCTTGGCAAGATTTTCTTGATTTGGGTTGGAAAAGAAAGAAAGAAAGAAAAGAGCACTAAAAGCTTTAGAACATATGTCATTGTGGTAAGGAACTAGGTAGTATTATTGGAAGAGCGGTAGGCTCTAAGTGTGAACCCCTGCTACTCCATGCAACCTCTGTGAGCTTAGGGAAAGTGTTTACTTCTCAATGTCTTCATCAGTAAAATGCAGATCCATACTATGTATGTGAAAGTGAAAAAATACATTGAAGGCAGCGAGTGCAGAACCGAACACGAAACAGAAACATGAATGTTGTATATTATATTCCCCCCCCCTTTTAGTAGTTCTGCCCACATTTTCCTGAAACTTAGAAATTGGCTCCTGTTAAGCAACTACTCCTAATCTTGCTAGTAATCTTTATTAGTTTGTGGTTATTGCCATGTGGATTTGCCAAGTCATCTAGAAGCATCAAGAATTTTCAACCTATCAGGGAACTGGGTTCCATAATTTAAGCCAGATTAAAAACAGATAAAGGAAGTAAAGGGATTCATGTAAGTAGGATTGTCACTTAAAAATTGTTCGTCGTATCCTCATATTATTCTGTACAGCACTTGTCGCTTCTCAAAGAACTTTGTTTTCTCATATTACTCTCACAGTCAGAAACAGGATACTAAGCAAGAGAGAAAAGTTTTCTAGTATCCTGAGTACAGCTATTTCAGGACTATCTTTTGTACCTTGCTAGAAGTAGTTCAGAAAACCAATGGGGGGGCCTCTATTGTAAAATAGAGTGGATGGCTTTTTGGTATGCTCATAATTTATTTGGAGTGCTTTCTTGGCATGTCATTTTTACCTCCCTAGTTCTTTATTATCTTCATTATAAAGTTAGAGGATGGAGTCTCTGATATCTAAAGTCCTCTCACTTCTAAAATTTTATTTTTATGGTTGAGACTTACATAATTATAGCAGTTTAACTAAAATCTCCACATTCAGTATGTAAAGAGAACTGCATCTGTGATTCAGGATAGTAAGGGTATTTTAAATTTCCTTTTATACATTTGTTTTCTATATTACGAGGATGAGATGTTTAACATATTGGGTTTTTCTTCTTCCATGCATGCCACATGCATTAAATAAATGGCAGTCGGCAGACCACAGGGCAGCTTGGGACTCCCAGCAGGCAAATCCCCACCATTTGAGAGCTCACCTTGCAGCAGACAGACATGGTGGCTCGGTACAGGTATTTTCTGATTTTTGCATGAGTGATTATTTCCCAAATTTATACAACTAACCCTTTTTTGGAACTCATGGCATGATTTCATATCCTAATGAAAAACTTGTTGCTGAACTCTCCATAATTCTATTCCTTTGTATTTAACCAAAAAGCAAAATTAACATGGTCTAGAAAGACTACCAGGGATACTAAGATTTTGCCTTACTTTATTTTTGTAAGCATAGGCAACAATATTTAAGTAAGTCATATTCACAACAGGTTAGAAAAACAAACTGTATTACTTGAAATATGTGTTAAACTTGATTTTCCGTTAGTAAGCTCAATCTTTTTTAATGCTTTAACTAACAACATTTTTTGTATTTTTTCTTTTTCATTGATTTTTTTTTTCTTCTTCAAACTTAAGTCACTTATGTAGATACCTAACTTTTTTCATACTTAGTACTCAGAATGTACTTCCTGAGTAGTTGGTCAAACAAACGTGACCCTAATATTTACCATTGTATATTTTGTTTGTACTTGTAGAAAATAGCAGATGGAGAAAGTAATGTCAAGGACAAGTATTTATTAGATCTTCCCTTCCATTTTCTGGATATTTACAGAAATTTAAGGCAGTCCTTTATGTTTTTGATGTGTTCCTTTTTCCCCCTTTTCTATGCACCTAGAGATAGCTAGTAAATTCTGCCCTTCCATGCCCCCTAAATTTTAATCTTTTATGTGCATTGTAGAAATAGGGAAAGATTGTTGAGTCTCTTACTTCTTTTAAAATGCCAGTTTAAGGTAATCTAAGCACTGGCTTAAATTAAGATGATAAATGTTATCTCATTTCATTTCAATTTAGAGTCTTTAAAAGTTTTGATTTTTTCTTCTACATATTTCGACTTGACCAATTTTCCATTGTTTTACCAAATTTGCATTTTTCTTATTGTATTTACTGAATCTATGCTCTGTTTTACATTCTTTCTTGATTCAAATTCTAAAAGTCAGTTCTTGATTAAATGTTTTTCTCACCATTAAATTTTAGAGGTAATTTAAATAATGTGACCAGATATTTTTGTACAACTTTGTAGTCTATGAAACTTTTGGCTATGTGTAACAGAAGTACTTGCACAATCCTGTGAAAGTTTAGAGTGAGGGACTCACAGGCAAGGATGCCTGAATTGTAAAAATTTTTTATGACCTCAATTCATATTGTTGGAAAGTCAATTGAGTAAGTTTATTTAATCAGAGTGGGTTGTGTATGTATCTGTAGACATTTACATGTTTCTAAATGTATGTTATTATAGCAAGTGTCTTGCTCACTGTTCAGGGAAATCAGCAGCATTTAAAGTACTATGGGAAAGCTTTCCTACCACTTCTGTACCATTGCCACAGATTTGTTTTCTTTGCCTCTCCTTACTCTGTGGGATTCCCAGAGGTGGCTCATGGGGTCTCTTTGGGCTCTCCAGGGGTAAATGAAGTTGATTTTTGGCTCATCACTCCAGTGCTTTATGTTCTGTTTTTTTTACTTGTTTTCAAGAGATTTTTCACCTCTGCTCATTTCTCATCATCTCCTTAAAGCTTTTCTTTGTATAGGGACTAAAGCTGGCTTCATTCTGATATTCAATAAGTGATCAATTTTTCCTGAATATATTTTACAATATTAGCCTGACATGATGGACATAAAACAGTTTGACTGTGATGAAAAATTTATTATCAGCCTAAGTGAATTCTTGAATCCAGCCCCACCCCCAAATATTGAATTTATAATTTATATACTACCCACTTTCAAATTTTGCAGTTATAAGATGACATTTGTATAATTGGATTAATGAAATTGTAATTTAAAACTAATAAGAAGAGGAAAGAAGTTTGCCTAATCTAATCTAATGTGATTATTATAATAATTGAATACTGTATTTGATTCTGATTGAAGGAAGAAAGGGGAACGATGTGTTTTATTTTCATTGTCTGATAAAGGGAAGAAATAAAGAGAAAAAATCTTTTTACTAATACAAAATACTGAAAAGAATGCATAAGTTCTTTGTGTGATGGTCATTAAACCACTTGTCTGACAAAATTTCAAGCATTGGCTTTGCAGAAGATGCAAACATTTTCAATGAAAATTAAAAAAAATTATCCTGGACAACTACTAAGGGTATATATCATCAATAGTTTCTCATGAAAGACAGTGGCTGGTTATCTAGTAATAAAATGTGATACAGGCTTCGGGCATTCAAGCAGAACCAGCTGTTACATAAACCAAGCCGGTTTGGGCCTACGTCTTTCATCCCTCACCTATCACTGCACTCTTTTCCATAGATCTGAGAATTGCTCTCAGTGCGGCACCACAAAGCATTCCAGGCTGGTTCCAGTTGACATGCAAGATGACACCTCTTGCCATTTTGACCTACAGAAAGATCCTCAGATATCATTATGTCAGATGTGCTTTTAATAGGAACTGAACAGTGGAGTCTAAATTTGAACTCCTTGTCTTCCATATATTACAGATCAGACATATAAGTTACCAAGTTGATTTCATTGTGGTTAAGAGAACAGTCCTGGAGTCAGAGTTGAGTTCAAGTTCTGTTCCTTGTATCATTCATCAGCAAAATGGGGATATTAATAATACTTCTCCCTCATGGTTTTGTTGTGAATCTAATTTAAAAAAGTATTTAGCATAGAGGCTTGGGCTTATTAAGAAGTGCTAAATAGTAGAATAATCCATTGCTTTTACTAATTAATAAACTTGGTAGTATTTTTATCCATTTTGGGGAAGTGAAGTGATGAGGCACAGCCCAAAGTTAGCACTGTCAAGTGGAATTTACCTAATGTTATATTCTTTCTTTTTAGTGAAATCATGTTAATTCTCTAACTGGAAGGATACAGCTATACATTTAATAAACCTTTCCTACTTAGGAGATT
The DNA here is from genome assembly GCA_032199065.1 of Smutsia gigantea. Taxonomy (NCBI): domain Eukaryota; kingdom Metazoa; phylum Chordata; class Mammalia; order Pholidota; family Manidae; genus Smutsia; species Smutsia gigantea. The sequence goes on along the minus strand of JAVSCE010006645.1, from coordinate 170,420 downwards.
AAGAATATTTAAATATCTGAAGAGCTCATTTTGAATCTCTTCTTGGCTTGTATTTGTTTTGGAAAAGCTCCAAAGGGAATCAAATGTGCCCTTCTCTGCTTTCCTTAGAATCATTGGTAATATGGCTGAGAAACTTAGACCTACCGCTTTCAGTTTTGTGACCATTCGTTATTCAGCAAATATATGTATATATAACTGTCTACTGGGTGCTAAGCACTGTGTTAGGTTTTTTGACTAAAAGCGAGAATAACAAGAGACGGTGCCCATCCCCATGGACCTTGCAGTCATTGGGGAAGGTTCATAACAAGCCGTATGGGTAAGTGGGGAAACACAGGTGCTGTAGAACATACAGGAGAAGCACTTAACCTGGATTTAGTTGGTTAAGATTTCATGGGAAAAGTGGTTATCTTTTTATATTCAATCTTTTCACATGTTTTCAAAGTGAAGGATCAGTAGCAGGTAGCAGTTGGAGAAGGCAGAAGGGGTCAAGAGAGGAGTGTACTAGGCAGAGAAAACAACACGCATAAGGTTTTGATGGAAAGAGTGATGTACTGAGGAATGGAATGTGATTCAGTCAAGCTGGTGTGTGCTGAGAAATGAGACAGGTGTAGGCAGGAGACAAATCGTGAAGGACCTCATGGGTCTTCTTATTACATTTGGTCTTTATTCTGAGATTATCGGTTAAAGTTTACTCTTGCTGGAGACTAGATTGAAGGGAGACAAGTCTAAGGCAGGGATGTAGCTATCAAAGTCTGTCATTGAGGGAAAACGATGCGTATTGGAGATGAAGATAAATGAAAGGACTTGAAAGATAATTAGAAGGTAACATTTAGTTGGGTGTGGGGCCTGAGGGGAAAGGTTCAGTTATCCGTTTCTGATATGTCTTTACTAGGCAAATCAGGGTCTCCAAAATTAGGTGTTAAAACGGCAGCAGAGAGCACTCTCACCTCCAGCTCCTGGGTGGCCGGGCCCTTCACTGTAGCGCACGCCTCTGGTTCAGTGCTCTGATTCAGTGCTCGCCCCCACCCTGATCCTGTAAAGCTGAGAGGTGATTGTAGGCAGAGGGAAGGAGGCAAGTATTAAGGGCACTACTGAGAAACTGCCTAGTATGGTCTGGTATGCCTCCAGATTGTTTGGAAATTTCCCATCGTTGTACATCTTTGGTTTGCATTTAAGGTATAATGTGACTCTGAGCACCTGGGGAAAGAAGGGCAGAGCCACATATGGTACAGACATTTTGTGCGGCCAAGCATTGTTGCTGAAAATGAAAGAATAACATTCATTGTTGTAATAGGCAGTCTGACATTTTATTCAGTATAACTTCACAAGTAGAAGTACAGTTGAAGATAACAAAAAGAATTAGACAAATGTATCTTGAAATGGTAAGAAAACGTAGAGTTAAAGTCAGATGTCCTATCTCAGTCAGTTCTCCATTATGCTAATTGTTAAAACTTATTTTTCTCAGACATTTCAAGTAATCAGTTTCAGTTTTCTCTCTCAAATCTTAGAAATACAGAGGTACTAACAAGGAAAAAAAAGGCGAGCGATTGCTACAATATCTTTCTATTCATAGTTTTCTAGGGTCCTGAAATCGGTAAAAGAGAGGTCATAGAAGGAGGGTAGTTGTGTGTCTTTATTGCTAAAATAATTTCCAGCTCATCCCCTTTAGTTTAGCTTAGGAAATTCCTTGTCCAGTTATCACTGGGGGAAATCAGCATTAAGAATTTATTTTGATACTGTTTTGCAGTAACATTTATAATAACATCTCAAAAAACTGGAATAATCAAAGAACATAGTGCTTTGAATACTTATGTAATTCAAAGAAATATTCAAAATCGAATACTTCTAGACTGACAGTCATTTTGGTTTATCTTTGTGGAAAGTCAATGAGGATGTCACTATCCCTTCAGGCCTTTGAATGGAATATCAAGAATGTCAATTAAAACTCTAGCTGTAGTTTTTAAAATAAGTAAAAAAAGTTGGTTTTTTATAATATGTGTGAACTGTAGCACAGGTCCAAAACAAACTTGGAAAGTATTCTTTTAACGATACCTTGTTTACCTAGTGTGCTTTCTTACAGATGACTTTCAGAAAAAGCTAATTGTATAAGTACAATGTATAATGTTTTTATATTTCTAATATATTCATTGGATAGATCGACAGCTTGTTAATTAATATATTGAGCCTTTACTGAGCACTTAGTAACAAGTGTACAAGAACTCAAATAGAAATTAGGAAGATAGTAGTATAACTAATTTGTAAGAATTTGTTATATTTGGAAAATATATTAATTGGCCCTTAATAGCACCGACTACAAAGATACTATGTGTTATCTTTGTCCTCAAAAATCAGTGAGAATGACTTCTTTGGGGATTAGATTGGGCGGGGAGCCCCTGTGAACCATCGTTTATTTCCCCTACTCAGCTGCAGCTGTTTCCACACCCCTCCCCTTAAAGTCTGATATACTAATAGTGAAACTGCAGTCTGGTTGCCTTCCCCCACCACCTTTTTTAATCTCTTAAAATAAGAACTCCACTAAGTTCTTTACCAAAGTGGGAATATTAGAGAAAATTTCTTTTAAGAACAAGAACAAAAATCCCTGTAAAACACCTGAATTATATTTTGAAATGTCAAACCTTAAAGCATCTGTCATTTTTAGATACACTTTCATTAAGGAAATCAGCTTCAGAACACTAATATTTCAGAGACACTTATGTTCTAGTTCAAGTTATAATCTTAGAAATGTCACCTAAGTAGAATCATTCTTAAGAATTTGCTTTTAAATTATTCTTTAGATAATTTGTGTATATTTATTTGATTAATTGGTTGATTTAGGTTACCAGGAATATAATGACACATTATTTATAGTATTATGGTCTTTGCTTTTTCTTCGTGAAATCCTTTTCCAAAAGACCATTAATCTTCCTATGTGAAAGTGATTTTAATGCCATGATACACTCCCAGTGTTAAGTAAGCCAGTTTTACAGGAGAACTTTGTTAGCACATTGATCTGTTCTGACCCTGGGATATTGGCCTTCACTCAGAAGGTTAGGGAATCTGGGAAGCCCAGGAAAAATTACATTAAAAATTACATGAAGGCAGATGTGACTTCCTTCTGGTCTGGTTTAGGTAGATTGGGATTTGAAATATTTCACTGAAATAGTTTATTAATGTTATGTAAGACTGTGTGAACTGCAGTAAATCAGATTATGTATGTAATTACAATGCATATATGGTTTCTGTTGCTGGAAATTTAGACTGCCTAGGTTTTACATTCTCAGTTATGTTGTTTAAAGTAAGAGAAGACACATGAGAGGAGCTGCCTATAATTTGAGGTGGCATCCCTCCAACTATCTAGGGCCATTGAACAAAAGAAGAAAAAAAACTTGTTGAATATTATGTCAAGGGAATAACAATGGAAATTGTTTAGCAAACTGTTCAGAATATCTACAGCATGCAGGGCACTCTGCTAAGGGTAGCAGAGAATACAAAATTATAAGGTAAGCATCCTGCTTTCTAGCTCCTTTAATTCAGTGTAGGGGCTCTGACATTTTAAAAATTAGGAATAAAGAACAACATTAGAATGATAATTAGACCAAATAAATTATTTTAAAAATATTTTCAGAAAGAGGGAGAAATAAAGAGAAAAAATTGACACAGAGCTCAATAGAATGACATGACATGAAGGAGGAATTCCAGAAGTACAGAGGCAGGCTTCAAGAGTATTCCTTCCTGGGGCACTCTCTGGAGGTGATCAAGGCAGTTCGTGTGTTTTCGGCTGTATGCACAAATGCAGTGTCCATTTCTAAGTACTTGTTCCTCAAGAGACAGGTAACTGAACCTCTGCAATTCCTGAATTAATCCAGATATATTGATTGATTTCTCCCTAATTCTCCCCTGGAGTTTGGGAGAGAGACCCATTCCTTCACAGTCGATTTACAGGTCTGGAAGGACAGGGGTGTTGTGTGTCTTGTTTCCTGTGTATTCCAAGTTCCTAGAACAGTGCCTGGCCCATTGTAGCCTCTCATTAAGAACTTTTGACTTAATTAAGCTTTAGAAATATGGGGCTCTATCAAATGCAACTCTTTTAATAAAACTCGGGTAGTCAGCTGTCAACTCTGGTGCCCAGGCCTTTGATATGTCAACTTTTTTCTTTCTTTCTTTTTTTTTTTCTTATAAAGAGATCAAGTAGGGGAAGCATCAAAGGTGATTCTTAGAATGTGAGCCTGGAGGTATGGGACGTGGTAGGGCTTTAATAGAATTTGGAACCGGAAGAGTAGCAAATTTAAGGGGGAGTGTGATAAATTAGGTTTTGGAATGGTGTGAGGTGTCAAGACTTGGTCTAGCCAACCAGATACGTGGGTGTGTGGTTAGCCTTAGGGAGGCCTTTACGTAGAGGTAATAGTTGAGCAATGATTGTTGGTAAGACTGACAGTAACAGTGATGGCCACCCTTTATTAAGTTCTTACTTTATGCCAGCCACTGTGCTTCATATATTGATTTGATCTCATCATCATATCACCCTTATTAAGTAGACATTACTGTTTCCCATTTTATAGTTGAGAGCAGTGAGGTTTAGCAAGATAAGGAATTTTTCCCAGGGTCCCATAGCTGATAAGTGTTAGAGCAAGGCTTTCAGAGTAGACCTGACCTTACTCTAAAGTCATCAGCTGGTGCCAAGTGATAGAGACATATAGGAAAATGAGGACTGAGCAAAGACCGCTGAGTATGTATTTCTGGGAATCACTGGTAACCTTCAAGAGAATTCTTCTTAAGAGTTCTGAAGGTGGAACAGAGTACAGATTGCAAGGAGTTAGGGATAAATGAATGGAACATTTTGTAAAAATGTAAGTGTAAATTAAGACTATGATTTTTAAGAAGTTTAGGGAAAAGAAAGAAATGAGACAGTAAGATGACTTTGTACAACCGAGAGACTGTGGGAGCTTTGATATGGTTTTTATTTTGTTTTAGGATTTCATTCAAGCATCCTACATTTATTTATTTCAACAAATATTTATTGAGTGCCTATTCTGTGCCAAGCACGGTGGGGAGATATAATAGGGAACAGCACAAGGTTCCTGCTTGTCATGGAGCCTGATTTTAATGGAGGTGGGAGTGGGTGTCAAGAAACAGTCACTCAACCAGAAGAACATCAACATGGATAAATGCTGTACAGAGAGTTAAAAAGTCACTTGTATAGCATGAAAGTGCGTGTCTGCATGGACGTTTTAGATTGTATGATAGAGAAGGCCTGCTTTAGAGATATTCTCTGAGAATCTGAAAGATAAAACAACTGCCAATTAGCAGGACGAGAATTCCAGGCAAGAAATAGATAATGCCAAGGCCTTACGGTGGGAATAGGCTTGACATACTCGATGGAGGCTAGCGAACAAAGGTATGAGATCAGAGAGGTAGGCAGGATTCAGATCGTCTGGGGCGTTGTGAAGTGGAGTAAAGAGTGTGGATCTTTATTCTAAGTGAAAAGGGAGGTCGACCCTTGAAGAGTTTTAAGCAATTATCACAACCTGGTTTACATCTTAGAATGAGCATCCTCATTGTGTGGACAATACATTAATGGTGGAGGTGGGTGGATGCACACAAGTGAAAGCAGAAGACCAGTTAATAGGTTTTGCTCATAATCAAGAGATAATGGTGGCCTGCACTGATGTTCTGGTAATAATAGAGGTGGGAGGAACTGATTTGGGATGTGTTTTGGGGAGTATTCAACAGGACCTGCTGATTTAGGCGTGGGATTTAGGTCAAAGAGAGGAATCACAGTGTTTCCTGGATTTGGGAATTGAACATCTGGGTGAGTGAATGGGCAATATAAGAGGGAGACCTGAGCATGATTACAGAACAGAAAGGAAGGATCCATTCATTGGGAGGAACAGCGTGGAAGGGAAATTATTCATGATGTAGCAAGTTCCTAAAGGAGACAGGCACCAAGGAGGGAACTGACTGGGACATAAGTGTAGGAGTTAGCCTTAAAAACCAGACGGAAGGAGGTAGCAGACAGAACTTTTCAAGAAAAGCAAATACTGAATGACCTTTATCTTTAATAAAATGCTAGACCAGTTACTATATATTCATGTAGGAACAACTACATACTAATTGTTTTGTGTTCTTCATGTTACTTTCTAATTTAAATACTTTAACCTAAATTATGTTTATCATTGTATAACCAATTACTTTGCGAATAGGTCATTCCTTTTTTGTTTTCTTTTTTGCAGGTTGTTAGTTCTACAAATGGAGAGTTGAACACAGACGACCCTACTGCAGGCCGTTCAAACGCGCCCATTACAGCCCCTACAGAAGTAGAAGTGATGGATGAAACCAAGTATGCATTCATTTTGCTTGTTTAAGTAACTCTTTGTTCTTAAACTATGCATGTTTGAGGGCTGTAATCATGTACAATTATTTTAGTAAATTTTTTTCAGGGAATAGGTGCATGCAGAACAAGTGGTATGTTTAATTATTTTAATCACCAAGTTTAAGATAGTGCTATTCCAGTAAATATTTTAATAATACCAAAACAGTTATTTAAGAACTATGCTTGCATTCTTATTTAGAATTAACAGCATATTTTTTAGCTTTTTATTTTTAGCAGTGTTGATGCATGAAAGTTAGAGCTCTACTATAGATGCTGGTTTTTTTCTGTAAGTGTAAGAATAAACAGAATTATAGCTGCATGCATTAATTAGTTTTATATTAGTTTGTGAATATAAATTATGATGCTTGGAAAAAATTAAGCATGAAAAACAATGTGATAATTTCAGTATGGGCTGTTTCTGATGATCTCTCTCTCTCTCTCTCTCTCTCTCTCTCTCTTTTCTTTTTCCTTGTGTTTTTTTTTTGTGTGTGTGTGTGTGTATAGCTGCCAGAAAGTGTTGAACATGTGGTGAGTTCCCAAGTGTAGGCAGGCAGAAATAGCTCCATTGACTGTAATTTGAAATATTTAGCACCATTTTACATTTTTTTGAAAACATACTTTTCAACATGTTATAATTGGTAAATGTTGGTCAAAAATATTTGCTGTCCTTTACATTAGCTCTGAAAAGCAAGAAATAATTGTTTGAGGAGCCTTTTTGCCTGCTGCAGCTTTTTTGCTTCAAGAGGCATAGACTTAGGGGTACTTTTTAACTGAGTCGGTGGTACCCCTACCCTGCTTGAGCTTGTGCATTTGCTTTGTGACACAGAGGCTTTATTTGCTGTTGTACTTAGAAAGACAGGTTTTTGAGTTAAGCTTTTTTTCCTGTTCATAATTGTTAAATACACACAGCAGACCTCCTACCCCCACCCCAGTAATATTAAAACAGTAGTTTATTTATTAGCTGTATTGCCATTGAATACACATGGTATACACTGAAAAACTTCATGATAAACTCTAGTGAGAGAGTGTTATAGAAGACTCCTCCTCTAAATAATGCCTGCTAATTTCAGATAGTCTGAAAAATAATATTCCTATGAGCCAAAATAATGCTGAGTTGAATCTGTTTTCTGACGTTTACCTTTAGATGTACAGTAATGTGCTTAAAATGCTTCTCTCAGTTTCAGGACAAATTTTGAGTCAGCCTTGGAGTGAATAAAGAAAGTTGCTTAGATTAGTAAAGTTTGGAGCATTCTACTCATATACAAAAGGAACCTTGTATAATTTCCAAAATAATGCTCATTTGTGGATGCAAGCAAGATATGGGCGCTTGTGTGGATATTTCGTTTTAAAGAACAATCGTCAAGTATCCATTTTAACCAGTTTTGACTATGGAACCTTCTGAGAATGTTAGTTTAGTGGATTTCAGGATATAATTTGTCAGCTACATACTGGTTTATTTCTTATATCAAAAGTAAAAACAAAGGTTTAATTTGTGCAGTCCTAAGCACAGTTATAAAACAGGTGGCAAAGTGGCAGGCTATGCACATGTCCTCTGCAGGTGAAAGTTGGTATAGAATCCTGCTTCTGCCACTTGATGTGTTACCTTCTCCAGGCTGTTGCTTTTCCTGTAAAATGAGGCTAATAATATCTATTTCATAGGTTGTTGAGAAAATCAAATGTGATACAGCATTGGCATTTTGTCTGTCACATGGCAGGTACTCAATAGCTATTATCACCCCTATTTTTATTTTTCCACTTCCACTTTCCAATGACCTTCTCATCTTCTTGTTCTCAGGCTTGTGCTTCTTCCATCACTGTCCCAAGTTTTTACTTTTATACCCACATTCTTCAATGAAACTGGCTGTCTGTGTTCACATCCTCTTAGAGATCTGCGTTCAAGCAAATCTATTACATTTTTCCAATTACTCATTCACAAGTTACACTGTTTGGACTTCAGAATTACCTGATGTTGTCCTTGCCCTTACGCAGATGATAGCTGGCAGGGAAGATTGCAGTTGTGTTAATGTATATATATATAACTAGTACACGATAAATGCTATGCAAAGGTATGAGAAACCTGATGGAGCTTATAAAAAGATTACTTACCAATAGGGTGATCAGAGCATGCTTTAGGGGAAGTAGCTCTGAAGACTGGCAGTGATTTGTTTAGGTGACGCAGGGTGGGTGTGTATGTTTACATGTTTGAGTGCTACCCATAGGCATTGGAAGATGAGTAAAAAGGAAGTGAGGTGGGAAGGCTGCTCCTGAAGGAAAGGTCCTCCGTTGCTTGGAGCCTCAAGTCCAGGCTTCTTGGCATGGCACCAATGCCCTTCAGACCTGTCATAGTCTGGCCCCTGCCTTACTTTCCCAGCCCCATTTTCCATTCTGAATCCTGTATTCCATTGGTTCCTTAAGCTTGCCATTGAGATGTTATTCTCGTTATCTCTCTCCCGCTTCTTGAATTTCTTGAAGACCTTTTTCATCTACAAATCCCCAGTGCTTAAAGATAGTATGCTTTAATCAATTATTACTAGATAATTGGTTAAATAATATGTTGTGTCCATGCAGTGAACTATTAGTTGACAATGTAAAATAATGAAATTGAAAACTTTGCTAAGAAGCAGATGCAAAAGGCTTCTTTAATATTCTGTAGCACAATATTAAATGATTCCCTTTATATGAAATGTCAAGAATAGGCTGGGATAGAGAGACACAAGGACCCAGTGATTGCCTAGGGCAGGGCAGAACGGTAGGCATGACTGCTCATAGGTAACATGCTTTCAGTGTTATGGGGTTATAAAGTGCTTTGAACATATATAGTAGTGATGGCTACAAAACTCTTTGAATATATTAAAACCACTGAATTGTATACTCTGAAAGCATGAATTTTATGATATGTGAATTATATTATTTAAAAAAAAATGGATAGCAATCCATGATTTCAGTAAAGCTTTGTTCCAGATGGGTTGCAGAAATCTTTAGTACTTCCCTAACTCTTCACTAGTGAAAAACTCTCTTTAAACACATTTTGTTGTTCCTTTAATCTAATATCCCTACAAGTTTATTATTTCATTCCTCATATCCTTTTAGTCTGTGATTAAGATATGTGAGCATGATTTCTTTTTCTAATGTTTTCAATTTCGTTATTTCACATTGCATATTATGCTTCTCTTCTCTCTTCAAACACTGTATTTGTAGCTAGGAACCTGCTTAGAATTCTTTTCCAAATTTGTTTCCAAGTTCTTCTCTTTCTTTGTACCTGTGATTGGCAGAGACCCCTCTCACCCCATCCCATTAATAAAATGCATCCTATTTTGGACATTTTACCTTCTCAAGTTTCCTGGAATAGTACCTTATGGGGTAAATATATAATTTCTGAATGATGGAAAATGCCCTATTCCCCTAGGTATAAAGTGACTCCTTCATCAGTAATGAGATTTTCTTACTTTTTTACTGCAGATGAGAATTTTTTTTCAAGATAGTTGATATGAATGGTAGCACCCTCATTGTTCCCATCAATCTTCCTTATTTTGATTATCAAGATTTTAGGTAGTATAAAATGATCTTTGTGTTTATTTGTTTGTTTCTCTTCCTTTCCCCTTTCTAACATTTACCAAACAGTTACTGTGTTTGGTAATATGATGATTATGAGGGTAAATAGAGGCCCTTATGTCCCATCAGGGAAGAGAGTAAATACACCAATGACTTTTATATAGTGATCCTTAACCCTGGCTTCATATTATAGTCATCTGGGGAATGTTAAAAATATGCCAGCACTTAGGCTGTACTGTCAGGGTTTCTGATGTAATTGGTCTGGTTACCAGTATTTTAAAAAACCATCTAAACTGATTCTAAGGAGGAACCAGGATTGAAAGTCACTGGCCTGAAACCAGGTATTATAGGATTAGCATTATAGGGTACAGTCTTACTGGATTTAAGAGACTGGAATATGCACTTCTAGCTGGGAAGATCAGAGAAGTCTTCATGGGTAAAGACACATTTGCACTGGTTCTCAAAGATGAGCATGCTTTGGCAAAGAGGCAGGTGGAAGGAGTCAGAAGAAGCTCAGCAATGATGTGGAGCCAGGAAAGAACGGGGCAAGTTTGAGGAGTGATTCATGTGGGTACAGAGTGTGTAAATACATTAATGGGAATTGACACAGGCAAAGTGCCCAATCTCAAAGGGCCTTTGTAGCCAGGTTAAAAAAAAAAAGACATCATTTTTTCTCAGCACAAGAAAGCAAGCTGTGGGTTTTAAGCCAAGAATTGGTGTAATCAGATTGAGCATTAGGAAAACCAATTTGGCAGCAGTTTTGAGGCTTATGTCACTTCCTGGGGCTCATTAGATTACAGAAAACCTCTCTCCCTCCCTCCCATCCTTCCTTCCTTCTCCAGTATATAGGCTACCTGGAAAGGAAGCCTAATGGTGGATGAGGTCAAAACCACATTTTAAGAGCTGTTTGGACTTAATGCTTTAGACCTGGAAGACCATTGCTGAGATCTAAGAAGAAAAGGGTGTGGCCATATTTATGACTAGGGAGTTTGGATAGCACATTGGAGAGAGGAAGAGACTCATACTGGGAAGTCAGTTACAATGCTTTCAGCAGTGATGAAGGCAGTAAGTTCTGAACTAAACCAGCACAAGAGGATGGGACAGTTTTGAAAGTTATTTCAGACTTGAGGGACTAAATTCATGTGGATGGAGAGGAAGAAATTGAAGGTAAGGGTGAGTCTGCAGTTCCCTAGTTAAGAGTAGTTATGTGGATTGCCTTGCTCTCTGAACTAAATTCTTCTTTTTTAACTAAGCATCATTTTTTACACCAAGAGATCCAGAGATATGAAATTAATTTCAGATATAAACTTTAAAGGGAAAAATCCATTGTCAAAGAATTAGAGATGTCATGCAAGATATTTTGTATAAATTCATCAAACTCGATGAAGAGAGACTTGGTTCTGGAGTCCTAAGTGGGTAGGGCCTGGCAGGTCCAGCAATCTCTCAACTAAAGGATAAGCCATTGAGTCATTGCACAAGGGACAGATGAGACCTTCAGATCCAGACAGAGAAACGTTTATCAGTTTCTGGGTAGATTTGTGAGAAAGAAATATACAGCATAGATCTGGGAAAACAAGCCAAATTCTAGCAGAAGAAAAAGGTAATGGAAAAAGGGAGTGGTGATGCAATGTCAGTCGCAAAGCCGAGGCCATTATCATGTATGTGTTCTACATACTTTAGGACCTGGATCCATTATGATTTCCTTTTTCCTACCTAGACAATATTTAAAGCAACAACCTTAGAGTTGATCAGAAGCAGGAGCTTAACATTTATTCCCAAAGAGTTTAAGAGTAGAGATGTGGCTTCAAAGCTTTTAGGCTAGCTGCTGAATGAGTATGTCAGAAGCATGAACCTCTTGTAAGAAGAGCATATTGGCTCACTGGAACCAATAAGGGATAATCAAGAAAGAGCCAAGAGAAAGAAGCATTGACAAGAACATGATTTCAATGCCTGGTAAGCATGATCAGTTTCCTCAAGGTCATTGTCCATAGTCTAGAGCTGAAGAGACTAGATCTGAATGTAGCCCCAGAGCAGCAAGGAGAGAAAATGTATTGAAAAATTTTAAAGGTGTGGACAGTTTTCTAAGACCATATAATTGAATTTGCTGATAAAAATAACTTGCTCCCGTCATCTGTGAGAACTTGTGTGTGATAATTCCTGGAATATTTGTATAGTTTGCAGTTATTATTTAGCATAACTTGGTTTGCCCTTTCAACTGTACCATGTGTTAAAATTACATTGTCTTTTCTTACGCATCTGCCTGTGCCCATATCAATTGATGGCATGGTGTCCACTCAGTATCTCCAGTGCCCAGCTCATAGCACCCGGCACAAGGCCTCACTGGAAATGGAGGCGCAGGAGGGGTAACCTGGCTGCTGCATCTAGAGAGCAGTGCTTCCTGGGACCCAGAATCCTTTGAGAACCTGGTGCAAGCCGTTTTTATCCTAAAAGCTTCCAGTCACTAAAATATGCATTTTGTGGGATTTCACTAGGTTTTGTGGCCCATGGGTAAGAACTCTAGCTTTAGAACACGCTTTGGAATTTTGACAAGATTCTGTAGGAGTCGGTTGCCTTTATGAGGCAAATCATTCATCTATAATCAGCATGTATTATTAAATGAGTACCAACTTTGTGCCCATTTGTGGGATTTTCTGTGAGCAAGTCTTTATTAAGCTTATATCCTATGTGGAGGCAGATAATAAGTAAATAAAATAAATTCAGATCAGTACTTAGTACTGAGAGAAAAATAAAATGGTCATGTGACAGGATGGCCCTATGGGAGCACCGATGTTTCAGATGGAGTGTTTGGGGACAAAAGACAATTGAGATGAGACCTAATTTCGTAATTACCAGTTTTGGTAATGAGTTTTAAGAAATAAGCCACAAGGTTAAATATCAAATTTCCTTCTTAACAACTGTATATATCTCATTTTAAGAGCATCTCTGTTCTTTCCGTAGTTGGATACACGTATAGTGCACAAAGCAATGCTGCCATCTGGTGGTAGTAAGCTTAATAGCATGCTCGGCTTTTGCACATCAATTTCAAGGGTATATTCTTAAGATTTATTTCTGAAAAATAGATTTTTTTAGGTTGGTTTTGAATTTAAAATGCTTATGCAGCTATAATTTATTGAAAATATTACTTAGCCTCAAATAAACACTTGGAATGGTTTTCTGTGTTCAGTAACACTTATGCAATTGAAATGAAAGAAAGGTTACCTAAGAAATGGAAGAACTCGGTTCTCAGAACTGAAAGCAGATTTCAGTTGCTTGGTACTGGAAAAATAAGGCAGACAAGGTGAATTGCTTATACAAGTGTGGGAAATCTGGGACTTGAATTTCTTCATCAAAACGTGTTACATTAAATTCCCCATTCCAAAATGCTTACATATACCTTAAAACACTTTTTCAGTTGAATATTTTTGAAAGAATGTACTTTGGAATTTGCAAAGACAAATGACAGTACTTAGGAAGAGTGAACATTATATTGAACTTTATATCAAGGCAATACATTTCCATTGAAACGCAGCCATATACTTTAATTTAATACTCTAAATATTTGGTTTGCTTCTTGTAAATACCAGTTTTCTAATGTTTTGTTTTTTACAATATTTTATGGCTCTTTTCTAATTTTTTTATTTCATTTATTTTCCTTTTGAAGTGGTTTTCATTTCTTAGTAATTGACTTAATTTTTTGTTTTGCTTTGCTTTTTTTATTATAAAGAATTTATAGAACAGATTTGAGAAAAAAAGGTAGCTAGCAGTTACAAATAAATTTGGCTTATTTTTCTAAACCTAGGAAAGATCTGTTCTACCTAGAGTCTTGTATAGAAGTAGCTCTTCTCAAGGCCCTTGATTAGGTAATTTATTTGTTCTTTATGGGAGTAAAATTCATAAAGATCAATAACTGTGCATATTTCTAATTGAATATTTATCAGAGGATATACACAATTTTGAATTCTTCACACTTCATGGTGTAGTCCTTATGCTCTGAGTGGACTTAAAAATAAAATTATGTAATTTGGTTTTGAATACCCCATAGACATTACATAATTATGGTATAAATCATAATAAATGGTCTGATAATATTTCTGACTAAAGGTAGTGGGGTGAAGAGATTGTTATAATTAAACTGAACAGTGTGGACTTACATTTACATTTATTTTACAGACAGATTAAAAATATCTAGCAATTATTTCATATGTAATCTTTTGCTGGTTAGGACACTTGAAGCTACATGGTCTCTATTATGCTCAACTTAATAATATGCTGGAAAATATTGAAACAAACACCTTTTATCATGGTGGGCTGGTAAGAATTACAGGCATATTTTTATAAGGTTACATTCTGTACAAGTTTTGAATTGGCAGTATTTTGTTGATAGAATCACCTTGTGTATGAATACTCCTTGCTTTATTACAAAGTATGATTTACACATTTACATGAACATACACTCACTGGACTTGAATGGGAAAAAAAAGGAGCCTCTGTATATCTGATGACTGTCATCTTGATATTCTCATAGATGGACTTTCTTTTAAGTATGGAAGCAGGGAGAAAGTCAGACCTTTATTTGAAGTCTGGCATCCACCAGACTTTTAGAATATATATACATGTGAGTATTTTTTGTTGTTAGTTGCTGATCGGTGATTCTCATCTAACTTTCAGTTCATATGGCCTTAGCATCGCTCTATGTGTGTTGCATCTTCTCATGACTAGGAGGATCTACTATGAGAAAAACTAGTTCTCTCAGGGATCATCTAGATTTTTTCACCTAGAAATAAAATCACTATGGTATTTCCTTCACAGACTACAAAACAGAATCCCCTTGATTACACTGTTTTAAACATTAAAGAGAATTTTTACCTTAATTAAAATAACATGATAAGCTTGACCTCCTTCAACTCTTACATAATTAAAAAGTGCCAATATTAACATTCTTACTTTATTTACTATATTTTCCAGTTTGTAAATACGGTGGAAAATGTTTGTTGAAGAGTATATTTGAAGATTTCTTTTTATTTTTACAGTCTAAACTAATATTTAGTGAAGATAAAATCCCCAGTATTAGACTCATTATTGCTTTTCCAACAGTGGCTTCAACAATCACATATAAATATCAGGAAGAAAGGGAGAGAATGCATAAAGTAAACTTTATAAAGGCATGCTACTGCCAGAGATTAATGAGTATCCAAAATAAAGTGTGATGGGTCAGTTAGGATTCAGAACTCCATAGCTTCTCAAATTAGAATTGGTGTAAAGCCCTTACAGTATAGTGGCTCCTTTAAATTTTATATGGAATGTCTTACTATTCCTAAAAGGCACCTTGATGAATCAATAGTAATAACTCTGCCACATTTTCAGTAATATATATATATATGCTTCACTGATATGTTCACTGTTTATCTTGCACTACTAGCTTGTTGCTTTTTAAGACCATTTTAATTCATATGATAGATTCAGCCTGACTTTATGACATTTTAGTACTTTTTAATAAAAGCAGCATTTCCCTCCATTTGCAGGTGCTGCTGTTTTTTCAAACGAAGGAAAAGGAAAACCATACAGCGTCACAAATGACTCTGGACACAGACAGACCATGGAGAGTTACTTACATGTTCATCTGCTGTCTTGTGATTAAAATCATCTCTGTAGTGACCATGTGTATTTTCAAGGACTCACTCTTAGAATCAGAAAATGTCATACTTTCATACTTCATTTTGTGGTTGTCTTACATTCATCTTTTTTTCTAATTTAACTTTTATGGAAGCTTTAAAGTTTTGTCAAAACACAAGTGCTTCGCCCATCAATGAATGGAATGGACCAATGAGGTGGCCCTGATGAATACAGTTCTATAGAACATTTTTCAGGAGCTCTCCTCCTGTTGTAGAAAGCAGTACGGTATCTTAAACATCGACCAGTTATACACCTGATCTGGTTCTTTGTAACTTCTGTAAGAGCATAATCAAACAGGAATTTTCTCCCCAGCGGATAATGCAACAGAGAAAACTGAGTTGCCCATATGTTTAAAAAGTTACTCCTTGAGAAGTTCATGTTTTGTGTGATACCTGCATTGATTTCAGTATTACCGATGGTACTGCTATTCATGAGTCATGTTAACATTCTCTCTGTGAAATCATTGGTACAGTCACTGCCAGAGGTACTGAGGAAAAAGCTCTATGGGTTCGGCAGATGGTCGTGGCCAAACAGATCACACATAGAGTGGTAAATATGAGCTCTGCTTTTGTTGCACCCTGTATGAGTACAGTGTTGCTGAAGTGGCAAAAGCGCTTTTTTAGAAAATGCAAAATATTTGTATAATGTAACTTTATGCTTCCAGACAATACTGTATGTTAGCAAGAAATGAATACTTTGAGAAATGAGATATGTTGGAGTTTTTTTTTAATACACTAAGGAGAAGAAATAAATGTGAATGGCATTGTAATGTATAAGGTTGAAGTCAGAGGAGACCCCATTGAAACCTACTGCTGAGTGATTACATTCTCCTGTAAGAAAACTTTGGATGTGCTCTGCAATGGTGTGTGTGGATTAATTATTTGCTCTTTGATAAAAAAGACCCCCAGCAATCAAAACTGGGTCACTCTGTTGCCCTCTGTGCAATTAGTCTCTTGTATTCAACTTTGCTGGTTCTCTGGAATTTTCCTACTTTTTAGCCTAATTTTGAGGAAAACTCTTTTTGGAGAGGATGGGTCAGGTGCTTTGCCTCCATAGTCTTTTGAAGTGCCTGCATATGAACAAAGTAACAGTTCTGTAAAAAAGGAAGCCCGTTCCACTTTTTGGGTATGCTTTGTTTTAAGCCATGAAGGCACAGGTGTACTTTTGTCACATTTTACTAGCCAGCATTTTGAAGATTAAAATTAAAAGACTGGCTAGAAAGATAATTATGTTGTTCAAGTCTCATATTCCCCTCTCATTTATACAATTGTTACTCACCCCTTCCATGCAGCCCTTCACTTTGTCTTTAAGTGTATGCCTCCAGGCATGCTTATTTATTTTTATTGTCTCAAGGTAACATTTAAAATGTGTAATTAAAGTAAATAAATCTACATTTTTGACTTGGTTATTGCATTTACAGGGATTTAATCGTACTTTGTAATTTATTTTTTCTTATTAGCTAAAAGTTCAGTGTATTGTTTTTGATGAACTAGGCACCCATTTGAATACTGCAGATCAGGACATTGTTTATCATTGTTGCTCAGAATCCTCTGAATAATCTTTCTAAGTTCTTGATTTTAAAGACCTACACTCAGCCTAGAAAACATTTGCTGTCTAATTTGGTCAACAGTTTCCATTCTATCTATTTGTATACTGTCATGATGTCTTAAACCACAGGAGTTACATACTGAGTTCTTATTTTTGTTTGCTTAGAGCAAGGTAGATGGATGTTTTGGCCATTATAATGTGAAACCACTTCTTTCTTTACAGTATTTGACCAAACTTGTGTGTCTATGATATTTGTAAATACATGCGATATCTGTATTTCTTACCATAAGCCTATTTAGTTTTATTCTCAGTAGGGTTTTTGGACTGTACAGTGTTTATATGATCTGAACTCCTTATACATAAGAAGGTGTGTATATTAATCCAATTATGGACTTAAAATATTTTAAAAGTATAAATACCCTTATTTGCTGCAAAGACCAGTGTGTAAACATTTGCTTTTTAGCAATATTTTTAAGTGCTCCATTTTAATGCCAAGGAATAAGTCTTTTGGCAACACAAACTGGTCAATAATAGGTAATGCAGGTATGTTCAGGTTAAGCCAACAATGTTTTGCATTTTTATGCTTTTTTTCTGTCAACACTAATGAAGTCAACATTGCCTGAATGTCTGAATAATGAAACACATCCCTGTTTAAAAGTATGTAACTGAAAAAGAAATAAAAAATAAAGGTAGTTTTTTTAAACTTGCTCTTTCCCCTTTCCTCTAATCATGGGTCAAATAATGCTACTCACTAAGGTAGGAATTTTTAAAATTCAGTTCATTTAGTTTAGTATAAGTGAGAAGCAGAGCTAAAGGAATATGCTCTTGTTTTGTTTTTATTTTGCTTTGTTGGAACTGCATTGTAAAAAGAACCTACCAAGAAGTATCTAACCTTTTTCTTTAATGAAAATTTTTAAAAAAATTCTTTAAACTTCCATAGAATACTTAATAATTAATTAAAATTAATGCCAGTAATAAACCAAGGAAAATAATCATTTTATTTCTCTCAAAAATGAAGCCATACTATTAGGTTCACAGAAATGAAACATTATTAATACAATTTTAAGTGAATTATTTTATTATTGCAGATGGAGAGCATGTAGCTGTGACAGTATTTCACAGTTTATCACTGTACTAGTTGCTTTAGGGATTTGTAAAATGATAGTAATGGTGCTCTGCTTATTGACAGATACTACAGGTAGGATGAGGCAAAGCAGAGCACACAAACAGCAGTATGCAGAAACAATAGAAAGATTTGGCAGTGAAACCTAATGATTAAAAGGCCCTGTCTAGAAAAATCTGATTTAAGATTGGGGTTCAATCCAGATGATTGTGTAAGTTGCATTAGTCGGCATCCTTTGAATTACAACTGGTAGAAACCTGTGTAGAAACCTAACTTTGCTTCAGCTATAAGGGTGTACATTACCACATTTTATTGGAATGTCCAGTGGTAGGACTGGCTTCAGACATGCCCTATCCTGGTGTAAAGTTAGAAATCTGTCTTTATCTCTCTCAGTTTTGCTTTCTGCCCTGCTGTTTCCATTGTCAGGGAGATTTTTCAAATAGCATAGCAAAGTGGTCACCCAGCAGCTTCAGACGTTTACTGCCTTAGTAACCACAGCCAAAACGGGCAGTTTCTCTCAACAGTTGCAACAAAGTCCTGAAACTGACATTTATTCTTTCTTTGGTTCACATGCCCACCCGTGAGCCAGTTACCATGGCCAAGGGAATACTGTTCTCCCATCTCCAGTGGACACATTAGACTGATACATGAGGTAGAAGGGCTGTTAACCAAAAGGAAATGAGGGTATTTTAAAGAGCAGCAGAGTAAATGAATACTGCACAGGTGAAATCAATAGCTATCCTCTATCATGATGAGAAAAACAAAATACAGCATAAAGGCAAACCCAATTGTTTTTAATTAGAAAACATTATTGAGGCATTTATTAATCTGAATATATTATTAGAAATCACATAGTAAATGAGTACATCTGAAAAATGTTTTGGACTTGGGTTAAAATGGAGGTCATAAGTACCTTATTTAATGTGCTTTTGTTTTTATTTAGTTTTTAATGTGGAATTGGATTAGTAGACTTGAAAGCCAATTTTTCTAAAGTATAAAGAAATGGAATTTTAGCTTTGCTGATATTCAGGATAACTGTTCCTTCTCTGCTTAGCTCTAATACACACCATGTTATTTTCTTAGGAAACTTAACTTCATAAGAATATAAGGATCATAACAAAAGGACTACATATAGAAGTATTATCAGGTAATATTGCTGGGCTATGCAAATGGTTTTGTTAGAAAGAACATTTGTTTACAGGGATGTTTACCATACTGTGATTTTACTTAAATGGAAAAACACTCATGCCCTACTTGACTGGGGATTGGCAGACTTTTTGTAAAGTTTAGGCTTTGTAGGCCAAGAGGCAAAATTGAGGCTTTTATGTACTTGGGTAGTGAGAAAGTAAACAAATTTCCACTAGTTTTTTATTGATGAAATTCAAAATATATAAACAGTTGAGTACACATTTATTGTTATACTTGTCTCCTAATGATAAGAATTGAATTATTTTGAGGGGACAGTATTTCACTTAGTTGGGGCTTGAAATTGATTGCAAATGTTTATCTGTTTTACTGACCTGTACTGTGATTTTATTTATTTTATCTTTGAAAATGTCTTCACACAGATAGATACTACCAATACTGTTATTAGTCCTCAAGTGTATGATTTGAATTGATCACATCATTTGTGAAGTATAATAGAATTCCATTAGATTCTGCTGTTGTTATTTGCCTTTTGGCATATCATTACATTGCAGATTAATCACTTCTTACTGAAAGCTAGGTAACGGCTCTTCAGTTGTACAGTTAAAAGGATTTTGAAATATGGAAATTTCTTGTATTTGTATTGAGATCCAAAGTGCAGCTGGAACTCTAAATTGAGTTTGGAAAATAAATCCACTGAAAATGTGTGTGGAATATGGAGATTTTGCTGCTCATTTTGGTGTGAGAGCATGTGAAGTATATAATGCAGCTTGACAATATTTTTGATTTAAATAAATTAGTTATTATAATGACTGTTGCAGTGTAACTTTCACATATAAGTGCTGTTTTGCATTGTAATTTTAAATAGAACTTATTTAGAAACATCAAATCTGTAGCAAAAGCTAATTTCCAAAGCTACCCAGAGTTCATTAATGATAGGCGAGGGTGATTCTCATTCAGAAAAATTTCAGCTGTGATTCTCAGCTCAAAAAATTGCAGCAAAACTTTACCACTGCCATCAAACTGCTACGTAGTTGGGTAAGTCAGGGTATCCAGTTTCTATTTCTGCAAAATTAATGGAAATGAGGATGATTAAGACTACAAGAGTGAATGAAATTCCCCATTGACCTTACTACTTCAGTAACGTGACAATTAAAATATTTTCTACAAAATACCTGCTGACAAATAATATGTAGCATAAACCTTGACTTTAAACATCTTAAATTTTCACAAACTTTAAAAATTTTTCCAGCAAACCTTTTTCTGATTCACACATATTTTTACCACCACCATTTGTAGCATCTTATTCGTTTCCACTTCAGTTTGCACTGAATTGGCGTTTTCTCAAGGTCTTTAGAAATACTTTCTTGTAGTTGTTCCATGGAGGCTATTCAGAGAGGGTTATTCTTAGTCATTTCAAACTCAGCATTGACTTCTCTAGTAAAGGGCAACCGGGCAGTATTGGTAACATATATTGATTCATCAAAAGCCAAGGAAAACTACTTGAAATCATTTACCTTGTTTAGTTTTACCTTGTTTAGTTGATGTCTTCAAGTGTTCAAGTAGCTGACCTTGCTAAAAATAGCTAGTCTTAAGTTTATTTTTTGTGGATGTTCTTTCTGGCTGCTGTGATCAAACACAATTTAGTTAAGTAACTCACCATCAGTAACTAACTTTCTTTGCTTGGGTAACAGATGGGCCACTTGGAAAGTATCTTTGTCTGCACTCTTGTTCTCATTTTTTTTTAAATTTTTTAATTTTATTAAGGTATTATTGATATACACTCTTATGAAGGTTTCACATGAAAAAACAATGTGGTTACTACATTTACCCATATTATCAAGTCCCCACTCGTACCCCAATTCAGTCACTGTCCATCAGTGTAGTAAAATGACACAGATTCACTGCCTTCTCTGTGCTACACTGTTGTCCCTGTGATCCCCCACACCATGTGTACTAAACAAAATACCCCACAATCCCCTTCTCCCACCCTTCACACACACACACACACACACACACACCCACCTCTCCCCTTGGTAATCACAAGTTCCTTCTTGGAGTCTCTGAGTCTGCTGCTATTTTGTTCCTTCAGTTTTGCTTCCTTGTTATACTCCACAAATGAGGGAAATCATTTGGCACATGTCTTTCTCTGCCTCGCTTATTTCACTGAGCATAATATCCTCCAGCTCCATCCATGTTGTTGCTAATGGCAGGATTTGTTTCCTTCTTATGGCTTAATAGTATTCCATTGTGTATATGTACCACATCTTTATCCATTCATCTACTGATGGACACTTAGGTTGCTTCCATATCTTGGCTATTGTAAAAAGTGCTGCAATAAACATAGGAGTGCATATGTCTTTTTGAATCTGAGAAGCTGTATTCTTTGCGTAAATTCCAAGGAGTGGGATTCCCGGGTCAAATGGTATTTCTATTTTGAGTTTTTTGAGGAACCTCCATATTGCTTTCCACAATGGTTGAACTAGCTTACATTCCCACCAGCAGTGTGGGAGGGTTCCCTTTTCTCCGCATTCTTGCCAGCATTTGTTGTTCTTAGTCTTTTGGATGGTGGCCATCCTTACTGGTGTGAGGTGATATCTCATTGTGGTTTTAACTTACATTTCCCTGATGATTAGTGATGTGGAGCATCTTTTCATGTGTCTGTTGGCCATCTGAATTTCTTATTTGGAGAACTGTCTCTTCATATCCTCTGCCCATTTTTTAATCAGGTTATTTGCTTTTTGGGTGTAGAGGCATGTAAGTTCTTTATATATTTTGGCTGTTAACCCCTTGTTGGATATGTCATTTACAAATATATTCTCTCATACTGTAGGATGCCTTTTTGTTCTGTTGATGGTGTCCTTTGCCGTACAGAAACTTTTTAGTTTGATGTAGTCCCATGAGTTCATTTTTGCTTTTGTTTCCCTTGCTGAGGAGATGCATTCAGGAAGAAGTTGCTCATGCTTATATTCAGGAGATTTTTGCCTATGTTGTCTTCTAAGAGTTTTATGGTTTCATGACTTACATTCAGGTCCTTGATCCATTTTGAGTTTACTTTTGTGTATGGGGTTAAACAATAATCCAGTTTCACTCTCTTGCATGTAGCTGTCCAGTTTTGCCAACACCAGCTGTTGAAGTGGCTGTCATTTCCCCATTGTATGTCCATGGCTCCTTTAGCGTATATGAATTGACCATATATGGTTGGGTTGATATTAGGGCTCTCTAGTCTGTTCCATTGGTCTATGGGTCTGTTCTTGTGCCAGTAGCAAATTGTCTTGAGTACAGTGGCTTTGTAGTAGAGCTTGAAGTTGGGGAGCATAATTGCCGCGGCTATATTCTTCCTTCTCAGAATTGCTTTGGCTATTTGGGGTCTTTGTGGTTCCATATGAATTTTAGAATGATTTGCCCTAGTTCATTGAAAAATACTGTTGGTATTTTGATAGGAATTGCACTGAATCTGTAGATTGCTTTAGGCAGGATGGTCATTTTGACAATATTAAATCTTCCTATCCATGAGCATGGGATGTGTTTCCATTTATTGGTATCTTCTTTAATTTCTCTCATGAGTGTCTTGTAGTTTTCAGAGTATAGGTCTTTCACTTCCTTGGTTAGGTTTATTACTAGGCATTTTATTCTTTTTGATGCAACCGTGAATGGAATTGTTTTCCTGATTTCTCTCTCTGCTAGTTCATTGTTAGTGTATAAGAATGCCACAGATTTCTGTGTATTAATTTTGTATCCTGCAACTTTGCTGAATTCTGATATTAGATCTAGTAGTTTTGGAGTGGATTCTTTAGGGTTTTTTACATACAATATCATGTCATCTGCAAACCAGGGACAGTTTAACTTCTTCCTTACCAATCTGGATGCCTTTTATTTCTTTTTGTTGTCTGATTGCCATGGCTAGGACCTCCAGTACTATGCTGAATAGAAGTGGGGAGAGTGGGCGTCCTTGTCTTTTTCCTGATTGTAAAGGAAAAGCTTTCAGCTTCTTGCTATTAAGTATAATGTTGGCTGTGGGTTTGTCATATATGGCCTTTATTTTGTTGAGGTACTTGTCCTCTATACCCATTTTGTTGAGAGTTTTTATCATGAATGGATGTTGAATTTTGTCAAATGCTTTTTCAGTATCTATGGAGATGATCATGTAGTTTTTGTCCTTCTTTTTGTTGATGTGTTGGATGATGTTGATGGATTTTCAAATGTTGTACCATCCTTGCATCCCTGGAATAAATCCTACTTGATCATGATGGATGATCCTTTTGATGTATTTTTGAATTCAGTTTGCTAGTATTTTGTTGAGTATTTTTGTGTCTATGTTCATCAGGGATATTGGTCTGTAATTTTCTTTTTTTGTGGTGTCTTTGCCCGGTTTTGGTATTAGAGTGATGCTCGCCTCAAAGAATGAGTTTGGAAGTATTCCCTCTTCCTCTTCTCCTTGGAAAACTTTAAGGAGAATGGGTATTAGGTCTTCACTAAATGTTTGATAAAATTCATTGGTGAAGCCATCTGGTCCTGGTGTTTTGTTCTTAGGTAGGTTTGTGATTACCAGTTCAATTTCGTTGCTGGTAATTGGTCTGTTGAGATTTTCTGTTTCTTTCCAGGTCAGCCTTGGAAGTTTGTATATTTCTAGAAAGTTGTCCATTTCTTCTAGGTTATCCAGTTTGTTAGCATATAATTTTTCATACTATTCTCTAATAGTTCTTCGTATTTCTGTGGTATCTGTAGTGATTTTTCCTTTCTCATTTCTGATTCTGTTTATGTGAGTACACTCTCTTTTTTTCTTGATAAGTCTGGCTAGGGGTTTATCTATTTTGTTTATTTTCTCGAGGAACCAGCTCTTGCTTTTGTTGATCCTTTCTCTTGTTTTACTGTTCTTGATTTTATTTATTTCTGCACTAATCTTTATTATGTCCCTCCTTCTACTGACTTTGGGTCTCATTTGTTCTTCTTTTTCTAGTTTCATTAATTGTGAGTTTAGACTGTTCATATGGGATTGTTATTCTTTCTTGAGGTAGGCCTGTATTGCAATATACTTCCCTCTTAGCCCGGCGTTCGCTGCGTCCCACAGATTTTGCAGTGTTGCATTATTGTTGTCATTTGTCTCCATATATTGTTTGATCTCTGTTTTTATTTGGTGATTGATCCATTGATTATTTAGGAGCATGTTATTAAGCCTCCATGTGTTTGTGTAATTTTTCATTTTCTTTGCGTAATTCATTTCTAGTTTCATTTCTTTGTGGTCTGAAAAGCTGGTTGGCACAATTTCAATCTTTTTGAATTTACGGAGGCTCTTTTTGTGGCCTAGTATATGATCTATTTTTAAAAATGTTCCATGTGCACTTGAGAAGAACGTGTATTCTCCTGCTTTTGGGTGTAGAGTTCTGTAAATATCTGTTAGGTTCATCTGTTCTAATGTGTTGTTCAGTGCCTCTGTCTCCTTACTTATTTTCTGTCTGGTTGATCTGTCCTTCAGAGTGAGTGGTGTGTTGAAGTCTCAATGAATGCATTGCATTCTACTTCCCCCTTTAATTTTGTTAGTATTTGTTTCACATATGTAGGAGCTCCTGTGTTGGGTGCATAGATATTTATAATGGTCATATCTTCTTGTTAGATTGACCCTTTCATCATTATGTAATGTCCTTCTTTGTCTTTTTTGACTTTCTTTGTTTTGAAGTCTATTTTGTCTGATACAAGTACTGCAACTCCTGCTTTTTCCTCCCTATTAGTTGCATGAAATGTCTTTTTCTATCCCTTCACTTTTTAGTCTGTGTATGTCTTGGGTTTAAAGTGAGTCTCTTGAAGGCAGCATATAGATGCGTCTTGTTTTTTTTATACATTCAGTGACTCTATGTCTTTTGATTGGTGCATTCAGTCCATTTACACTTAGGGTGATTATGGATAGTCATGTACTTATTGGCATTGTAGGCTTCAGATTCGTGGTTACCAAAGGTTCGTTAACTTCCTTACTATCTAAGAGTCTAACTTAACTCATTTAATATGCTATTACAAACACGATCTAAAGGTTCTTTTTTTGTTTTTTCTTTTTTCACTCCTCCTTTTTCTTCCTCCTCCATTCTTTATATATTAGGGATCATATTCTATACTGTTTGTCTATCCCTTGATCGACTTTGGGGATAGTTAATTTAATTTTGCATTTTCTTAGTAATCAGCTGTTCTACTTTCTTACTGTGGTTTTATTACCTCTGGTGACTGCTATTAAACCGTAGGAACACTTCCATCTATAGCATCCCCTCCAAAATACACTGTAGAGATGGTTTATGGGAGGTAAATTCTCTCAGCTTTTGCTTATCTGGGAATTGTTTAGTCCCTCCTTCTAATTTAAATGATCATCTTGCCGGATAAAGTAATCTTGCTTCAAGGCCCTTCTGCTTCATTGCATTAAGTACATCATGCGACTCCTTTCTGGCCTGTAAGGTTTCTGCTGAGAAGTCTGATGATAGCCTGATGGGCTTTCCTTTGTATGTGATCTTTTTTCTCTCTCTGGCTGCTTTTAATAGTCTGTCCTTATCCTTGATCTTTGCCATTTTAATTACTATATGTCTTGCTGTTGTCTTCCTTGGGTCCCTTCTGTTGGGACATCTGTGCACCTCCATGGCCTGAGAGACTATCTCCTTCCCCAAACTGGGGAAGTTTTCAGCAGTCACCTCCTCAAAGACACTTTCTATCCCTTTTTCTCTCTCTTCTTCTTCTGGGACCCCTATAATGCGAATATTGTTCCATTTGGATTGGTTACACAGTTCTCTCAATATTCTTTCATTCTTAGATATCCTTTTTTCTCTCTGTGCCTCAGCTTCTTTGTATTCCTCTTCTCTAGTTTCTTTTTATTTATCATCTCCACCGTATCCAATCTGCTTTTAATACCGTCCATTGTGCTCTTCAATGATTGGATTTCCGATTGTAATTCATTCCTGAGTTCTTGAATTTCTTTCCATACCTCCATGAGCATGTTAATGATTTTTATTTTGAACTCCCTTTAGGGAGAGTCATGACGTCGATATCATTTAAATCTTTCTCAGGAGTTGTATTAATA
Organism: Smutsia gigantea; assembly: GCA_032199065.1. Lineage (NCBI taxonomy): Eukaryota > Metazoa > Chordata > Mammalia > Pholidota > Manidae > Smutsia > Smutsia gigantea. The sequence continues at coordinate 143,954 of JAVSCE010006645.1, read as the reverse complement.
ATTTTACTCTGGACCAGGTTCCCTAGGTGTTTCATATTTGTGTATGGCGCCCTCTAGTGCCCAGAAACTCTACTCTCTGGAGCTGCTCAGCCCCTGAAGCAATGTCGGGGGTCACAGGGGAGTGGTATTGGTGCCTGGGTGGAGGAAAGAGCTGTTTGCTGCTTCCCAGCTGCTATGCCTGTCTCCACTGCATGAACCAGTGGGCCGAGCACACAGGTATAAGCCTCTGTGCTTTGCGTTTTTAGTTGCTGTAGACAGATCTTCCCTCTGGCTGGCCTAATGCCAGGGTAGGGTTTCCCGGTTTGCAAGCCCTGTGGGGCTGGCCAGGAGAAAGGCGCAGTAGTCTGCCTGTGATGGAAGGGGTTCATGTAGCTGTGTAGGCAGCCAGGGAGCTGGAGCACCTGAAGGTCGTGAAAGCTCCCCATCTGCTGGGCATAGTGTACCTAGACAATTTTGTCTGCCTGTCCTTTCTCCTGAGCTGTAAGCTCTGTGCAATCCTTGCCCCTTTAGCATCTCTCTTGCTAAGGGCTTCTTTGTTAGGAAGTCTCTCAGACTGCCTGCCTTTCTTTTGTCCCAGAGCAGCCGGATATGGATCCCTGCTTTCCACAAGCAGCTGGAATCTTAGTCTCTCCAGGAATTCTGCCTATCTTTCCAACCCCCTAATTACGAGAGTATCATGCAAAGACCATGAAATGTAGGTTTTTGCTTCCAGAGCAGATCTCCAGAGTTCGGCATTCAGCAGTCCCAGATCTCCACTCCCTCCCTGCTCCGTTCCTCTTCCTCCCATTGGTGAGCTGGGGTGAGGGAAGGGCTTTTATCCTGCAGGACCACAGCTTTAGTACGTTACCCTTTTCCGTGAGGTCAGCTCTTGTCTCCAGGTGTATGCAGTTTGGTGCAGTCCTCTTTCCTGTTGCTCTTTCAAGAGTAGTTGTGTTAGTTATATTTTCATATTATATGCAGTTTTAGGAGGAAGAGCCTCTGTCTCACCTCTCATGCCGCCATCTTTAATCCAATCCTGTTCTCATGTTTGTGTGTGTGAATAAGTGTACTGTGATGATACACTCTGTTTTAAGTTCTCTAACTGTTCTGACTGTTGCTTTCCTGTGATTGGCGATATTGTGATGAGCACAGCTAAATGTCATTGCATAATAAACACCATGTTTTGCTTTACAGTTGTGTAAAAAATAATCTGCATTCCACTGTGCCTTAAAATTGCAGCAATGTTCACTCAACTTTTTTACATGATTAATATGCATTCATAATTTAAAAAATGTTTGTATGACAATATGAGTGGCACTTGAAGTGCTATCAGATTATAACTGCATCATTCACATTTGTAGTGTGCTGAATAGCAGTGTGAAGCAGTGAGAGTGCCACATATGGTCACTGTCACAGTATTCAGCTCTTTCTTTGTAGCATGAAAGCAGCCATAGAAAATATGAGTGAGTGAATGAGCATGGCTGTGTTACAATAAAATTTTATTTATGGACACTGAAATTTGAATTTCATATAATCTTTTTGTGTCATGAAATAGTCTTTTGATTTTTTTTAACTATTTAAAAATGTAAATACCATTATTAGCTCATGGGTCAAACAGAAACAGAATGTGGGCTGGATTTGACTTGCACACCATAGTTTGCCAACCTCTGTTCTAGACCACTATCGAAAGGCTTGGATGTTTGAGGTGAATTATTTTTTTACCTAGCAGAATGACACTGCTACCTAAAAGATAACAGTTAAAGTTTATGTGTTCAACTTTTTTAAACACCTTGTGCCAGGCAGTGGGCTGTGTGCTTAAATCTGATTTTATTTCTCTGGCCTGGATTTCTGCAATGTATTTTCATAATTGTATGACAGGATTTCTTCTCTTCTTTGCCTAAATATTTTCCACAGTGCAGTTTACCTCTGATACTGTGCATTTCACTGTGGGTACATATCATCCTAGAATACCCCTCTATACCTCCCTTTGCATGGGTGTGTTCCCATCAGAAATATCATCACACCCAGTGACAGTGACTCCTATATATATATTTATTATGCCCTGTTTTTAGCTAAGTCTTATTTATAGCTCTTGTCTGTGCATGGGTATGAAACCTGCTAGAAATTGTTTTCAAACTTCCTGCTAAGTTCTCTCCTTGAGTGAATGAATTAGTCAGCTCTAACCTAATGGTGTATGTAACAGTCACTTTCATCCTTTTTATCTGATCTTCTCATCCTTCTCCCATCATTCAGTTGAAAAGTCACTTTATCAAGTCAAATATGCTCTTGCCAAGATCTTATGAGATAACATTTTAAGTCATCTTAATTTATACCTTGGAAATTAATGTCTCTTTTTGAAACATCATGTGTTAGAAAATCACTGCCTCCTTTTCTTGTACTTTGTATTTTGTCTGGCATCCCATATTGTCTTTGTCAGGTTACTCTCAATATTCTATGTTCAGCTTTTTTCAAATTATAAAAATTATAAATGCATATAATATATAAACAATATGATAAATTACAAAAATTTTGCAATTCAAGCTCTTTTTTCCTCCCTGTGCTTAAATCACTTAAATAGTAACACCAGCCGAAAATCATACCTTCACAAATAAACATCTGGACAGTCCCATATAGTTTCTCCTATGGATTTGGCTGAGTGAAGACCAGAAGGGGGGACTAAGAATTGAAAGTACTTATTTTTCATGTTCAGGAGAGGTAAAGACACTTCTTCAGCCAAATTCCCAGACTGTGAACAAGTAACCACAGTTAATTCAAGATAACTTCAGATTAATTCACAAGCTCTGAAAATAAATCAATGACAGCATCATTCTGGTGGCCATGCTTTGAGAAATGGGCTAGTTGGCAGCAGCCTCACTGCATCCTTCCGAAAGTGAGCCAGGCACTGAGGGCCTTATGCTTGTAAACAGCTGCTGATCATCAAGTGCCTACCCCAATGACCACACCCCTTGAAGTCACCTTGTCAGTGGCAGCCTTCCTTCAGTATTTATTAGTCCTTTTTGATTTCCCTAAACCTTGGTGCTCTGTTGGTAATAGTCCAATCCTTACACTCTTCTCTGTTGTTTGTGCCATCTCTTTTCTTCTGTGAGGCTGGCTGATACATTGGAGTGATAGGAAAAAAATTTGGCTTTTAAAAAAGGTTTGAAAAGTGCTGCCCTAAGTAGCTATGAAATATCATATCTATTATATGGTACTTGTGAAAACTGAAAACCATATATTCTGTATACTGAATAGTATATAAAAAGATTTCCATTCAAATTATTAAACAAGTTCTAACACCTGGATTGGCAAAGCTTTTGTGTGCTGCGTCATTCCTCAAGAAGCCTTGTGTGTGGCAAGGTAGAGTAAGCCTCCTTAATCCATATTTTAAGAGAAAAAGCTCTGAGTTTTTGGTTTCTCACAGAAGGTTGAACTATTACTAATGGGGTCGGGCAGCCAGAGTCTCAGCTACTGGGGGAATGTGGGACCTGAGGGCCTGAAGAGGGTGTGGAGGGCACTCGGCCCGTTAGGACCTAGAGTGCTGTGGCTGCGTGTTTGGACTTTGCCTTTAGATAAACCTGTTTATCCAAAATTCAACGTTGATGGTATCAGGAGTTGGGGACTTAGAGAGGTACTTAGGTATAGATGAGGTCCTGAGGGTAGGACACTCATGATGGAATCAGAGTCCTTACAAGAGGAGGAAGAGTGATCAGAGCTCTCCCTCTGTCGTGTGAGCACACAGAAGGTGGCCACCTGCAAGCCGGGAGGAGGACTCTCACCAGGAGCCATGTCCACTGACAACCGATCCTGGGCTTCCTGACCTCCCCAAATGTTCAAGCCGCCCAGTCTATGGTATTTTGTTTTGTCAGCTTGAGGAGACTGATAAAGATTGTGATACCAAAAAAATGGAATGCTGTAACAAATACCTAAAAAGGGGGAGTGACTTTAGAACTGGGTAATGGGCAGAGGTTGGAAGAATTTTGAGGTGTGTTCTAGAAAAAGCTGAGATTACCAGAAAGCAAAGGGGAGAGCTGTAGAGAAAGCTTCTTTCTTCTTAGAAAGAATACACAAATAGCCATGAACAAAATATTCATAGAAACATGAATGGTAAAGGCTGTTCTGATAAGGTGTCATGCTAGGGGACAATGGAGAGAAGGTGATCCGTGTTATAAAGTGGCAAAGAATGTGGCTGAACTGTGTCCTAGTGTTTATGGAAGGCAGAGTTGCTAGTGATGAAGTTGAGTATTTAGCTGAGGGTATTTCTAAGCAAATTGTTGAAAGAGTGTCTTCCTCCTCATTGCTTATAGCAAAATGTGAAAGGAGAGAGATGACTTGAGGAAGGAATTGTTAAGCAAGGAGAAACCAAAGCATAAAGATTTGGGAAATTATGAGCCTATCCATTCTGCAAAAAATGAAAAAGCTCATTCTGAAAAGAACACATGGATGTGGCCAAACAGCCATTTGATACCAAGACTAGTAGGGGTGTGGACCACAGACATATTTGGCTGCTCCAGCAGAAACACTGCTGGTTGGAACAGTTTTAAGAGAACAGAGATGGGATGAAATGAAAAGGCTGTTGGACTTAGGTTGTATGTATAGATGCAAGGAAACGTGAAAAACTGTTAGAAGTCAGATGGTGTGACATTTAGGAGATTATTGGCTAAAACCCTTCTCCTGACCAGGCCCTAAGTTAAACTTTCTTTTTATAAGACCATGAGTGAAAGGTCCAGAACACTAAGGGACAGATTCAGTCAGAAAAGCTCTTCAACAAAGACCCTTTTATTTTCCACTTGAGATCATATAAAGTGATTATTAGATATTACTCCCACTAGTTTGTCCATTCTCTGCTGGTTTGTCCTCCTTCCTTGAATTACTTTAAAAGCTATGGAGTGAAGACAGCCAAACAAGAGGTTTGCCTGTGATTAATGAGCTCCGCAATACAATCTGGTCAGTGTTTTCCTTTTTATATACCAAAGATCATCAATAATGATGACGTTCAAGTTCAACTTTCCCTTTCATATTTAGCACACTGAGAAGTAGATTTCCTTTCTTTTCTTACAGAAATATTCAAAGATGCAAATGTGCAGAAGGTCTTATGCATAGAGAGATAAAATGGTTGTGAACTATTGCATGCTTTTGTTTCCTTTTCTGGTAGTAAGTTATATAAAGTACTCCTGGGGAACGAAAGAGCACGTGTTATGTTGCAGTGCTGTCCAGGAGACTACTCATCTTTATTCCAGAGGAAGGAAGGAGGCCAAGAAGCCTTGGCAAAGTTTTCTAGGGCCCCTGGACAAAGATAGGCATGGATGGAGAAGGGAAACTTGTTTATTAATTTATCTTCTTACAGTGTGGTGTGATCGTGAATGAACTTTATGTTTTAGATTTTTAAAATATTTCACAAATGAAAATGTAAAACAAATAACAGTAGAAGATGAGGGAACAGAGACTTTGGGTATAGGCACTTCTTTCAGGAAGAGGAGAGTGGGGAATAACCTGATGGGGGAGCAGGATCAAGGGAAGACTTTAGGATTGGAGGAGCTTGAATAGGTTTGTTTATTGAGGGAAGAATCTACCAATGGGATGAGGTCAATACTGGTGAGGGAGAATGATGTGGAGGAAAGGAAATCTTTGGAGGGATAAGCTAGGATTCCAAAGAAAGGAGAAAGTGGAAAAGAGGGAGGTGTGTGAGTGAGGTGAGAAAGTTGTTTAATCAGTTGGCTGTACAGCCCTTGTTGAATTGAGATATAAGTGAGCCCAGGAAGCTGCCTGTGAGTGGCTTTTTATAGGGGAGAAAAGGGAGCCATCGGAGACTGGGGGAGATTGTCCAAAAAAAAAAGTGAAAGAGCAAACATAATTATTTCAAACTTCATTTTGTTATAATATTTGCTAACCATGACCTTCAGCTTTCCATTAGGCCATGTATATGAAGTGGCTGACTTAAAAATTATTGAATTATAAAATTATAGTTAAAATGAAAGAAAATTTCCCCCTGCCGCTATGACAATAATCCACTTTTAAAAAGGTCTTTAAAAAAAAATTTTTTTAGAAGTGTGTCTCAAGCAAGTTACTATTTTTTAAAGAGTCCTCGGTAATACAAGTTGTATTTGTGCATTTAGCTAATATTTCATGAGTGTTTCTTATTAATCATCCCATGTTATTTTGGGTGTAGGTATGAAAATCTACTTAGCTCAGAATCTAAAAATTCAGAGCTAATTCAGAGCAACTCAACATTTTGCTTTCAGATATGTATAGACCATAAATTGTAATATTCATATATTTACACTGTAAGCAGCTACACAAAGGATATAGTTTCCCCAAATCAGATGTTAACCAAAATTAAAACAAGGGAAATAAAAATTCTATTGCTTCTGATTTTGCTAATGGAAAAAAAAGTGAAAAATAACTACGTAAAACAGGAAAAAAACTTCAGAATCTTTTGTTATGCTCTTATTAGTTAAAAATATAGATTTAAAATTTCATTTTATTTCAAAACAAAACAAAATTTATGTTTTAGTGAGCTAAGTTCTGAGTCTATATGCTGGTTTACACACAGATAAATATGTTTCTATTTCTATATCAATTCACACAAGAAGTTTTCTCCTGTAGAGGAAAAGATTAGATTTTACTTACCTCTTTCCTTTGTGCTTTTATAATATATATATGGTGAATAAATTGTGTGTGATGCTAAATAAAGTTAATACTTTTAAGGGCCAAAAAGAATGTGAATGCAGATAAGCAACACTCTCAACTGCTAATCTAAAACTATTTTTCTTAGGGGATTTTATCGCTGGAATGATATTATTCTCTAAATAAAAAAATCCTCAAAATAGACTCTTGCAAGTTTTCTCTATGTATAGAGAACAGAGGTATAATTTTATCTATCATTGAGATCAAATTCATGTAATAAAAATTTACCATTCTTAAGTGTACAATAGAGTGATATTAAGTACATTCACAGTGTTGTGTAACCAGTACCACTACTTAATTCCAGAACATTTTCATCATCCCCAAAAGAAACCCATAGCCATTAAGAATCACTCCACCTCTCCCCTCAGCACTCCAGCCCCGGCAATCTCTAATCTACATTCATTTCCTACTGATTTGCCTAATCTAGACATTTCATATAAATGGAATTATACAATATTTGGCCTTTTTAAACTGGCTTCTTTTACTTTCAAGAGTCATCCACCTTGTATCATGTATCAGTACTTTATTCCTTTTTTATGGCTGAATAATATTCCATATATGGATATACCACATTTTGTTGATCCATTCACCAGTTGAACATATTTGCATTGTTTCCACCTTTCAGCTATTATAGATAGTGATGCTATTAGCATTTGTGTAGAAGTTTTTCTGTGGACTTCTGTTCCCAGTTTTCTAAGAATAGAATTGTGGGGCTCCATGGTAACTCTATGTTTGACATTTTATAGAGCTGTCAAACTTTTCCACAGTTACTGTGCTATTTATATTCCCACCAGCAGGAACTCGCAGAGATTCCAACTTCTCCAAATTCTTGTCAACACCTGTTATTTCCTTTCTAAAAAATAATTTTTAAAATTGTAGCCTTCCTGGTCAGTATGAAGTGGTATCTCACTGTGGCTTTGGCTTGAATTTGAATTTCTCTAATGACTAATGATGTCGAGCAATTTTTCATATGTTTATTGGCCATTGGTACATTTGTTGGAGAAAGGTCTGTTTGAGCTATTTGCTCATTTTTTAATTGGGTCGTTTGCCTTATAAGAGTTCTTTATATTTTGTATACTAGACCCTTATCACTTAATATATTTGTAAATGTTTTCTCCCATTATATGAGTTGTCTTTCAATTTATAGTATCCTTTGGTGCACAGAAGTTTTTAATTTTGATCCAGTCCCATTTATCTATTTTTTCTTTTGTGCTCTTGCTTTTGCTAAACCATTGCCTGATCCAAGGTTGAGAAGACTTTCACTTGTTTCTTCTAAAAGTTTTATAATATTACTCTCACATTTGGATCTTTGATTCAGTTCAATTTAATTTTTATATCTCAAGTGAAGTAGTGGTCCAAACTGATTTTTTATATGTGGAGCTTTACTTACTGAAACTTATTTGTCTTATGGTTGCCTACTCTTTTCAGAGTGGTCATGCAGGAGGCCATTTTTTTTTCCTAGGGAACCCTTGTTTATTGGCATGTGAGTGAATGTCTTTTATGTGAGATCATTTCTTATCTATTGAGAAGATTTCATCTTTCCCAGTGTAGGGTATTTGTTTAGCTCCTAATGTTATGTATTTGGTGGTGAGCAAGAGGACATCTCTTCTTTATATTATCTTATAAATCATCTCCCTGTCTTTAATCCATGTCTTACCCATGATCCCTCTTCCTGGTGCCTCCAAGACCCTAACCTCTTAAGAGTTCTGCAGGACAGAATGATTCACATATTATTTCTCTCTCTCTGTTTGGTTACTTATGGCTAAGGATTATTCTGCTAAATCTAATTCTTTCATCTTTCCCGTTCTGCCATTCCATCTGTATGTTTTAATTTTAGCTCTACCATGTGCATGAATCTTTGGGGTGCCTAAGTGCTCAGATGACAAGAACTTACTGAATAAGACTGACATGGATTTTCCCCAGTATCCTCCCATCAGAGGCCTTGAGGCTGTTCAACAAGGCGTTGCATCTCACAGGGCCTGGTAGAGGGCTTTATAAACAGTTAGTACTCAGTAACTAATTGTTTGTTATTTGGTCTTATTGTTGGAACCTAAGGAAAAAGTTTTCTAACTATGTAGGGAGTACATAAAAATAGGACTTTGTCAGGGAAAGGGAGGAAGAAAAGCATTGATTGACAGAAATATATTAAAGAGGATACATGATTTTTGCATCAGTAAGGTTGAGATGGGCTAAAAATATCAGATGGTTATTAGACTCTAATACAGTACCCTAATCTTTTCCTCTTACAATTAAAATGTACTTATATTCTCTATTGTATAACTAAAAATATATGTTATACACATATATTCTAACTAACATATAATAGTGGACATAGTACTGTGTAGTGAAATGCTTTTAAATTTCTGTTGATTTTATAGCATCTAATCTCTAGAATCTCTAAGCTAAATATGTTTCTAAAGTTAGCAACACTTTCTGTTTTGTAAGAATAATAGATGAAACCTCTAGTCCAGTTAGGAAACAACAGGTCATTAACTTGTGAAAGGTTTTCAAGAGCCTTCTTCATGGATAACCTACACCTAAATTGCACTGATACCCTGAACTCTTCTTTATTTACCTTTCACCAGTTGAATGTACGATCATCATATGCCTTGAAAATGTACGCTTCAAATGCAGAATGTTTCAGGACAAAAAAGCATGAGTGACACTGTAGGCCTTAGTTTCTTCCTGGCTTCAAGTCCACTGTTGGAGTGCTAAAACTTAAAGCATATTATGAAGAATATGACAAAGCTCTACCTTGTAACTGAGGTCTATTTTCATGGAGCATCTGTAAATTGATTAGGAAAATTAAATTTGCATATTAAACTGGGTCACAAAAGAGTTATTTTGGCTGTGATCCTTGTGTTTAGGAGCCTCAGACATCACCAGATATTTTTTCACAGTTTACTCTAATTGTGCTTGAAAATCAAAATCTGCCCTCAAGTAACGGAGTTCAAGTAAAGGAAACAAGACAATACTGAAATAAATTCCATAATTTTGTAAGCCACGTTTTGGTTTTTAGAATATATGTAGTGAATATAATCCTATTTTTGCAACCTGGTATTAAGATTTTAGGCCAGTGACTCTAGAATTAACTCTGGATAAATTATATATCACAGCAGCATAATATCACTCTAATTCCAAGCATCTCTTGTAATTAACCAAATTTTTTATGACTTGCACCAACACTGCCTGTAACTTGTCAGTCCATTGTTACTTGGATCCTAGAGTCCCAGGGAGTGTAGCTCAGTGCTCAGCTTGCAGGTGACCTCTGCTGCCTGGAGTTTTTAAGAATTTTTAAAATTAATCCAAAGAGCAATATATGCCAGTGATAGAAATCCATATAGCAAGGTGGTTATAAAAGGAAAAAGGAAGTCTCCTTCTGATGCCAGGTATGTGATTCAGCAGACCTTCTCCTTAGAGGCAACTAGTGTTGAGTTTGCATGTTCTGTCTAGAAATGATGTATGCATGTGGAAACTTTATATAGAGGTACATATACAAATATATCTCTATATAAAGTACGAATACACTAGACATACTGTCTTGTACCTTGCTTTTGTATTTAAAATTTGACCGTAGGAATTATTCCACATCAACACAAGTATTACTTATTAGCAAGTGTATGAATACACAAATTCTAGAATTGTAATTGCAAGGCCAAAGAGCATATATTGAAAACTTTTTAGAACTTTTGATCTATTTGAGATTTCTTTTTTGACAGGAATGAGGTAGGGACGTAGCTTGATCCATTTCCAGATGGCTGCTAATTTTCCCCAGTATTCTTTGTTGGAGAAATCTCTGCTTCTCCAAAATCATTTTTATCATACACACACACACACACACACACACACACACATATACATATACACACACATATAAAAATAATTCGATTGTGTGCTGTCCAATTGACTATTCAGCTTTTAATTACCATAGCTTTGTAATATATTTTAATATCAGATTAGGCTAGTCATCTATATTTACAATGTTTACTTTTGACCTAGTACTTAAAATTCATTTTTTTTCAGTGTAAAAATAAATGATCCTGCAACAGTTTTCTTTTTCTGGGCTCACACTAGATTTATGGATTGATCTATGGAGATTTAAAATCAGTAAGAGTCTTCTTATGTAATAACAGGGTATGTATACTATTTTAATTTACCTGATTACATTATTGTTTATCTGTTTCCCTTTACATTCTAAGATAAGATTATCTCCATTGCTTGATTTATCAGCTTTTAGTGATAATCTGCCTTGCAAAATTAGAAAATTCAATGGGCTTATATTCCTATATCCTATTCTTTCCCTCATTATTCTCTTAATATTTAGATTTTTTCAACATATTCATGATTGATAACATTTATACTCTAGTCTTTCACCACAATTTCTACCATTTTCATGTTCAAGTGGTGTCAATTTACCTCACCAGCCCTTTAGCTGTTGTTTTCCCAATTATTCTTGAGCTCTCTCATGTTTGAGAATTTACATTAATTGCCTTTATTTGTAAAAAATAGCTTGGCTGGGAATAAAATTTCTGCATCACCCTTTTTCTCCCTGGACTGTCTAGACCTTTCACTGTCTTCCAGCAATAGAAGTTCTCACAGAAAGTGAACTCAGTTTCGTGTACAGCCAACTTCATAGGCTGGACTTGATTTTTTTTCTCCTGGGTGCTCATCATATGTTTTATGTCCATCTTTGAAATCTTGGGAGGATGAGTTCTTAGATTTGGAGGGGCAAAATATACCTTTTCAATCTTATATTTCAAGAATTTTTTTTCTATTATCTTTCAGTAAACTTCTGTCTTACTTGTTTTGTTTAATTTCTCAGCCACATTGATTATGCCTCTGTTGTAACTCATTTTGTCTGTTTGCCATGGCCTTTCATTTTCTCTCTACTGTTTGTGTTTTCTCTTTTTCATCTTATTTTGTTCAGTTTTATCAGTGTGGTTCTCCCTGTTCATGGCTTTGTTTTCAGTAGTGTCAGTGCCCTTCTTTATGCTTCTAATATTTTATACATTTAAATCAGAATTTTTTTTCTGTTTATTTTATTTCACTTACTTCATATAAAAGCTCCCCATGATCTTCATGTGCTTTCTTTGTATGCTTTGTAGTTTATTTTTTCTGGTGTAGTATTTGGCTGTCTCCTAATTTTTTCTTAAGTGTTGCTTTATATTTTGCTTGGATATCTCTTTCAAGATTCTATGCTACTTCATTTCTAGTTATTACTCATCTTAGAACTAAGATCAGGATGTTAAATCAGTACCCAAGAAATGGTGAGACGTAGGAATTTGCAATGTGACCCAAAAAGAAGCTCTGCGAGGTAACAGCAAAACCTAGCCCCCAAATGAGATTTTTCTTTAATTTATAAAACCTTCCAAGACAATTAACTAAAGCTTTTGAAAAAAAGAGAAGGGAAAACAGTCATTTGGCAAAATAAAAGAAGCTATGATCCTTTGAAATAAGAGCAATGAAAAGAAAGAAGCACAAAGAAAAAATGATAAAACAGCAGAAAAAGATATATAGTGAGCTGGAAGAGCTCAAAAAGAAATGGGAGAGAAAAATTAAACAAGAGAAATCAAGGCAACATTAAATGCTGCAAAGGATTGAATAGACAGCATGACAACATAGTGATGAATAGAATAGGGTTGGCAAGCCATTTTTTAGGGGGCCACCTTACTTTTTTTAAGTTAAGGTATAGTGGAAGGACTGTAAAAGTGAGCTGGATTAATTAATTGTCTTAGAAGGTTTTACAGATTAAAGAAAAACCTCATTTTTGGGTTGGGTTCTGCTGTTACCTGATAGAACTTCTTTTTGGGTCACATTGAAAATTCCTACAACACAGCATTTCTTGTGTACTAATTTAGTGTTTATGTCTTATCTCACTGAGAACTGGTTACTGTCTGTCCTCACTTCCCTCTCAACAGGTACATTTTCCTTTTAATATGTCAGTTTTTCCCTACTTAGCCCCATCTCCTTTGCCACAGTTGGTTGTCAAATAGCTATAGGGCGCTCTACCATGCACCCAGATCTTGCCACTAAGGAGTTATTAATTTCACTCTCACCTGGTGACCTCTGTAAGACTGGAGGTATGTATAATGCTGTGGCTGCTCTCAGCTTTCTCAGTGAGGTCTAATACTCATTGTCCTGTCACCTTCTAGAATGGAGGTAATGGGTTAATGGCATGATGACACTTTAAGTCAGAACCACTTGAGTCTGAACTGATCTTTATGATATTTCAAGGACCATGGGCAAGTGCCAGGGAAGCATGAGTAGCAGCTGCCTTAAGGGTGAAGAAGCTGCAGCCATGAGTAGTAACTCTCACAGTGATGGCCGCTGGTGTTCTAAATGACTCAGCACTTCCTTGGTTCCTGACACAATCCTGAACAAAGTTAAGATGTTAACAGCTTCAGATCTATTGGTTGGTAAGGCCTGGAATTAGTGCTGCCCACAGGTCAGGAGTAAGCCCATTGTTTTCAGGTAGCCTGCAGATCCCAGAGTCACCTCCTACTACCCAGCTTATATTATATGACTGGACCATGTCCATCAAATTCTGGCCCTCCATAGAACAGCTGTTGAATGAATGAATGCTTTCATTCCCTTCTAGGACTAGAGTCAGGCTCAAACATGACCACTCCCCTGGGACCCTGTTGTCTTTACATGACATTTCACTCTGTGTGTCTGTCTTTTTTTCTGTCTATAACAAGGACACTGACACTGGGTTTAGGGCCCACCTGGTTAATCAGAATGATCTTGAGAACCTTCATATGCAAAGACCTTCTTTCTTCAAATAAGGTTACATTTACAGGTGCTAAATAGATAATGTATTTTGGGGACTACCGTTCAACCCACTACACTTGCAAAACATACACTGGAGAACATTCTCATAGGTGACAAGACATACATGTCCATAAGAAATAAAGTGATATATAGGAAAGTCATAAGCTGTGATTTATGTGAAATACTTGAGGAACTAGCTACAACTTTCCCTCCTTCTTGCCTGCTAGTCTCTAACAATGGTGAATTGTTGCCATGGTGGTTGAAAACCAGTAGACAATTGTAAAGCCACTTAAATGTCTATCTTCAAGTATTGCCAGGATTTTACCTGCTGTGCCTCACCCACAAGATTGGATTATTCTCACATTTTTCCTGATCCCAACCCTAACTAACTTTGTTCTGTTCTTTTTGTCTTTTACTTTGCTGACCCTCTGTGGCTCCAAACTTTGACACACTGTCTGGTCCTGTAGAACTTACCCTCCCACTCTCAGCCAGATTGTCAGGGTCCTGATCTGCTTTTTCAATGAAGAAAATATTTGCAAATTCTACAGTTAAACATAGCCTTATTTGATATGGGTCCATAAGCGAGAAGAAATAATAGAACAGTGGGCACTCTGTTGAAAGCAAAAGGAAGGAGGTTAGGCAACCTGCCTAGGTTCATGCACCAAATGGTAGAATTGAGTTTCAAATCCAGATTTTTCTGACACCAGAGGCTTGCATGTACCCTCTGTGCTATAAGGTTCCATTGGAAAGCAACCACTTACACCAGGGATGACGCTTATAGCGCCATTGTGTGTTTCATAGGAAGCCAACAATAGGCAGTCTGTGTGAGATCTTCTGACTCCTCAAAATAGTGTAGAGAATAAAATAAATTACTTTTTCTGAGGAACTAATTACTTGGTTAAAGAACTTTGCAGAACTATTACATGAACATAATTCTTGCTTTCTAGTAACAAAGACTGCATTTAACTTAAATTTTCAATGCCGTGCATGTTACATAATTCCTGTTAAGTGGTAGAGCATTGGAAATAACCTTGCTCAGTTATGAAGGCATGGGAGAGAGGTCAGGGGAGAACAATGGTGAACACAGTAAAACAGGAACAGTCAAAGGCTCTACCTTAAACAGCAAGAAAAGCATTGAAAATACACAACACAGCCTAAAGACACAAAGCATTTCATTTCCCTTTGCATGAAGCTGGTCTGACCTTCATACTTCTGAAATAACAGGAAATACTATTTCTCTGGTAACTGTACTTTATTTTAGGCAAATAGTTAAGCAGAATGCTCAGCATGAATAAATACAGTTAGAAATTGTTAGGGCAGATTTCTCTGAAGAGTGCATGTTAAGCAGTAATATAAATGTAAGAGCTTACAGCAAAATGAAATTCATAATGTAAAGGTCAAACCTGCCTAAGAGAGAGACTTTTAGGTAAACTATTGGGTTGAGAAACCTATTCTCATTTTGTTTTAATAGTTAGTAACATATGGTGGCTGAGGTGATGCGTTTCAGTTGAGTGGATCCTAGAGTATTATCTTGTGCTTGATTCAGCAGTAATGTGTATGACTTCTGCAGGACTGTGAAAAATGGCTGGATTCCCTCTTCCTGAATCTGAAATTAATGACTAGAAACATTATCAGCAAGGCAGGTTGTCAAAAAAAAAAGGTATAAGTACTTTATCTAGAAGTGGTATATTTTCCCTTAAATAAACACCAAGGATTTTATGAGATAGTTTAGGAGGGCATATTTATGTAATTTTGAATTTAGCCACAGTATTAGCTAAAAACAACTAGAGATAAGAATCAGAGATACTTCTTTTTTTTTTAAATCTCTTACCTGATTCATGAATTTGGAGTGTATTGTCTAGGCTTGTTTGTAAGTGAGAAGACTGGCTGGAGACAGAAGAACTTATAGGAGGATCAGAAGTTCCTTAACATATCTGGATTGATGATGAGCCGTCAAAGGTAGCCCTCATCCTTTGTGGAATTTTCTACTTACTTAATCCTTACATTTATCCAACATTTACTGAACCCCAGCAATGTACCAGCCACTCTTCTGGAGATGTAGAGATGAATGAAGCTTAGATACTGCCGTCAACGCTGTTAAGAGAGAGTGGGCATGGTGAACAAGCAGGTAGATACACTCTTACAATTCTTACAAGTGCTGAGGTCTGGGAGGGTCCAGCTCATGGACCTAGACCCAACAGAGGGAAGAGAGGTAATCAGGAGAAGATCCTGGGGATGGTGAGGTTTGAGGGGTGTGCAGAAGTTACTTAATATCTCTGGGCCTATTTCATCTTCTGCAAAATAAGGAGAAACTACCACCTCACTTTCAGAGTTGTGGTGAGGATTCCATAAGATAGCATGTGTGAGAAAGCCTCGCTCGTGTAAATACTCCATATTTTCATTATCGTGTATGGATCTCCACTCTCTTTTTCTAGTCCTGAAATGTGTGGATTCCAGAATCTGAATGGGAAAAGTAAACTAAATATTAGACCAGTTTAACTCTTAGGTCAGCTGTGTAAAACCACAACGTAAATTATCAGGCACCATAAACTAATGATTTTATTACTCTGAATGAATATGGAAAAGGAGATATGTATTAGTTTCCTACTGCACATGTAACAAATTACTATCAACATGGTGGCTTAAAATGGCGGAAATTTATTGTCTTTCATTTTTGGAGGTCAGAATTCTGATCTCGATTTCCCTGGGGTAAGAACAGGATGTTGGCAGGGCTGGTTTCTTCTGGAGGCCTTAGAAGAGAATCTGTTCCTTACATTTTCCAGCGTCCAGAGTCTGCCCCACATTCCTTAGCTCATGGCTGCATCACATTAATTTCTGCTTCTGTCATCTCATTAGCTTCTCCTTCCTCTGATTTCCTGACTCCCTTTTATAAGGACACTTAGGATTATGTCAGGACCACCTGGATGATCCACGATAATCTCCTCTCAAGATGCTCAACTGATTATTTGCAAGGTCCCTTTTGTCATAAAAGGTTACAGTTTGGGTTCTGAGGATTAAGATATAGACATCACTGGGCACCTTTATTCAGCTTGTCACAAGATATAAAGATCTGAGGGACCATCTTTGCTTGCAGTTCAGTAGTGTTTTGTCTGTGACAAGCCTTAACTGTCCCCAGCATATGTTTGGTCCATTGTACATAGATAGGGCCAGCTCAGGAAAGTAGATGCCTACCAGTGCCTTTGGGCTACTGACATCCGTCATGTTGATAGTGGCAAGTATTACACAGTATTTCTCAACTTTACCTAACAGGCATATTGTGGGCAATGTATGAGCAGAAAGATGGTACATTAACTCTCTGGGTAACAGGTGAATTTAATGCAGTGATGTTATTTCAGCATAATACATTTTTGCTGAGGGAAAGCTTATGTTGACTGTGTATTATTGAGAAAGCCAAACAAATGAGACAGAGATGTATTTGTTCCATAATACTTAAGTGCAAGATATTAAAATATTGTTTTATTAAAATTATATTAAATATAAGATAACAAAACATCATACTGCTTTATTTTTATAAATCAAATTAAATCTGAGCTGTTGCTCACAAAGGTTGGCAAAATATCCAGTATTAGTCATGAATGGGAAGACCCTTCCCCACTGGATTTGAACAAGTGCTTGGAAGTTAATCAGGCCAGATATCTGGGGTAAGGGCTTTGGTCTTCTGTGAAGCATAGTTGGTCAGGCACTGCTTATTGTTTCAGTCCACTTAGTACACTTAAAAGTGGGTTGGTTTGCTGTTAGAGCATCCATTTCCTCTATGAGCAATTAAACCAATGAAAATTTTTCTGTGGTACCCACATTCCTAGGGTTCATTGTTATCATACTCCTCTCTACCAGGATGTAGTGCTGGAGGGAGATTCTGGTCTCTTCTATTCAGTAACTAGCGCCCCCCCCTCCCCCGCAACCAAGAGACTTTCAATTATTCCCTAGCCTATCCCCAAACTCACCCCTTAAAACAAAAACAAAACCCTATTTCCTCTTTAAGCCCTTGACCTTGCTTACTCTAGATTAGAGGAGATAGTATGTGTGAGAAAGCCTGGCATAACGTGGGTACTGGATGTTTTCATTATGATCATTGTTTGCCTCTTTCCTTAGTATTTAAAAAAAAAACAACTCTCCCCTGAAAACAGGGAAATCCTAAAACATAGAAACGTGAAATCCAGCTATCCTCATTTTTGTGTGATAAGCTACATGAAATTCAGGCATAGATTATTTCTCAAGCAGGTGAGTCTGTGAAAAGAGCTGATGTCTTAAAAGGGAATGGTTGGTATGTATATCTAGACAATAAGGAAAAGTAAAGTGTTAATTCTGTGTTTAGCTTTTGTTCTTTCACGTCTTTGCCTTCACTCTTTCTGCAGCCCTCCTCCTTGAAACACCACTTATGTTAGTAGTTCTAGCGACAAAGGATGATGTTTCCAGCTAATCTCACATATAACACCCAACGTATGCTTTTTAAAAGTTTATTCAGATATTATTGATCAACTCAGGAAAGTAGTGTGAATAGTATAATCATTTTATTAAGTGACATAAGAGATCAGCTTTTCTTGGTAATTTGTCTTTGTTTTATTAGCTCAAGCAATTACCAAAACCTGGTGGATCCATTTTAGTGGAAAGGTTACAGTGATTCCACTTTCAAATGTTACAGCTTAGCTAGAAATAATTTTATGAGCTCGTAATTAGGTATATGTAACTTTATTTTATTTACTTATTTATTTAAATCAATTGAGACCATTTACTCCTGTCTTCAGGCACTTACAGTACATATTGGTACTTTCTACCAAGGGCTTTCTTCACTAGTAGGTCCGGCCTTGTGATAGTCATGGTCTCTTTTGAACTTACCTCCCTATGAAAATTTCCCTTGCTCATATTCTTTTCCATGTGTTTATGTATTTAAAATTGCTCATATGCTTTTCCATGTGTTTATGTATGTAAATAATGATTTAATGAGTTCTCACTCTAAGATTCAATATCTATTTGACTCCCCTTCTAAGAGGTGTAGAAATGAGTATGCTTTCTGTTTATCCTACTTCTTCCTTTATGTCACCTGAGTTAGAGTATATTATTATTTCTAATTTGCTATGGTAGCAAATATAACATTTACATTCTGTTCTACTTACAATTCTCCCAGTTGGGTAGTGCCTTTACAATGTTTTCTTCATTCAATTGGGATATGAGACTATAGTCATTGCTTTAAAGAAGTGCTCAAAGGAGCTATGTTCTGAATTTCTTACATATGTCATATTATCTGCCAATTACTTTTATACTTGATAACTTATTTAAATTGAACATTCTTGCTTTATATTTTCCTTCCCTGAGGACTTTGTAGATATTGCTCTGTTGCTTTCTACAGTGATTTTTTTTTAAGTCTTAGGCAAATTTTATTCTTTCCTGTAGGACAATTGATTCTTCTCCCCCTGAGAATACTCTGATCATTAAACTCCAATAAGTTCCTCAGGTTATGTGCTGATCATTCTGAACAATTTTTTTCATGATGTACAGTGTACTCACTTTGTCTATATATTTGCTTCCTTTATTTCAGGGAAATTTTCTCTTATTAGATCTTTGAATATTGTTTCTTATTTAAGGAATATCAATTATACACATGTTGGATCTTCTTTGGCTCCATAACAGTAATTTTCTTTCAAAGACTTTAAAAGTATTTGTTCTTCTATATTTCTGTGCTTTTAGAAATGGCTTGTGTTTTCCTTTTGATGCCTTTAATGTGATCTTCATTTATTTCATAGTTTTACTTTTCTGTTTTCTTTTTTACTCTGACACATCACTATTCACTACATTTATTTTCTGATCTTTTTCCTTGGGTCCTACTATGTCTTGTCTGAACTCTTCTTTCAGCAAGTTGTGATTTTTAAATAACTTATTTCAAGAATACTATATTTTTTATAATTTTTGGCCTACCTACTGCTTGCCATATTCTTTTTCCTTAGATCTTTGGTATTATTTTTGTACATGCTCCAGCTGATTTTTTTTCTATTACTCATCTGTATAATTCATCTGTATTCATCAGCTGCTTGATGATAGTATAGAGAAAGCTGAGAGTACAGAAGGAGGTTTGAATTCTGATCATGGTTTTTGAACACATTCTTACTAATATTCTACCCTAGATCTATAAATCAAATGTGAATTAGCTGGAAGTCTCTTTCGCACATAGAAAAGCCACAGTGTTGTATCTGTATAGCTGTTCATCCATCCATCCATCCATTTCTTTTTATTGTAACGATTTTCCCTGCTTCTCAGCAGGGTTATTTGCCACTGATAATTTCTCTACCACTTTTCATCTGTAGCAGCTCTCTGGGAAAGATGGCATGTCTGTATCCTTTCTTATTTAGCTTGGCAAAATCTGCCAGTCTGTGGGGTAAAATAAAACTAAATGAGGGTTCTATAACTTCTGCATGAAACCCAGTTGGCCATTCAAGTGAAGAGAGATTCTTTTTGTCTTGGTGTATCCCATCCATTATCGTGAATGCCTCATTCTGCTGAGGACTTCTAGTGGCGTGTGTCTCTCCCGAAGCCCTTCCCCATCTTTGTATTATTTCCACTGCACTTGGCAGCAGCTGTGGCTTAGCATTGTGGTTGTTTCTTCATATGTGTGGTTTAGGGTTATGATTGTTTATTAGTGTATTGATGAGCTCTTGTTATATAACAAACTACCCCAAAACGTAGTGACTTAACCACAATTTATTACTTCTCCCAATTTATTACTGTTGTTGGCTGGGCAGTTCCGCTGGTCTTATCTAGGTTTCTTTATGTGGCTGCAGTCAGCTGATGACTCAATTGCATTGGCTGAGACAGCCGGGATGTCTGGGCCTCTCTCTCCTCATAGTTTTCATCCTGGCTATCTCCATAGCATGTTGATCTCAGTGTTCTAAGAGGGTAAGAAACTTCAGGACTTCTCATCACTGTGGCTGGAGCATCTCATAGCAACACTTCTACTGCATTCTGTTGGTTGAAGCAAATCAGAAGACCAATCAAGTTTCAAGGGGTGGCCAAGTCACACTGTAATTAGCATCCATATATAGAAGGAATTATTGTTCCTCCCTTTAGGCAAACAATCTAACACACAGAGGTTCATCTTTTGATTTATGTTTCTTGACCTTGCTTTTGTATGTTAAAGACAGGAGCTGAGACAATTTTACACTGGTGTCTTTACATTAAGTCAGCCATTACTGGTTTTAATGGTGATGAATAATAATAAAAGAAATGAATTAAAAGGAAAAAAAATCAGAGCTAGAGAAGCCAATCTTTAAAGAGTTAAAGGCCTGTATCTCCCACTGCCTAATATATGTACATATCAGTTTGGGTTCTAGGGAAACCATTTCTCATCACTCAGAAATATCCTATCTACTTCAGAGTTAATTTTAAGCAATAAACAGTAAGAATTATTAAGACGAAGTTTGCACATATTAGGTGCTAAGATTGTTAACAATTTGTTAACATCAGAAAATGGACTTCAGTGACTTTTAACGTGAAATGGTTCAACTTCAGTGCCACCAACATATAACATTGCCACAGACTGGCTTTGGGGTGAGGATGTATGGTTTAGTAATAAGCTACCCAGGACTAAAGGATATTCACTTGCAAATTATTATTATAGTTTTGTTTTTTAGGCTTTACAGGCCACATTTTTAGCTTAAGGGCCATACAAAATAGGCCACGGGCCACGTTTAGCCCACAGGTCATAGATTTGAAACCCCTGTTTATCAAATGTTCACTAAACTGTGTAAGATGGATTCCAAGTTTTAAACATTGTGTTAAGTAATTTAGTTAACAACTTTATTTTTTGTCAGGGCAACTCTCTACTTGGCCACTTGATGGCAGCATTTACTACTTGCTAACATTGAACTTTTTCTTTTTTTCCCCTAGGTTGTTCAGCCTCGTTTAACATTGGTGGTGGAAAAGATTGATAGCAATGCAAATGTATTTATGACCACGAGAGATAGTCACCTTCCACCCCAATTAGCCTTTGCATTGATTTACTGAGGAAAAACATCTATTACTGAAAAAAGTCTTACAGATTAGTATTGCATTATTTTGTTACAGTTGAAATATGTAGGAAAAGTGATCTCAGAGAAGATACATTTTAATTTAACCAAAAACGTACTTTCCCAATAATTAATTAAAAAAATCATTGGGAATGCAGCTGTGGTTCAGAATACTGTACCACAATTTCTCCCCTTAAATCTATACACTTAGTTATTTGAATATTTTCTAATAATGAGCTGTGTCACATTTTAGATCTTTAAAAAGAGATTTATTCATGAGCTGTTGCTTGGATAAAGCCATTGATCTACCAAAAAAAGAAAATCCCATTTCTCAATTTCTTTGTGAGAATGTAATTATGGTCAGAACTAAAGTCTTTTTTTTTTTTTTAATGAAATGGCTTACCGCCTCCCAAAATACATTTCTGCACCTCCTAAAGAATGAAACTGCTGCAGTGACTCTTTTCCTGCAAAGAAAGACCTACCAGTAATGATTCTATAAACATCCTGGCAAGCACTTTCTAGGGGTGGGCCCACAAAGAGAAATCCCATTTGAGATTTACATGGAACACATACTGGTAGAGATTTACAAGGCATTTACAATTTAGTGCTATTGGCTTGAAAGAAGGGAGTAGTATATTTGTTCTTTTTTTTCTAACCACTCCCTGTTTTCCCTCAGTCCTTTATTTCTCTTAAAAAATCATGGCATTTGAAAAACTTTGGTGCTTTTTTGTTTTTTGAGCTGTTACCAGAAGATTCCCCATATTGTAATTTACTGCCACTTGAATATATATGTCAGATATAAGGTCAAGGTACTTAATATAGGGTTATAAAGTAGGCTCTGCTGGGGTGTCAGGGCTTCATAAATGGCAAGAAAGTAACATGGGAAGTATCAGATGGCAAGTTTATATAAATATCTTTGTGGGTGTATATAAAAATTCTGGGGAGGTGATTCCAGTTCTGCTATTTTCACAAGCTCAACTCTATTTTCCTGAGCTCTATGTATGTTTACTTACACACAATTGTACACTTTCTTCTGTTTACATTCACTTGGGTATTCTGGGTCTGTAGAAGGAGACTTGTGTTCTTCACTCATTCTTCCTGCAGTTCATCTCATGATAGTTAAAAAAGTTTAAAAATTCATAACAAAAGTAATGTAAGATTACTAGAAACCTTAGAAGATTTAGGTACATGGAAAGTAAACAAAAACATATAGTATCTTACCATTGCTATTATTTGAGTGCTAAATCTTCCCATTACATATATATGTGTATTAGAAATACAAAAATATTATAAAAATTGGTACATACATTAATTTTGTACAGGTTTTCACAACCCAGTTTAACACAATTTCTATTGCTACACAATTCCATTGTATTTTTTTTTCAACATAAGCATATCCTCCTTGTTTTCATATTTACCATTCTGAGATATGCTACCTAGCTTGGACCCCTGGGAAAGGAACCTTTAAATGATACTACTGTAGTCGACCACCAGGTTAATTGAATGTACACAGGAATTCCTAAAGAGGACCCAATCCCAGATGGCCTGATGTCAGCAGGGGATACTTTCAAAATTATATGGAGAGTTTAAGTCTAGATTCGACAGGCATAATTGCTGATGTGTTCAGTCTCAGATGAACTCACGGTGGAAGAGAAAAAAAAATAGCCCTGACAGCCTTCCTGATATGTAGCATTCTCTGTGTGTAAAGTACCGTTAAATTCTAGCCAGCAGTTTAGAAAGGAAGAGCTTAAGTGGAAGCACTATGGGGTTGGCGGGGGTGGGGTGGGGGTGGGGGTGGGGGTGGGGGTTCTTTCAAGAGAGCCTTGCTTTCAATTTGCCTGTGGCCCTAAATACCACATGCTCCCAGCACAGTGCTCTCTTCCTCGCTGGTGATGAAGGGTGTCATGGACAACATGCCCATAAATACCAACCAGAAGTTAGAACAGCCATAGAAGCAGTCCTCTCACCGATTCTTAGTGGAGTGTGTGTGTGTGTGTGTGTGTGTGTGTGTGTGTGCGTGTATGCACGTGTTCATGCACACTTTCCATGCATGTTGCGTGTTTTGGTTAGCATAGTTCAATCAAAGCCTAGCCACTGGAACCTGGGTCGGTGTCTGAGGGGTCCCTACTGTGACTATAGTGAGGGCCTCTCCATTTTGCTCATCTGTGTTCATTGAAAGCAGAACAAAGGGTCTCAGGAAAAGAGGGAAGCAGAGACTGAGCTGGTGGTTTAGAGTGCAAGTGGGAGTGGAGAAACCGCTGAACTGGTTGAGGAGCTCACCCCTGCCCGAACATTTTGGGGATCTCCTTTCATTCTGAAACAAACTTAGATCTGGCAAGTTTGCTTAATGAGCTTGGAAAGCCCTGTAGCCATAAAACTACTTCTGGGTTTAGAAGAGTTGAGTTCAGTGTCAGACTCGTTTTTGTTTTATTTGTTGTTTTGCCATTTGCAAATGTTCCACCCCTATGAAATTTTTATCTGTTCAATTAAAATTACCCAGAGAGTTGAAATTGGCATTGATTTTTAATTTATACAGAAGTTATTACAAATATATATCAGTGTCAATTAAAACAGTTTCATTGCCTATAACATATAGGAAATCAAATTTCATAATTGCATTTACCATGTGGGCAGTAGCAGTCATTTCAGAGTTTAAAGGTCATTGATGATTAGGTTCTGAGTTTAAATTAAATTGCATTACATGTTTTCCTCTCCTTCCTAGGAGATGTGACAGACAGGAAATGCTTGGCACAAGTTAGCATTTTTTAGCAAAAGAAATGTTGATGCCTGTTTTCTGTATGTTTTCTTTCTTATACCCTATCTTCCATAATTACAAAGATAACTCGCAGGTAAATATATCATTGTTTGAACAATCAGAAAAAAAGTACCAATTTGAGTAATAAAATACAAGTGAGACCTTTGCTCTTTACAAAAATGACATAAATGAATAAGTCAATTTCCATTTATTATTATATAGTAAATTAAGTAGTGTTCTCAGATTCATGTGTCCCCACTACAGTTTGTAGGACTCTTCCTTAAGATCTGTTTCCCTGTTGCACTCTCCACTCTCCATCCTCCCTTCATCACTACCAACTTTGTAGTTTCTTGGAATTTTGCTCTTTTTCTAGCATGTTCCAATAAGAAAAACAAATTCAGTTCAATCTCAGGCTGTAGTCAGTGAGGTGAGTTCTGCTTCTCATGTGTCATCTAGAATATGTCAGTTCTCCAGGCCAGGACTTCTTCAACTGCAAATGGAAGGGGATGAACTCTTTGACATCTATGGTCACTTTTAATTTAAAAATCCTGTGGTACTTAGCTTCATTGCCCCTATGGAAAAACTCAGAAAGACTTCACTTAGCTTTCTATCTTTTTTTAAAAAGTAAGTACAGGGAGTTTTCCCACCACATCCATTTTTATCAATGGAAGTGGAGATGACGTTTTTGTGTTCTTAGGGAACATGATTTATTTTATGGAAAATGCCATTCGTCATGATGTGGTAACTGCTGGAACAAAGCTGTTGCATGAGGAAGTCAGATGCTTTGAGTATTCTAGTGGTTTGTTCATCATAACAGTGGTGATGTGGATGATTTAACAAAACATGTACAGGACTTCTATGTTGAAAATTACATAATGCTGATGAAAGAAATTAAAGAAGGTCTACACAAATAGAGAGAAATCTGTGTTCATTTATTAAAAGACTCAACATAATAAAGATGTCCATTCTCCCCAAATTGATGAACAGGTTTAAGTTAAATCCTATCTAAATCCCAGCAATATTTTTTGTAGATTAGACAAGGTTATTTTAAAATTTATATGGAAAGAAAAAGAACTATAATAGCTAGAAGAAAAATAACAAAGTGGGAGGAATCTAACTTCAAGAGTAATTATATAGCTACAAATAATAACTACTATGAGGTATTGTGAAGGTATAGATATACAGATCATTAGAACAATATAAAGAACCCAGAAATACCCACAAACATGCCTTACTGATTTTTGATAAATGTATGAAAGCAATTTAATAGAGTTAAGATAGAGTTTTCCAACAAATGGTGCTAGAATAATTGGACATCCATAGGCTAATTAAACCATCAACCTAAGCCTCACACCTTATACAAAAGTTAAAAATGAATCACAGACTTAAATGTAAAACATAAAACACTAAAACTTTTACAAGAAAACATAAGAGAAAGATTTCAGGATATAGGACTAGACAGATGTTCTTAGATTTGACACTGAACCACAATCTATAAAGGAAAAATCAATAAATAGGACTTCATCAAAATTTAAGAATTTGCTTTGTGAAAGTCCCTGTTAAGAAGCCATAGAATGAGAGAAAACTTACATACCTGAAAAAAGGACTAGCAACACACACCAGACAAAGAATAGTTTATCAGATATATAAAGAAATCTCAAAACTCAACAGTAAAAGAGCAAACAATCTAATTAGCACCTGACCGAAAGGCATAGACATTTCACTGAAGATATACAAATGGCAAAGTAAGCACATGAAAAGATGTAGACATGAGTAGACAGCAGGGAATCCAAACTAAAACCACAATGGTAATGTCATTACCCACTTATCAAAATAACTAAAAGCAAAAATAGTGACAATACCAAATCCTGGTGAAAATGGAGAGAAACTAGATCACACTGCAGATGGGAATGTGAAATAGTACAGTTACTCTGGAAAAGAGTTTGGCAGTTTCTTTAAAAAACTTAACAGCAACTACCATGTGACACAGCAATTACACTCCTGGTTAAACCAGATAAATGAAGAATTATGCTCATATAAAAACCTATGAAGGATTGTTTATGTACATTTTATTCATAATAGCCTAAGACTTGAAATAACAGGTAAATGGCAAAACAAACTGTAGAATATCTATATCATAGAACACTACTCTGCAGTAAAAAGGCAAGAGCTACTGTTACACAGCAACCTTGATGAATCTCCAGATAATTATGCTGAGTGAAAGCCAACCCCAATAGGTTACCTAGTATAAGATTGCATTTATATAACATTCTTGAAATGAAAGAATTATAGAAATGAAGAACAGGTTAGTGGTTGCTAGTAGTTGAGACAGGAGAGAAAAAGATGTGTTCATAAAAGTCAACATGGGAGATCCTTAATGATGATGGAACTGTTCTGTATATGATTGTAGCAATGTCAATATCCTGGTTGTGATACTGCGCTATAGTTTTGCAAAATGTTTTCGTTGAGGAGAATTGGGTAAAGGATTCATGGGATATTGCTGTATCATGTCTTACAAGTGCATGTTAATCCTAAATTATATCAAAACAAAGATCTTAATTTAAAATGCAAAACAAAATGCAGGTGGGTCAAATAAAAAGAAACAAATGATTACTATGGGTCAGATGGTAGATATGGGTACCATGTAGACAGGAGTAGCAAGGATACTTTTTTAGTATATGCCTTTCTCTTTAAAAAACATTTTTTTAATTAAGGTATTATTGATATACACTCTTGTGAAGGTTTCACATGAAAAAACAATGTGGTTACTACATTTACCCATATTATCAAGTCCCCACCCATACCCCAATGCAGTCACTGTCCTTTAGTGTAGTAAGATGCCATAGATTCACTATTTGCCTTCTCTGTGCTACACTGTTTTCCCCATGATCCCCCACACCATGTGTACTAAACATAATACCCCTCAATCCCCTTCTCCCACCCTCCCCACCCGCCCTCCCACACCCCTCCCCTTTAGTAACCACTAGTTCCTTCTTAGAGTCTCTGAGTCTGCTATATGCCTTTCTCTTTACATACCTAAAATACACAAATCACAGTTTGTGTCTTGATGATAAAATAGATGCTCCATGTCGCTACTGCTCAGATTAGGAACTAAGATATGAGCAGATTCCAGAAATTCCCTTTGTGCCTCTTACTTTCACTCTTCCCCATCACCCTTCCCAAAGTCACCACTGAGTTTCAGAGCCATAGGTTAGCTTTGCATTTTCCAAATTTTGTAAAAATGGAATCATAAAGAAATTATTATTTTGTGTCTGGCTATTGTAATTCAATGTTACATTTATGAGCCTCATCAGTGATGGCACATGTAGCAATAATTTTTTTCATTTTTATTGCTATATAGCATCCTATTATATAAACTGCAACTTATCCACTCTACTGTTTATGGACATTTCATTTTGTTCCTAAATTTTAATGACTATGAATAATGTTGCCATGAAAATAATTTTTTCTGTGACTTTTAGTGCACATAGGTACAAATTTGTCCATGGTGAGTAAATAAAAATGAAATTGCACCTCTCCTAAGGCAAGTCTAGTGATGACAAACTCCCTTAGCTTTATTTCTGCATTTTAAAGTACAGTTTTGGTGGATATAGTATTGTTGGCTGGCAGTTTTTTTCTTCGGCACTGAGTCAGAGCTTTGGATGCATGCTCCCCTCTTCTCTTTCCCTGAGGGAGAGGCATGGGGCAGTATCAGCCTCTGTCTGCTGTACTATAAGTCTTCTGGAACAGCAAGCCACCCAGCTCTCTTTGGTTGTTTACGATCTCTGGGATATCTAAACTGTATCATGTCCCATTGGTGCTCTGAGGCAGGAGACAGATATCAGTCCCTCAGGCAACTCCAGAAAAGACAGAATGTTAGATCTGCATTCCAACTCTTTCCCTCCCCAGGGAGAAGTCAGGAATTGGGGGTTTTCTTCTGCTGGGAAATGACTGCTCCAAACTGTTGTCTTTATTCTCATTAGTCCCCATTCCAGTGCTCTTCCCTGTCAGTGTTTAGATTAAGGTAAGACAGAAACAGTCCCTCAGTCAGCCCCCAAAAAGTCTGATGAATGTTAGAAACATGTTTTAGTCTTTTCTTTCCCTCCCCAGGGAGGAAGCTAGGAGCTGGGAGTTTCCTCCCAGATGTGTCACTCTAAGTAGAGGGAGGAATTGTGACAAGTGAGTACCATGAGTTTTCCTGCCGGCTTTGAAGTGGCTGGTTTTCTGCTCTCCTCGGGCAGAGGAGTCTCTTACTTGGTTTCTAGGTTTCTCACAAAGGGAATTGGTACATTATTGTTGGTTAGTCAGTGGCTGTGTGGGGAAAGAGGGTCCAAGCTTCCTATTCTGCCACCTTGCTCTGGACTCTATTGTTACATTAGTTTCTTTGTCTGTTTTTGTACCAATACAGCACTGTCTTAATTAAAGTAGCCTTATATCCAGTAGTGGAAGTTTCCCAATTTTTTTTCAAGAGGTTGTGGCTATTACTGATCTTTCTTACTTCCATATAACATTTAAGTTAGCTAGTTACCACACATACTGACCCCTGCCGAGATTTTGTTTGGAATGCCATTGAATCTATAGAACAGCCATGGAAATTGACATCTTTAGACTATTAACTCACAATACATGAACATACTACATCTCACTATGTACTTAGGTCTTTTTAAATTTCTCTCAGTAACATTTTATAGTTTTTGCATAACTAATTAGATTTATTCAAAGCTGTTAGGTTTTTTTTAAATGTTGTTATAAATGTTCTTTAAATTTAAAAATTTTTAATTTAAATTCTGTTTATGTATTGGTAGTATTTAGGCATAAAAGTTTTGAATATTGTGTGGTTGTTCTGAATTCATGTACTAATTCTAATAGTTTATCTGTAGAGACTGGATTTTTTTACATACTGTGTCATCTGGAAAAAATAATGGTTTTAGTTTTTTCTTCCAATCTTTTTCTTCTTCTTTTTTTTCTGCCTTGCCTTATTGCAGTAGTTAGGACAGTGGTACTTAGAAGCTGTGACAACAAATATCCATATCTTATCTTCATCATTAGAGGTAAAGCTATCAATATTTTACTATTCAGTATAATTTGTGCAGTAGGACTCAAAGATACCTTTTTATACAATAAGCTTTCCCATCTATTTCTAGTATAGTAGCAGTTTTTATCATGAATAGACACTTAATTTAATAAAATCATTTTCCTGCATCTACTGAGATGATCATGTGATTTTTCTGATTTAATCTTTTGATGTAGTGAATTACATTGATTTTCAAATGTTAAATCAGCAGCCTTGT
Source organism: Smutsia gigantea (assembly GCA_032199065.1). NCBI lineage: Eukaryota > Metazoa > Chordata > Mammalia > Pholidota > Manidae > Smutsia > Smutsia gigantea. The sequence continues at coordinate 114,456 of JAVSCE010006645.1, read as the reverse complement.
ATTACTAGAATAAACCAGATTTGATCTTGATATATTGTTCTTTTCATGTGTCTTTGTACCTTGCTTATATTTTCCATAGGATTTTTATCTTAATGTCTACTTCTGGGAAAACCTACTATAAGACAGAGTATATTAATTTAGGATGATTTCAGTTTCGAGTCACAAAAAACTTAGCCATGCTTGAACAAATAGTGGTTTACTTTTCTCATATAAAAATTATAGTGCTTAAAGTTAATAGAATTGATTCATTTGCTTAGTGATGCCATCAGGAACCTAGTTTCTTTCTTCTCTCCCATCTTTATTATTGCTTTTTTATCTTCATGGTTTTTACCTCAGGCTGTAATTTAGAGCTTCATAATCTCAAATTTTTCAAAGAAAGGAAGAGGCAGGGTAAGATTTTTTCAAGTGAGGCTATTTATATATGAGGAAGGGAATCCTGGATGTGCCCTGTTATGCCTCTTTGGCCAGAAATGGGTCACACCCAGACACCCAGATAAGTAACGGGTAGAGGAGAGTGGAATTTCTGTGACTGGATCAAATCAATTGTGATTCATCTAGAGTCAGAGAGGGACATGTTTCCTTTGAAATCAAGGGATCTATGTCTGCTACAAAGTATATGTTCTGTTGGTCAGGAAAAAATAGGAGAATCATATCTGCTACAGATATAGTTCAGGAAAGAATAATTTTGTGTGGCTCTCACTCATGAATACAGAGAGAAAATTTCTTACCCAAAAGTTAGTAAGTTGAATCCAGCAGGTAAAGAAAAAGGATTATTAGTTGAGTTTATTTCAGAAAAATGTAAGTAAATCTTGAAACAGATGATTACTGCAAAGCCAAGGAAATGAGATGCTATGTGCAGAAACATAAATAGATGAACAGAATTGAGTGCTCAAAACCAAGTCCATGTTTACATAGGAACTTGATATATGTAGAAATGAACCTAATTGAAAAGCATTGTTTCTTTATTAGGTGATGGTGGGAAAACAGGACACTTTATAGAGAAAAATAAAGTCAGTTCTCAAAAATACAATTTAGATGAAACATAGGCTTAAGAGTAAAAGGTAAATCTGTAAAGATTATAAAAATACATCAGAAAATAACTCTGTGATTCTGAGTTATGGAAGACTCATTAAATGAGAGCCCAAAAGTATAAGCCACAAGGTAAAATATGGTGAATTTGAGTACGTAAAAAAGTATAAATTTCTGTGCAATGAAAGGCACCATTAAGAAAGCCAGTTGACAAGGAATTGCCTGGGAGAAGTTAGCTGAGAAGTTGAAAACTGCTAAGGGATAATATCTAGAATATTTCAAAAACCCTTATGAGAAAGAAGCAGCCAACAGACAATGGATAAAACAGTGAGTGTAGACTCAAAGCGCTAATCTGGAGAACAATCTGGTGACATTTAGTTTAATTTAGGTGCCATGACCAATCCATTCCACTGCTGTGAAACTTGCATTCCAGTCCCTAAGGAGGCTTGTGTAGGAGTATTTGATGAAGCATTACTTTAGAGCAGGGCATTGTAGACAACCTAGATATCTGTCTCTAGGGGAGTAGCTGTGTGAAATACGTGGATATTCACAGAGGTAACAAACGAGATAGAGGCATGTGGAGAAATCTTTCAAACAGTGTTGAAAGGAAAAAGTAAGATAAAAGAACTATAATGTGATTTACTTAGGCAAATTGAAAACATAAATGTACAACAAAACAGTCATTTTTTTTAGTATACTTGTGTTCAAGAAAAATGCTAAACACATTACAGTAATTTCCTACAGATGGAGGCATAGATTGAGAATAAAGAAGAAAAATAAAAAAAAATAGGGGCCTTGTTTGGATGGTTGATGACTGACTGTGTCATGAATGTGGGAGTACAAATAACTCAGTTCTCTGCATTTTAGGTTACATGTTTACTAGCTAAGTCCTCTTAAGATTCTAGCTTACATATTAGCTCCTAGTTAAGCATGGTGAGTATTTTAAATATCTGTTGCCAACAAAGTTTAAATAGAGACTTTCTTGTAACTATTTAATTTTTAGAAGCTACTATTTACTAATATGAGTCCTAAAGTCACTATAAACAAATGAGTATCTTCTGAAATCATGTGTTTAAATTATCGATGGGAATATGTTGTCTTTCCTATTTGGTTTCTGGAAAACCACAGTTAACTTCATCTGTAATTTTCTACAATGTACGTTCCATTTTGCTTTTTGCTTTCTTAACTCCTCCTTAACAGCAACAACAAATGTTAAAATTTAAAAACTCTTCTGGGATAATGATCAAGTTTTCACTATTTTTCCATTTTTCATGAGAATGAAGTTCACAAAGAAGTTTGAAGAGCTGCCTTAGTCTGAAGACATTTTATAACTGAAGATTTGGCTGATGAATTTCCACCATGGCTCAAAGCTGACCGCACTGTATTTACTTGATGGAAAGCTCTGAAATTCATTCTGAAGCATAAGAATAGAAAGATTTTTCATGTAAACTCTCCTCTTGAATTTCCAGGTAAATTTCCTTGTCCTGTATATAAACAAAATTTATTCTCCTCTTGGTTAAATTCATATTTAATATATTTTTTATCAATTGCTTATTGTATAACAAGACATATATGTTATTTTATTAACAATAGGTAAGTTTACCTGACCTGAGAAGTTCACTGAGATGCTAATGACGGTGAGACCAATTAGTTGATGCTAATTAGGACATTGCCACCCAAAATTTGGTGTGAGCCAGTAGAGTCACCTGGGAGATTTTTCAGTGTAGCAGCTCAGGCTCAGTCATAAACATAGTAAATCTAAGCTTGTATTGTAAGATCTCTAGGTCATTCTTAAGTACATTAAAATTTGAGAAGCACTGGGAATCATTCTTTAGGTCTGGACAGCAATATCAGATTAAAGAAAACCTTTTTAAATTAAATTTATTTTTACATGGTTATACTTGCTTTTCTGATTAATTCTATCATTCATTCATTCATTCAGTTAGCATTTAGTGAGTAATTATATATCGGACTCTCTATTGGGAGTACACAAAAGCAAACAAGGTATGCTAAGGAATTCCTGTGTTTTTGAGTGCACAAATAAATGCAGAAAGAAGCACGGAAGAGGAAGTGGAATAAATATGTTTGGTTCTCTGGGAAGAATGCCCAGGAGTTTGACAGTGGCAGCACAATTTATGGGACAACCATCCAGACCTATTCAGTGGCATTTACTGTGCCCTGGAAGCTGTCAGCAAAGCAGTCAGGCCCAAATCAGACATTGCTTGGCTGGAGGAGCTTGGATTGGGAGCTTCCAGTTGGGCCTGGGCCAAGTCCAGGTCTCCCACTCAGAGCTGACAGCTGGCACCCAGGCCTGCCCCTCAGCTTCAGGGAGGGACTGATGGACAAAGAACAAGAGAATGGGATCTGGATGAGTGGGTGGGACAGGACGTGCCCAGCACAGGGTGTCATCTGTCAGCTGTGTAGTCTGATTCAGGTGATGTGAGCAGAGGTTTTCAAAATTGTGAAGATTGAAGAATGGAGAAATGAGTGAGTGGATTCCAATGGAGAACATCACAAAACAATGCCTAGTCCCAGTGGATGGCAGGAAAAGGAAATGCTGCAGGCAAGTTCTTTTCTGTTAAGTTTTATGGCACACCAAAATCATGTTGCATTAGAATTTTTAAAATAATGTATACGTTGCTTTTGTAACTCTTGCTCCAGGACTGAGAGTTGAAGAATATCTGATAGCCAGTCCTTTCTATGTGAATTAGCCACAAAGTACATTAGTCTAGGAAAGAGCCATGTGAAATGTGCCATTTATAGCAAATATTGTCTAGCCCAGGTCCAAGCATCTGTGTATTTTTTCTTTTTCTTCCTTCCTTCCTCCCTCCCTCCCGCCTCCCCACTCTCTCCCATGTCTGTGACTATGAGGTTGGAAATATTGTTAAGAAAAAGACAAGGAAAGCATACTCTACTTATGGGAGGAGAACCTCAGCTTTGGTGAGATAAATTTTCTTCTTCCCTTCCCACCCAGAGTGCAAACAGCAGTCCCTAGGCTCTGCCTGTGTGATAGCTGATGCCCAAATGGTTGAAGAAGGAAGAAAGTGTTTGAATAACTGATTATTCATTGGTGATAATTTGTGAAATAGTGCTTGGCTATAGATATGGCTATATCACATCTTTCTCTCTCTCTCTATTATATATATATATAATTCATGTATAATTTTTATTTATATATATTATATCTTTATTACATATATATAATTTTGTTCCTCCTTGGGTAAGTTATTTAGTATTTGTGAGATTCAGCTTCCCACCCATAAAATGAAGATAAGTGGACTACACCAAGATTCAATAAATAATGTTACTTCATTTAATTAGGGCAGTGACAGGCACATGGCAAACACACTCAGTGCAGTCTAACTATTACAGTAGGGTCAAAATTTACACTGACATTAAAAAAAAATTAATTCTCACTTTGTTCTTGAGTCTCCCAGTCTACCCTATCCAGACAACTTATTTTTACCTATTCAGGTAATTTTAGTCCCATCGGTGGCTTTTCAGCTAAATTCAAATATTATCATAATCATACCCAGTTTCTACCATAGCTCCATTTATGTATATTCTCAGTTTTTCGGGTTGTCTTTATGCCTCCTTTTTGTCCTTCTCTACCACTCAAGGTGACCTATTTTCACAGGAGAGATTTTGTATTATTCTGGCATCAGAAAAGTAATATATGGTTCCATTGGCCTCCACTTGAGGTTTCTCGTCTCACCAGGGCTGTGGGCATTGGTGTCAGTCCTGTGGTGCCTGCAGCGATGTCTCTTGGTATGCCTACTCCCTGAACTTCCTGACCTGGCCCCCACTGATGGGGCAGGCCCGACTGGTCTGCGGTAGCATGTTCCCAGTTGCCTTTGCTCCTCCTCCAAAGCTCTCACCTTTGCAGCTTCCTCCTCTTGACAGACATTCTAGCTCACCTATCACCCTCCACCTCCATATCACTTCTCTGTCCCTCATTGGGGGTGGGGGGGCAAGAGCTCTTGACTGCTCCTTTGTATCACCACAGGGTAGAACCAACCCACATAGTTGTCCTTAATGCCCGCTGCCTCACTGATTGCTGCTCTAACTCTCTCATGTTGAATGTGGGACTTTTTTCTAAGAGGCTTGCTGTCTTCATAGGTTAGGAAAGGAGGGTGTCAGCCCTGATGTTAACCGAGACAGGCCTGAACTGTCTGGGTATTTCTCCTTCTCTTCACAGGTTCTGTTTTTTTTTGTTTTGTTTTTTGTTTTTTGTTTTACCTTTTAAGTAGTGAGTTAGAAACCTTGAGTCCAGACACCTTCTGTCTTGCCAGCTGCTGAATCCTCTTCTCCTGGTCTCAGGAAAGATTTCTTGGGTTCTGTGTAACAGGAACTTCTTTACTTTATACTCTCATCCTCCCCATTCTATAGTTCATTGTAAAAATTATATGCTACAACTGTTCATGCTTAGATCTTGATGTATAAAGCTTTGAGTTTCTTGGAAAAATCTTTTACCCCCCATAACTTGCCTGACTGGCAAATCAAAGGAAGAATAAGAGTAAAAAGTTGTGAAGAAGGGAAGTGTTTTTTGTTTTTTTTTTTAAGAAGGGACGTGTTTTAGTAGCTAGTTTAAGCAGAAAGTTATTAGGTGCTCACAAAATAGTTGGAGGGTCAGAAACAAGCTCCAGCAATACATCAAACAATACCAGGTCCAGGTAGCTGATCACACCACTCTGGGGAATCTGCCATGCCTCTGTTTGTTTCAGGACTATTCAGACACCAAACCATGCAAATGGATGCTCTGGCCACAGTGCTAAGGACTGGATAGCAGGTCCTTTATTACTCCTGCTACGGAAACTCAAAACCTTCCATGGCTGTGCTTGTCAACACAAGGAAGCAGCACAAACACAGACTCTGCCTCCGTCTCTCTCCCAAATCCCATGCAGTACATCTGCTTGGTGGAGATGCAGGCTGCACTGGGTCTGCGAACCCTTAGATTTCCTGCCCCTGGGAGACCAAGAGGGTTGGGTTGGAGTTGTCTGTGAGGGCACAGATGCATATTACTTGCCACAGGATGGAAAGTGAAAAAGTATGTAACAGCACAATAGGAGAGAAGTTGGGTTAGAGGTTGTGGGTATGGGAGAGGGTAAGGTTTTCGAGAGCACCTGCCATCTGCTCTCTTTCATTTTTTTTGCTCCCGAATGGACACACTTATATTCATGAATGTAGCTGCTTTGGACTACAGCAGGAGTGTATCTCCTTCAAAGTCGAACAGTAGATGTGGTCTGGACCCTTTTGAATGTATTTGCCTCAAAAAGATATTGATTAAGCAAAGTTCATTACCATGAATATTTATGGAAGATGTATTATATTTAAGGTACTTTGGTTAGTAATGAGGGGATTTATGTTTCTTCACTTATTCTTATCAAGACAATAGATTTTACAGTTAGATGAGAAACTTATAGGAAAGAAGCTGTTTACTTTTCAAAATTGCAGGGTGGATAAAAAAATACCCTAAGCAAGTAAGATGCATCTAAGATAAGAGCCGACACGAAGGATTTGGCAGATTAGAGAGCAGCCAGTACTCAATTCCAAGTCTCCATTGTTCTTGCTGTGTTGAGTGAACTCCATGGTGATGTCTCGTGCTATAACCCTCACAATGACCCACAGCAGAAAAGAAAGTCTTTCCACTCTCTAACACTGACGTCATGAAATTGGAATTTTATTACCTTATTTGTGGCCCTCCTCCTCTGTCAGGGAGGAGTCAGTCAGGTTCTTTTGGCTCACATTTGTCTAAATCACTTTGTTTTCTAACACTTAGGAAAAAGCATCCTTTTTCTTCCTGTACCCCTCACCCCATAATGTATCTACCCCACAGCATAGTGTCTCTTTGAGGAGGAAAATACCCTATTTGATTCACTGACTGAAATGGCTTGGCTGCCCTGGGCACCTTGGCGGGCAGAGGCACATATTCTAATCATGAAGGAGTCGGCCTCCTGAAACACAGCCACTGTTTGTGCTTGGACCTATTTGATTCCGCTTGTGTCAGCTCCTATATGGCTTTGTTACACTTAATTTATTCACCATTGCAGTGAGGAAAGGGGAAGTGGTAACCCTGATAGTCACTCAGAGAAGAACTAAAGACTATGCAGAACAGATTTTCTCCAAAGATAGGGGCATACCATTTTAGAGATACAATATGTATTTTCCAGTGGCATCCCTCCATCCCATGGTGGAGGCCACTCTCTTTGTAAATGGATACCCTTCAGAGAGTCTGCTTTCCTACAACAAAGAGGTGTTCTATCTACTCCAAAGGTTAGTGTTATAATTGATAAATATGGCACTTTATTAGGAACATAGTGCTGTACTAAAGAGAGGAGAATAACAAATGACATTTATCAAAGAGCAGATTTATCAGTCCTAAGAACCTGTGCATCTCAATAACACAGAAGACACCCAATGGTTTCTTGCTTGTTACAGGATTTGTAACTGGATTCTATCCTGTTGATTGTCCTGTGGGTTATTTTGGTGTGTGGAAATTCCCCAGAGGACCATGTTTTACCATAAAGAGGGGATTCCCTGGCCTCATAATTGCTTACTGATGATAGATTCTAGAAATCCAGGGAATGGATAACAAGTTTTGGGGTTTCTTTTTGCTTTTTTTGACTCTTTTCTGCTTGTTGCTTGTGATGCTGCCTTTCTGATGCCTGAATTTCTTGTTGGATGTCTCCCATCAATGCTGTGTAATTTGAGACCAAGTATGGCAAAGTAATAATAATAACTGAAGAATTGGAGTTATAATCTTGGTAATTCAGGAAGAAGAAAATTTGCTTCAGCCTTTTAAAGTAAAGACTTGGTTTCAAGGATACATGATTATTTCTGGCTAATTGTATGTATTGCTTTTCGTCCCTTTTGCTTAAATATCCATTTTAGGGCTTGATGTGCATTCAGTCTGGCTTTCTGGCATTATACATACATCTACACTCTTAATGGAAAAACGTGCCAAGGCACAGAGTGAAATTAAACATTGGGAGTTAGAATAGGAGACGGAGTAATTTGTAGACAGAATTCAGAGTATCTATTAATCTCCAAGTTGAAACAGTTTTACCTGGCATATGCATGGATTCAGTTTTCAGTACCTTCATAGACTTAGTGTCACCTGGGTAAGAAATTTTGCTTGGAGCCTTGGTTTTTCCACTCAAATACTGATATTCTGGACTATTTCATGAATATTCTGAGGATTAGTCTTTAAGTGATATTTTACCTACCTAATATTCACATACTGGTATTATATCTGAGAGCCAGATAAAACCAAGAATTGGATAAATAACCCAAGTAATAGCACCCTGCATTTTTCATGTAGGAGCAGCTTCTAGATTCACTTATGAGGCTGACACACTACCACTTAGAAGATGGCTTCTGTTTTTAAGCTATGGTCACTTAGGAAGGTGCAGATTTCTGGCTGGTAAAAGAGTTCCTGCAATCAGACACACTGGCCACAGGGAGCTTCATTACAAGAGAAGCCTGCTGTGTTGGTGCTGTAGGGAGGAAAGGGGCAAGTACAGGACAGAAAGTACATGTGAGCTCAGGAATTATCTGGTGAAGGTACAGAAATTGGTAGTTATCATGACTGTCCTGAATTTATCAAGATGGCCAATTATGTTTGATGTCTTTTGATTAAAAACATGAAACCTTTTGATACACAAGGGTTACCCTATACATTATCTGTCAAACTTTCTGAGCAACTCTTTCCTCTTAAAGAGGAGACTGGAAGTTGTAGTGCATTGGCCATATTTGATCAATAGATGTGTGGAATGGAAACTTTCAGTATGTCAGTCAATCCAGCTCCATCCAGCCCAGACCTATGCCAAAAGGACAAGAGCCTATTTTAGGATCACACCTGAAAATAAGAATAGGAATTTTCTAATATATTTACAAGCAAATGGTTAAATAAAAATCAAATTTTCCTATCCCTGCTTGATTAGCAGGATTTCATTTTCCGTAAAAGTTAAGAAAAACAATTAGGTTTTACTTTGTTTTATTTAAGATATTTACTCAAAACTAAAACAGCTATGTATTTAAAAGTATGAAGTGGATGGAAAATAGGAAAAACAATGGAAAGCATTAAAGATTTGAAATAATACAAAGATCATTTTTTTTAAAGAATTGCTTTTCATAACTAGGAAGGATTAGAATTAAAAAGAAAATCCAGGTTCCTCAATTCAACTGGTGTGAAGGAGACATAATACTCAGAAGTTCTTTACCAAAGAAGTTTCTGCCTTAGGGTCCTGTTCTCTTTGAGCAGGGGTGCAGTGTAGGAAGAATGTGAACGGCAAGAATGGGAGAGGGGGTGGTCCAGCCAGCCACATGGAACCTGCCATGCAAATCAAAGGGGTGGAAGGTATTGTGGTGTATTCTGTTATGTGTTTGGCATAAGAAAGTGGGCAGATTTTTATTTAAAAACTAAATGTGTATGAACTGGAGAATATTCTGGTTTCATTAAGTGTATACTAAGTCCATAGCTTCATGTCCTAAGAAAGGGGTATTCTCTATCCAAAGCTCTCTGACTCCTGGCCCCCCTTTTGCCTTCCACACTGATCTGCTCCCCACTGAGTTACCTGATGCCTTCAGCACTCTCACCCCTTTCTGAAATTAAACATGCTCTCAGAAAGGGAATGGGAAGTCATTTTTGTTAAAGGCTAAAACTCAAGAAATGAATAGAAATTCAAGCACCAGACAGGAAGTAGAGGAAGGACCTGGGGCTTTCTAACCACCTCATCTTCACTCTGTATGATAGAGACTCAGATAGACCAGTTGTTTCCAAAGTGAGGGAGGAGAGCATGGGCACCCGAAAGTGCCCAAGATAATCTATATTTAGGCTGTCCACACACACATGTGCGCACACACCCAAAGTCACATTTTAAATTTACATTCCTGGGTGTGGTTTCATAGTATACATAATATGCAAGCACTTAGTACCTGTATATAATATATAAATAAACATATATAGAGGGTGGTGATGGTTACTTGTATGTGTCAACTCGACTGAGCTAAGAGATGCCTGGGTAGCTGGTAAAACATTATTTCTGGATGTGTCTGTGAAGGTGTTTCCAGGGGAGTTAACACTTGAATTGATAGATTGAGTGTAGAAGATCCCTCTCACCTGTCTAGATGGGCATCATCAACGCTCTAAGGGCCTGACTAGAGCAAACTGGCAGAGGAAGGGTGACTTTGTTCTCTGCTTGAGCTGGCACATCGATCTTCTCCTTCTCTCAGACATCTGTGCTTCTGGTTATTGGGCCTTCAAACTTGGACCAAGACTTAAATCATTGGCCTCCAGTTCTCAGGCCTTTGGGTTTAGACTGGAACCACACTGCCAGATTTCCTGGGCTTCCAGTTTGCAGAGGGCAGATCATGGGACTTCTCAGCCTCCACAGTTCTATGAACTAATCCCTCATAATAAATCTCTTTTTTTTTCTCTGTGTCTCTCTCTATATCTTATTGGTTCCATTTGCCTGGAGAACCCTGAAAAATATAGGGGTCATTATCAGCAATTGTTTTTTCCTGATCAAACTGTAATGCCAAATATTTTGGAGATTACTTACCTATATGATCATCTGTGCATGTGCCCATAAGGCTGTCCTTGATTTTCAAATATTAGGATAATACTTAATGAAATTCGTGATTCTTTGCTGGGCTCTGGCTTCTGGAGATGTCCCTTATTTATTTCATATCTTAACTATGTCTTTAAGAGGATGTTAGTTACATTTAGTCTAGTATGTTAAGGTGGTTCTAAAAAACATATCATATACACTGTAATTCTAGAAATGGAGCATATTACAATCAATAAGTGCTTGTCGGCCTTCTATTTTGTTTTATTATGTAACTGAGTAAATTCCTCCTTATGACTCTTTTCTTCTTCTTAATTCTTTATTATTTTCTGTTCATCTTCTAGGAATATTTAGTACTAATTTTGTCAGGTTCAAAAATAATTACCATTGAGAATCTCATTATGTGTGGATTAGTACTGTGATTGCTACACACTTTCAGATGTCCCCCAGCTATATCCTCCCACCCCTCCTCGCCAGAGAGCTACTCTGTCTCACATATATAGAAATTTCAAAACATCAACTCCTCCATGTCTGACATATATATGTATAAGAGGGGGTTATTATGAGCATTTTCAAATTTACAGAAATGTTGAAAAAATTTGAGATTGAACAGTCATATGCCTACTCCCTGTCTCTAACATTCTATACTTGCTTAATCACGTCTGCCAATCCATATCTTTTGATGCATTTTAAGGTAAATTGCAGATATTTGTATACTTCCTTATAAAAACTTTGGCATACGTATCATTAACCACGGTTCAATATTTGTTTACAGCTTGTATTAGTTAAAATTTAGATATTAAATGCACAAACCCTATGTGTACATTTACTGAGTTTTGAAAAATGCATGATTGAACCTCTATCAAGATATGAAATGTTACCACTCCTATCAGAATTTTGGACATTACCATCACTCTGTAAATTTTCCCTATACTAGAGGGCACTGTTTTTATGTGACTGGTTTGCAGAATCACAGTGTACAAAATGACTCTGTAAGTAATGCTTTTGGCTGCAAGTAATAGAAAACCTGACCTACAGTGAATATCAAGTAGAATTAAATTTTGTCACATGATAAGAAGAATGGAGGGAGGCAGCTGTTGGAATTATTAGTGACACAATGATGTCAAGGCTTATATCTCTGGAATTCATCTGATTTTCAAGTTTCAAGTAGCTGCTGTAACTCCTGGCAGCATTCAACAATATTTATTCAATAAATATTTATGTATACTGCAGGCATTTTCTAATGCTTGGGAGAGCTACAAACAAAAAATTCTCCAAGTAGGCATAAAAAGGAAAGAAAAATCTTATGTCTGACTGTCCTTTTATCATGAAGGCACATACTTTCTAGGAATACCCTTTATCCTTCTGGCAGAGTTCTTCTTGTTTCTCATTGGATGCTGGGAAAAAAATGAATATATATCTTTTCCTAACCTCTCTTCTGTGAGGGGATTTGGAGTAACTGTGGAGTCAGCCAGCCAATGTTGTCCGCCAGAGGAACACTGGGAACTAAGTTATTATCTACTCAGTGTCCTTGCAACTGTGAATTGTATCAGTACTTACACTAGCATTTCAGAGGACTGTGCGATAGGTCTTCACCACACTGGAGGGATTTGGCTCATTTTTGTTTTCTAGAGAGATGAGTTCTATGCTCCCTTCTCCCTAGTGCTGACAGCAAGGAAGTTATTGAAGACCCTCAGTCACTGGCATGTGTTCTTGTGTAGGGAAAGAGCCTTGAATTTGGAGTTGAGCGAGATCTGCTTTATAAATCCATTTTGGGATCACTTAGTGTGAAAATATAGGTGGATTTTATCACCTCTTTGGGCTTCTGTTTCTTTATCTGTGAAATGAATGACTTTTGTGGTTCTACTTTGGAGTCACAGGGGCAATTCTTGAAATAAAGTCAGTAGGTTAAGCACCTCTTTGTAGAAATGCAAACACTCCTAAGGGTATTCCATTTGCAGAGTGGACCTCAGCCACACACACATAGGGTAGAGGGATTGACTTTTAAGAAATAATGTACTTTAGTTTTAGAATGTCAATGTGCCTGCCTTTCCTTTCTTGCAAACAAATGGACTTGGAAAAATATTCTGCATGTTCCTTGGTTTTTGTTTAACCATTACCATCTCCCTTTCTGCAGTAGGCAGAAGAATGGCTGTCCTACGAGGTCTACCTCCTAGTCCCTGGAATTTGTGAATATGTTATTTATATGGCAAGGGGGGATTAAGGTTGCATGTGGAAGGAAGTTTTCTAATCAGTTGACTTTGAGATGGGCAGGTTATCTTGGTTTATGCTGGATGGTCTGACGTAATTACAGGGGTCCTTGCGAGTGGAAGATGGAGGTAGGAGGGTCACTGTCAGAGTGATATGAGGCGGCTTGATCAGTCATTGATGGCCTTGAAGATGGAGGAGGCAGATAAGGCAGGCAGCCTCTAGAAGCTGGAAGAGATGAGATGAGGAACAATTCTTCCCTAGAGTCTTCAGAAGGAATTCAGCCACGCTGGCGCCTCAGTCTTAGCTGAGGAGACCAATTCAGACTCTGGCGCCCAGAACTACAAGGTAATAAATCTATGTTGTTTTAAGCCACTAAATCTGTGGTGATTAGTTACAGTAGCAGGAGGACACTAATACACTTTCTCATAATATTATGTCAGTTAAACTAAGCTTAAAAAAGTTGAACAGAAGTTAGCACAAGTGGGACCACGTAAGCCATGGCAAACCATGCTGCATTTCAGGGTAGATAATGTTATATTAGAATATATGTTTTTATACATCCAGATGGAAAAGCAAGTTAAGCCATCACCTCTGGAGAATCAAATAGGATTTTTCCCCCTTAAAGAGAGACTATGTTTTGGAGTAAATTCATTATAAGACCAGGGTTTTAGGAGGAAAAAGAGTACTTTTCCTAAGTGCTAGAGAACAAGTGATTTAGGCATACATGAATAGCTCAAAAGAACTTGGCAGACTCTTCCTTCATGGAAGAGGAGAGTCACAAAGAAGGTAATAAGATTCCAAATTCATGAAGTCAGAATGGAAATGTGTCCCCTTTCCATTATGGGTCATTGTGGGATGGCTTCAAACTGAGTTTACACATCACTGAAAGGGCAACAGATGGAGACTTAGAATCATAATATTTTCATTTTCTAATCTTTCAACCTCATCATATATGCTGTTATATCCCTGCTCTTTGCTTTGGAACCCCCTCCACCCAACCGCAGCCTGCTTTGCTTGCCTCCATGCAATCTTGAGAAATAAGTATTTCCTGACAACAAGTTTTCTTTTAGGTTGTTGAATGTTTGTTTTGATAAGAATAATTGAAGACATGAGAAACCCTTCATTACATTACAGAGTGCCTTAAATAGAGTGCACACTCCATAAATATTTGCTGAATTGAGATATGTTTAACATCTGTTTAACGCAAATGAATGGAAAATTTTTCATTGGTGTCCAAGCCACTTCTTTTGTTTGTCTTTGAATGAAAGAGACTCATGTTGCCGTCCAAGGAAGAAATTATGTTCAAGAATATTAGCTTGTACATCTTAACCTTATGGGAAAGAAAATTTCTGAAAAGAGATAATTATTTAGATAAATTCAACATTTCCAAACATTAAAACAAATGCTAAATTATCACATGTATTTGGATTATAAAGGCATTCTTTCCTTGTTGTTGAGTTTGAAGATGTGAACTATAGAGTTCAGGCTGCATGATTCCAGGAGTGTGCTGCAGCCAGCTCACACCGGCTGGTGAGAGTCAAATATGCGCCTCTCTTCCCAAATCTGTGTCCAGTGATGTCACACTGGTAGCTTGAAATTGGTCATGGTGGGAGGACATGCACAGTAGAAATAAGCACATGCTATAAATGAGAGTTGTTTTTTTTTCTCTCCTATGGCTGGTTGTTAAAAGATTTGGGGGATGGCTGGAGATGGGCTATACCAAAACAGACCATGGGCTAAAACATGAACCCCCCAAAATTATTTATTTATTTTTGGAGGAGAGATGAGTGTAGCAAATCATTTGATACTACAAATGTTTGTTAGGTACTCAAGCTTTTACTTTTAATCCTAGGATGCAGACCTTAGACCTTGGGTACAGCTCTCTGACTACACAGGAACTCCAGCCCTTCTCACTTGGCTAGGGCCTTGAACTCCAACCCCTGTCTCCCCAGCACCACAAAGCCGCTCACTTCTGTGCTTAGCTTTCTAGGCTTCCAGTTGCTGTTTTGTGTTCTGTGTGCATGTGTGCCTGTGTGTTTGTGTGTGTACTATAATTCCATGCACATACAACCTAGCTGTCAGATGATTACAAAAGAGGAATTTCTTGGCAAATTTTCAGATTTTCTTCTCTGTAGCTCCCTACTCTGAAACTTTGCCATTACATTTTAGCTTCTTTAGTTGGCAAAACTTGGACCTCTGCCTTGTCAGCCCAGCAAGTGTACTATTTTTGCTTCACTTCCATTCATTTCTCAGTTCTGTAAACTGGGAAATGTCCTTAGGAAAAAAAAAAAGCCAGAATGACTGTGGAGTTCATTTGCTGTGTTTCCCTTTTCTCAAGGAAAACAAAGCCCCTTAAATACTGCCTGCAGTGGCTGTCTATAATGCCTTCAAACAATTTTTCAATATGCTGTCCAGCTTTCATAGCTATATTCAGTAGGAAAGTTAATCTAATACCATCTACATTGTCACACAGAAGATAGAAATTTAAAGGAAAGCTTATGTCTAGAAACATTATCAAGGCTTCAGCAAAACTGTTTTCAAAAGCCATTCAGTGTTGGATAATCATAGCTGAGGGTGGTTCTTCTCATTCAGAAAAATTTTAGACTTGGCCTGGAGCTCAAAAAGACAGCAATACAACATTATCTCTGCTAAGCTGTGGAACCGCTCTGTGGTATGACAAGTGAGACTATTCAGCTTCTGGTCTGACAAAATACACAGAACTGACAGTGGTTTCATATAATATTCATGTATCATGAAGTATTCTTTGGATTTTTTTAAACCACTTTAAAATTTAAGAGCCATTCTTAGCTCCTGGGCCATGCAAAAAAGGGCCATGGGCTGAGGTTTACCAAGTTCTGGTATGTACTATGAATTTTAAACATCTGTGTTGAAACTCAGAGCCAAGAATTGTATCTTTTCTCTGAGGTCATCCTCAGTTGAACTCAGATACCAGACTTCTTACGTTTCATTCCTTATCCCTCAGTTACAAGCTGTGTGATCTTGGCAAGTTACCTGTCTTCCCTGTGCTTTAATTCCCTTACTGGTAAAATGAAGATAATAATAGCATTTACAGCTTAAGGTTATTATGATAATTAAATATTTAATGAGGATAAAGTAATGAATTCAGAATGACTAGGTTACCTTGAGGAATGGCTGGTGGTGAGACAGGGACCATAGGTTTAGGCAGAGTAGGGTGAGGGCCTCCAGAAAAAAGCAAATCAAGATAATTACAGTTAAAACAATGTAACAATGTGCAAGGAAGCCCCTTTTGAAACTTTGTGTTAAGCATTATGCAAAGTCAGAGGCACACTAATTCTCTAGGGTAAAGATACCAGACTAGGAATATAGGCATCTTCAGTGAGATCAGTTAAAGCCCAAAAGGCCAGGAGCAACTTGGCCTGGAATGTTTGAGTGTTCCCCATATAAAGTATCGCAGCATAGCCCATGCCTTCATTGTGTCAATTAGATCATGACATTGTAAAATTTACCTTAGCCTGTGAAAAGGACCAGCTTGCTTTAATGTACCTATGTGCTATTTTTCCTTCTCTAATCCTAATGAAGCAATCTGCAACCTGGGCAAAAGATTAATTTGGTAAGCAAGCCCAGCTATAAACAGCTCAAGAAGTTAAGAAGTAAGATTCTTAACACACTCTTTACCAAATAGACAACAACCCAGCCCACCTTCGGGGCAGGGCAGGCACTCTTAATATTGGCCCAGAGGGAAGCTGCTATCTTGAGAAAGAATCAGAGCACCAAATTTCTTCTGTTACTCACCAAAAACGAGCATTCTGGGACCACTCAACAAGTCCGCACCCCTAGCCCTTTACCCTCATTCGCGAAAATCCTTAACCGCACATAAAACCCCTAGACAATGGAACAACCATGGGCTCTCTTGTCCCTTCTGTCCTCTCACTTTATCTTTAAATAAAAGCCTCTCCCTTGCTCTCCTACCTTGAGGGTTTGCGAAGTTCATTCTTCGACTCTGTGAACGAGAACCCCGGTATCAGTGGAAAAACCAAGGAGAAAGTAAAAACTAGGAAGAACCCAAGAATTAGTATTTTGTAAATATTAATGGAGTTATTCTTTTTCAATGTAGAGACTTATGGTTATTTATATTTAAGCACTGTTTTGAATGCATCCTGTAAGTTTTGGTGTGTTATGTTTTTGTTTTCATCCATCTCAAAATATTTTGCAGTTTCCCTTGTGATTTCTTCTTTAACCCATTGGTTATTTATGTTATTTATTTCCATGTATTTGTGAAGTCCCCAATTTTCTTCTGTTACGGGTTCTATTCCATTTTGATCAGAAAATATTCTTGTCTAATTTCACTCCTTTTAAGCTTATTTAAGCTTGCTTTATGACCTAGCATTGTGCTCTATCCTAGACAATGTTCCCCATGCACTTGAGAATATGCATCTGCTGTTTTGGGTGGAGTTTTCTAGAGAGGTCTGTCAGGTCTAGTTGGCTTATAATGTTTTCAAGAATTCATTAGCCTTGTGGATCTCAGGCTCACTTATTCTTTGCATTATTGGAAGTAGGGTGTGAAGTCTCCAGCGGTTTATCTTGACCTGTTTGTCCCTTCAATTCTGACACTTTTGCTTCATGTATTTTGGGCTTCTCTTGTAAGGTGCATATGTATTTATTATTGTTATGTTTTATGGTGGATTGACCATTTTATCAGTATAAAATGTTTGTCTTTGTCTCTACTAACAATTTTGTCTTAAAGTATATTTTGTCTGATATTAGTATAGCCACTCTTGTTCTCTTTTGGTTCCTGTTTGCATAGTATTGTTTCCCATGCATTTATTTTGGGTCTTTAAATCTGAAGTGTGTTTCATTGACTTGGATCATATTTTTAAAAAGTCCATTGTACCAAACTCTGCCTTTGGCATTTCTTTTACTATGTTCTTTTGAGTTATTTTCTTAGGGCTTGCCCTGGGATTAAAATTAACATCCTAACTGGAAACTATCTAGTTTGCATTAGTACCAACTTATCTGCAAGTTTACATTAGTATAATTTCCTTCTCCATTCTCTTTTTACCCCTTTGTGACATTATATTACGTATTCACATACTATAAGCCAATCAAACAGTTTTATAAGTATTGCTTTATGGTGTTGTCTTATAAATCAGATGGGAGAAGAAAAGTGTTACAAAAAATATATTTATACTTCTTATATTTACCTATGTGTAACTCCAGGGAAAGGAAATCCCGAGGCAAAATACCTCTAAAACTGAAATCAGTCAGAAGGAGAAATAAAGTTTAAAACCCGTTTATTGCTTAAAAACTGCAGTCTAGGGCCTTTTCTCTCTCTTGCTGCGGCAGAAGCAAGCAAGACCTCCTCACAACCTCTCAGGTTCAGATAAGCCCTTGGTCACCCAGGTATTTACACATTGATATGGAGATGAACTACTTCTCTCCACCCCCTAGGAACACCTGTTGGTTGATATGTAGATGCACTGAAGCCAGGCGAGATATTCTGGAAGTATTACAATTTTGCCCACACTATGTAATTGCCTTTACCATTGCTCTTTATTTCTTTCTGTGGATTCAAGCTGTTCTCCCATGTCCTTTCATTTAACTTGAAGGAATCCCTTTAATGGTTCTTGGGGGAAAATTTTGATGATATGGATGAATTCTTTCAGTTTTTATTTACTTGGGAATGTCTAAATTTCTCCTTCATTTTTAAATCAATTAATTAATTAATTTAAGGTATCATTGATAAACAATCTTTTTTTTTTGGTATCAGTAATGTACAATTACATGAGTCTCCTTCATTTTTGAAGGGTAGTCTTTCTGGATAAGAATTCTTTTAGATATAAAGAATATTTTTCTTTCACCACATTGATTATGACAGCCTATTGTTTTGAGGCCCCCATGGTTTCTGGTGAGAAATCAACTGTTAATCTTATTGAAGAGCCCATGTATATCCTGTTGTTTTTCTTCTGCTGCCTTCACAATTTTTCTCTTTGATTTTTGTCTTTCAGCAATTTAATTATGATATGTCTAGGTGTGGATATCCTTGAGTTTATTCCAGCTGTGGAGTTCTTAGATGATAGATTGTTTTTCACCTATTTTGGGGCTATCAGCAATTATTTCCTCATATGTTATTTCTGCCCCATTCTCTCTTTCCTCCCCATCTGAGACTCTCGTTAGGCACATGTTAATATGCTTGATAGCTTCCTATTTCTGGAGCTCCATTCATTTTCTTCATTCTTTTTATTTTCTGTTCTTCAGACTGGATAACCTCAACTGGTATGTCCACCATAACAGTATCATGTATAGTTTTGCTGGCCTGAAACTCCATGTTCCACCTGTTTATCCTTTCTCCCTCCATACCCCTGGCAAAACCTGTTCCTTTTACTGTTTTGACAGTTTTGCCTTTTCCCGAGTGTCATTGGTTGGAATTATACAATATGCAGCCTTTTCATATTGTGTTCTTTCACTTAGTAATATATGTTTAAGTTTCATCCATGTTTTTTAATGGCCTGATAGCTCATTTCTTTTCAGTTTGGATAATATTCTATTGTCTGGGTGTACCACAGTTTATCTACACATTCACCTACTTAAGGACATCTTGGTTGCTTCCAAGTGTTGGCAATTATGACTAAACATATACTGTAAACATCTGTGTGCAGGAGTTTGTGTGGACATAAGTTTTCAGCTCCTTTGGGTAAATGACAAGGAATATAACTGGGGTTGTATAGTCAAAGTATGCTTAATTTTATATGACACCCCAAAACTTTTCCAGAGTGGTATGTTAAATACTTTTTGTTAAAAACAGTTTGCATTCCCACTGGCAATGAATGAGAGTTCCTGTTGTTCCATGTTCTTGCCAGTGTTTGGTGTTATTAGTGTTTTGAATTTCCACCATTCTATTAGGTATGTAGTGGTATCTTATTTTGATTTGCAATTTCCTAATGACATATCATGTTGAGCATCTTTTCATTTGCATATTTGCCATCTTTATATCTTCTTTGATAAGGTGTCCATTTAGATCTTTTGCCCACTTTTCAATTGGCTTGTTCATTTTCTTACTGTTGAGTTTTAAATATTTCTTGTATATTTTGGATAACAATCCTTTATCAGATATCTTTTGCGAATCTTTTCTCCCAGTCTATGATTTGACTTTTCATTCCTTTGCTCATTTAATTCTTTATACGTGGTTTTATATATTTCTTTGAAGATATTAATAAAAACTAAAGTTTTATTAAATAAGTCTAACAGTTGGGCCCCTTTAAATCAGTTTCTGATGACTACTGTTTTTCCTGTGTATGGGCTATACTTTTCTGCTCTTTGCATGGGGAAAAAGGATGGGACTAGGTCAAGTTAAAACTCTAGAAAGCTCTCTGTTCTTATGGAGATCTTGCAATATTTCTTGAATAAACATTCTTGAGATTATCACAAGCATTTTGTTAAAGTTTAGATTTTTTAAAAAATTAATTTTGACAATTTTTGCTAGGGTTTCTATTGCTTTTATGGAAGACCAGATTTATAGCAGTCCTTCATCATTTTCTTACCTGTTTCTGAGTTTTGTCTTCACTTAGTAGGAGGTGGTTCTGTGATTGAACTTTTTAACATTTGATTATGATTATGATAATAAAATAAAAACAATTTATTATCTATTTTAAGAAGTAGAACATTTAATAACTTTAAATATATTGTGTATTCATTTATCCCAGAAGTGGACAGTATACTGAACTGTGTTGCATTTTTTTCTTATCTACTTACTATTTATTAAAGATTTACTTATTTATTTACTATCTATCTTTTCTCATCTACTTATCTAATTTTCTTATTTGTTATCTACTTTTAAACTTATCTGTTTATTTTACTTATCTATTTACTCTTTATAAACATATTATTTAATTTTGATTGTTTTTATGAAAATAATATAATGAAGGTATTCTTTTATGAAGTGCCTTCCCCCACTGTTTACCTTGTTTCTAAGATTCACTGATGTTGACAAGTATAGTCACAGATCTTTCTTTTTCATTGTTGTAATATATTCCATTGTAAGAATGTATAGCATTCCATTGTATAAAAGTCAGTTACATCAGCTTGGTTTATAGTGTTCAAGTTGTTCTATTCTTACTATCTTTCTGTCTAATTCTATCAGTTACTGAAAGTGGGGTATTAAAACCTCCAACTATAGTTTATGTATGGAGAATAAAGGAGATGATACTGTTTAAAGAAGATAAGAATGCTTGACCAATAAATTAAAAAAACATAGGGCATATCATGATCAGAGATGGAAAAAAAGAATTTTTTCATAAACTTGAAAATGTTCTTAATTTCAAATTAAACTGCTTACTGCATTCTTCACCAAATTAAAAAAAAGTAGAAACACATCTAGATTTATTCCAGCAGAATTTTGAATTTGTGTGATGTAGAAAACCTTTTGCAAGCTTCTTGGTGGGGAAAAAAATTGGTACTCTAGTTCAAGGTGCTCAAATAAGGTAAGCTTCAATATTCCCTGCAATGCAGTGCTGGAGGATAATAGAGCATCTACCAAAGAGACTTGCTAGAATAGACTATGTTTCAAGTATTCTGTGCCTAGTGAAGATGTTATTAGTGTATATAGACAATAGAATGACAATCTCAAATATGCAAAGACATGGAAAATACACTACTTATACATCACTGAAAAATTTGCTTGAGCTTCTTGCTGATCAAAGGTGAAGCAGCCTTATCACCTGGGAGCTTGTTAGTGATGCAGACTCTCAAGCCCCTCCC
Source organism: Smutsia gigantea (assembly GCA_032199065.1). Taxonomy (NCBI): domain Eukaryota; kingdom Metazoa; phylum Chordata; class Mammalia; order Pholidota; family Manidae; genus Smutsia; species Smutsia gigantea. Next base: position 92,911 of record JAVSCE010006645.1, on the reverse strand, counting down.
CACGCTTACCGAAATTAAGAGTCTGCATTTTAACAAGATCCCTAGGTGATTCATATGCACATTAAAGTTTGGAAAGCACAGCTCCTAATGATCAAAAGTCAAAAGTAAGAATTAAAAAATGAGGAAGCCTGACTATAAAAAGATTGTATTATCCATTGATACAAGTTAAACATAGAGTACTGTCTAGATAATCCTTAAGCATTAAAAATTGTCTTTGAAAGATGTGATATAGAGCATAAAAATGTAATAAAAAAGTAATTTGTGTTTAAACCATTAGGTTATATTGGCCAAGATTAGTAAAATGTGGGAAATAAGATTGTGACAAATTCCTTGTCTTTATAAGGGTGGGATCATTTCACAAAGGTGGTGTGAAGTGCCTAAGACGAGATGACACATGAACTTATTAGCTATGGAAATGAAAGGGAATGACTTAAACATTGTTTAAAAAAAAAAACGTTAAGATGGGAATAAAAACCACCTCTGGAGGAAGAAGGTGGGGAAACAATGATTTAATATTACTTTGCATTCCTATTCTATGGTCTGCCAAAGTTGGTGATTTCTGTTCTCTCAGGGCAAGAACATCCTGTGATTCCTGTTTTGTTTTTTAAAATTGCAACAAGGTGGGGATTAAAAAGATACTGCAAGACAGATAATGGTCAATGAATTTTGTCAGTTTAATCCCTATTGATTGCTAGTCCAAGTACTGGTGGATCATCTCCCGTCTTCTTTCTGAGCCTTCCTGAAGGTGGGCTCCTCCACAAGTCCAAACAGTCATTGGGCTAATGGAGCAACCACACAGGGTTTCTGTGTGTAATCGGGCAGCCAGCAGCCAGCCACCACAGGGACAACCAGTTGAATGTGGTACTCGAGTATGGGGGTAGGGGCAGAAGAAAGTGTTTGGAAAAGCATGGCCTGATTCTTTTAAATTAAATTTCTTTCTTCAGCACTGGTAGTATGAGCTCTTAGTCTCATATTCATTATGCCTTATTTTAGGTACAAAGGAACAAATTACATCTAATTTTATTTTATTTTATTTTCCCTCTTATTTAAAAATCTACTGTTGTTATGAAATGTTTCACATTTATAGATAAGTTGTAGAGGCTACAGTGGTGAGCATCTACATATCTACCCGTCAGATTTATTAAATCTGAATATTTTTGCCATCTTTATGAGATATTTTTTAAGAAACAAAACATTATAGAGTTGAGGATGGTCATGTAGTCACCCCTAACTTCCCTGTCCCTACTCCAGAGATAACTCCCATCATGAATTTTCATCCTGCACAAATCTAAACCTATACATGTTTAGCATATTTTTGTAGATTTTGAAACTGTATGTGATTATACCATATGTCCCTTTCGGTAACTCACTTTTTCTTTGAACATCATGCTCCTGAGGGCTCTCCATGTTAATTATATGTGGTACCAGTTTATCCATTTTAACAGCTGCAGTTTTCCATTGTGGAATATGCCACAGTTGACCCATTTCGCCAATAATGGGGCATTTTATTTGTTTCCCAGCTTTTGCTCTTACACACCGTGGTATGAAGAACATTCTTATGCAGGTGTCCTTGTGCACACATGCAAGTTAAGTTTCCTGGATATTCTGAGTTGGTCTGTAAGGTGTCTGTATCGATCTCCTCTCGCCCCAGCAGTGAGTGAGAAGTCTTACTGTTCCACATCTTCATCGATACTAAGTATTGTCTGACTTCTAAATGTTTGCCGATTTAATGGGTGTAAAATTGTATCTCATTACTGTTTTAATTTGCTTTATACATATTATGTATTGTTTGTGTGTGTGTAGATTATATATATAGTATATATTGTAACTTTGGGGGCTGAACACTTTTTCATAAGTTTATTGGCTACTCAAATTTTCTCTTCTATGAATGGCTGCCCATATTCTTTGCCCATTAAAAAAAAATAGGCCTTTAATCTTCATTTCCCATCAATTTGTAGGAATGCTCTATGAATTCTGGATACAAATGCTTTCCTGATTGTGTGCCATCTCTCAATCTGAGGCTTGATTTTTGTTGCTGCTGTTGTTTGCAGAAACTTTTCATAATTAGGTAATGAAATAGAACAATATGGGTTTTGCCTTGTGTCCTGCTTAAGAAATTCTTTCCTACAGATATTCTTTTACATTTTATCATAAAAATTTATTGTTGATTTTTATGTCTATCATGAGGTAGGGATCTAATTTTACTTTATTCTAAATGGATAAACAGTAGTGCCAACACTATTGACTGGGTCATCCTTTCTTCTCTTTGTAATGCCAATTCTGTCCTCAACCCAGTATTATTTTGCTAAAGTATAAGATCTGTGATGGCAGAGACCTTGGTCGTTTTGTTTGCTCAGTTATCCCCAGTGTCTGGGACAGTGGCTGACACAGAGTAGCCATTTAAATTTATTGATGAATGAATGGTAGTATGAATGGTGTTTCATAAGCGAGCATGATATTTAAACACAGAGTCTTAAGATCAGGGGATTTATGGTTATTCATTGTTTTCCTCTCCTCTTTCTGAGAAGCAGCCTATGTCTCTGAAGGGTCACAGATACCTTATAATGCCTCATGTGAGAATAATAACTACATAAACCCCATTTTTTTTAAAAAAGGAAAAATTGCTACATTTCAGTAGTAGATATCACTGAACACATTACATAGGCCTTTAAAAATCAATCTTATATAATAATATTCAGGTGTAACTGCGAGAGTGTAAAGGATAAAATTTGGTTGGTTATCTCAAGTTACTTAAACAAAAATTGACGTATCATTGATATACAATCTTACATTGGTTTCAAGTATACAACACAGTGGTTCAACAGTTACCCACATTATTAAGTCCTCACCCTCACTAATGCAGTTGCTATCTGTCAGCGTAGGAAGATGTTACAGAATCATTGATAGGAAGATGTTACAGAATCATTGACTATATACTCCATGCTGTACTACTATCCCTGTGACGAACTTGTATTATGATTGAGATTTTTTGTTCCTCTTTGGGTGGGGAAGGAGGAGGGAGATGTCAAGTGACTTTTACCCCCACCTCCTGTTTCTTTTCTAGGGGATATAATCAAGCATATTATTACAGCGGTTGTCTTGGAAGGAAGGGAAGAATAGGCTAATGAGTATGTTCCACGGCAGCAGTCACAATCCTATAGGAAATCACCGTATCTTTCATGACATATTTGCCAATCCTTAATGATTTCATTCAGGTCTAAAATTGAAGGTTTTTTAAAGTAAAAGCTCTATTGCTTGTGACTTGATAAAGGCTTCTTTTGTTGATGTAAAATTGTGGGAAGAATAAAAGCAGTGATGGGTTCATATAATGCAATTCATGAGGGAAATCAGAAAGAGAGGTTTGGCATAAATACATTAAACAAAAAACTTTAGTTAGAGAGAGTTGCTTTAATTGAACATTTCTACCATGTTCTACCATGATGTCTGAGAAATCAGCACCTCACAAGGAGCTGGGGTCTAACCTCTGCAGCATCAATTTTAAGTGGCATTTTGGTGTTGGCCAATGCAATCCCTCCATTTCCCCTGGGTCCACATTGATGTACAACCCTTCATGCACATTGTACCATGAAAGAAGGCACCTGCCTGTGCTGTGACCAAACCTAATGGTGCCTTATTTGAGGGGCCACCTGTGGAAAGAGGACGGATAGGGAGTGAAGAGCCCTGTGCTCCCACCCTGTTCCCAGGCAACCTGACTCTGTCACATGTTCACAGGTTTTAAGTCAATAATGAGCAGTTTGCCCGTCCTTTGCAGCAAATGACATAATTTGATCCCCTTATCAATTTTCTGAGGCAGGAATCTTCACTTACAGGATGACATAAGACTTGTGCTCGGCCTTGCTTAAATCTTAGCCTTTCCAGTGTCCTCTGGAGGAAGGGTCAGGTTTACCTCCTCTCTCCTAACCGCTCAGATGGCGCTATCTTAATACTCTTATTATGAGTCTTATAAATGTTTGTGCTTTATCTCCTCTCTGTTAGCTAACTGAGAGGTCTTTGAGAGTAAGTTGGTTTTACTCAGTTTTGTATCCATGGGTTTCAGACAGTGTCTGAAGTCTAAAAGGAGCAAAGTATATAAAGTGAAATGAGGTAAAACCTTGCCTCAGTCTACCGAATCTTTCATCTGGGCTACACCAAGGTTTCTTGTGATCCAAACTGGTGTTTTATGATGAATCAGCTTCCTTTCAATTCAGTTTGTATGTGTAGTTTTTCATTTTTTTTTTGTTCCTATCTGTGGATATCTATTCAAATTTTTAATGTTTATAGAAATGTGTAGAGTATGTATGTATTTAAGTTTTATAGAGTGACAATTTATTTAAGGCTCCTTTTAGCTCTAGCCTGGTCTGAATCATTGGCTAAGAATGTCGGGGCAATTTATAGCACAAAAACAAGTGTTAAATTCCAAGTGATAATATCAAATGACACAGTGAAAATTGTAAATTTAGCAATATATCAGAACTTATAACCAGAGCTAAAACCCATCTGAACAACGTGAATTTTTATGACCATCTCTCACACATGTCTTAGATCAGTTTTCCAAATACAAATTGTTCAGGGGTGAACTCTATTATGAAACTGGTTATCAGAATTGGTAGAGTCTGAGATCCCAACTCAGCAACACTTTACTGAGTCATTCATTGTGACGGGCAAGAATAGTCCCGCGGAGTAATGATGGTTTTTTAGAGGGGCAGCTGGATTAGACATATATCAGTATATAGGACACTGAAAGGGAAACAGTAAGTAGGATGACATTGAATTCTTCTCTCTCTCTTTTTTTTTTTTTTTGCTGATGTGATATTTTTGTTGACGGATTATATTTCTGGGGAGAAAGGAGGTTTCTAGATAAGTAGTACCATTCTTTCAAATTGAAAAATATGAAATGTGTGAAGAGTTCCTGGGGACTTGACTGAATAATCAGTTCTAGGAGCTTTGTCTGTCTCTAAGACCCAAATTTGCTTCCCTGCAAGTGTGTATTGGTCCTTGGGGCCTACAGGAAGCAAATGTCGACAGCAGCACTTAAATCAGTGTGCCATTCTTTACTGCAGGCATTTTTGCCTTGTAGAGACATCACAGTCATGCTGTCGTACACTTTTTTCCCTCCTTGTAGATTACATTTTCCAGGTGAATAGAACTTGAAGCCCTCAGATGATATAGCATCCCTGTGAGAAATTATCAAGCTAGTACAGAGACCTATTCCCAAACATTTACCAAATAAAGCAGCCTTCAGAGCCTGCCATCGTACCACTGTTCCACTCCGTCAGGCTCTGCCATTCCATGCCATTTCCTAGGCAGGAAGTACATCATTTTAAGTGGCGTGCTGTGGCCCCTTGTGTCAGACAGACTTTGGGTGTCAGGCCTGAAAAGGTCTTATTTCTATGTTGACAGTGACTCATCTTTCCTATACCAAACTGCTTTAAATGAGGGGGTGTGAGTGTTTAATACATGCTGTCTCCCCTTTCTTTCAGAATTTATGAAGCCAAGAACACCATAATAGTTTGCTTTGTGTGCATTCACTGAAATACATATTTTGGTAAGTGCTGCCACATTTTTTTTTAGAGGAATCATCTGTCTCTTTTTTGCTTACCTAGCCACACTTTCATTTTTAATACCCCGGTCCCTCTTTCAAATGCCTCAGGGAAGTAAGTTGATTCAGTGGAAATAGGGAGAGGAACAGATTTATATAAATGTTTTCTGGGTTGTATTATTTATGAATTTATTGGTGGTATTATTATCTTCCCAATATATGGAGAGTGTCAATATTTTAACTGTCATTTTGATATTTTGTTCTAAGCAGCAAACTAAAATCAGTTTTGTAAGGAAGGAACTCCTGAAAAAATATCTCCAAAATAGAACATCAGGGAGTCTAGCACTAATTCACTGATATGTATATTGCCACATCAATCATAACGAAAAACCATAAAAACTTAGCTCATTTGATCAAAATCATATTTTCTTACTAGCCATTTCTTTTCTCAACATTCCCTGACAATTTACCAAATTAGTTACTTACTTAGAGGAGATGAATGTTAATTTGGTCTCAAGGCTGGAGTCCTCACTAAGTGAATGACCTTGTTCACCTCTTTGGTAATTCGGAGACACAGTTCATCAAGTTAGTAACTGAGGTGTTGCTTAATACTTGTGAAACTTACTCAGCATGGCAGACGCTAGTGGGGCCCTTACTGTGAAGAAACTGTGCCATGTTGAGGAAAGACACAGTCAAACCAAAGGAAAACAATAGGAAGAAGTAGTCCTTCCAAGCAGCCTCATGTAAAATATCAGCGTGTAGACGTCTCATCTGATCCTCAAATGTTGTGAGGTGGTGTTATTACCATTGTACAGATGAGGAAATTGAGGCTCAACATATGCAAATAATTGGCTGAAGAATAGGAAGATGAAAAGCATGCTTTTCTGATGCCAACATCTGTGCTCATTCTTTGCCACATCATGCTTCCAGAATGAATTCCTTACATGGAGCAGTAGAACTGCTCTGCAAGAAGCATGGTATTTCACATTTAAAATTTGTTTCTGGCAATATCCTAGATGTCACTCCTTACTCCTCAAGATTTATGTTGAGGTTTCTGTGGGGAAGGAAGGAGAAAGAAGCTTTTCAAAATGTTTTCTGGGATGTATTATTTATGAACCTATTTGTTGAATTTATCTTCCCAATGAGTGGAAAGCTTCAGTATCTCAACTGTGTTTTGCATTTTCTTGAGAAAAAGACACTTGACACAACCTTCAATCTTAAACTAGGATCCTAGCCTTTGTTTAATATTCTCCTATAAAACAGTATTCGCACAAAACATGGCTGTGTTAACCTTTTATTTGATGATATAAGTATGAGTTTCTCCAGTTTGTGAACTAATCTGGCACTTACTTTTGGTATGATTCCTCTGTATTTCTTTGTTAATAAGACTTGAAAGTCCTGGATCTGTGGGTTACAGAATGGGTGTTATGTTAGAGGTATGAAAACAGCATGAATCTCATTGTACATCATCCGAGCCCCTGGGTGACCAGGTGCATTGTCAGTATTTTGAAAAGAATTCTTATCTGAGGACTAGGTTTCAACAGTGGACTTACAATGTCCAGTAAACCATGTTGTCAACAGATATGCGGTCATTCAGGTATTGTTCCATCTGTAGAGCACAGGCACAGTCGATTTAGCATAATTCTTAAAGTCTCCAGGATTTTTGGAATGGTAAATGAGTACTGACTTCAGCTTAAATTACCAGCTCTCCAACAGGAGAGTCAGCCTGTCCTTTGAAGCTTTGAAACCAGGCATTGACTTCTCCTCTCTAGCTATGAAAGTCCTAGATGGCATCTCCTTCCTATAGAAGGCTGTTTCATCTACACTGAAAATTTGTTGTTTAGTGTGGCCACCTTCCTGAATTATCTTAGCTAGATATTCTGGATAACTCGATTTCTTTCCTTAAACCTCAAAACCAGCTTCTGCAAGCTTCTATCTTTTCTTCTGCAGCTTCCTTATCCCTCTCTGCCTTCATAGGATTGAAGAGAGTTAGGACCTTGCTCTGGATTAGGCTTTGGCTTTAAGGGAATGTTGTGGCTGGTCTGGTCTTCTGTCCAGACCACTAAAACTTTCTCTGTATCAGCGTTAAGGCTGTTTAGCTTTCTTACCATTCATGTGTTTCTTGGGAAGCACACGTTTAATTTCCTTCAGGAACTTTTCCTTTGCATTCACAACTTGGCTATTTGGCACAAGTGGCCTAGCTGTTGGCCTCTCCCAGCTTTTTATGTGTATTCCTCACTAAACATAGTCATTTCTAGCTTTTGATTTAAAGTGTGAGATGTGTGACTCTTCCTTCCACTTGAACACTTAGAGGCCTTCGTAGGCTTATTAACTGGCCTAATTTATTGTGCCTTAAGAAATAGGGAGGCCCAAGGAGAGGGAGATGGGGACCAGGTAGTTGGTGGAGCAGTCAGAGCACACCTGATATTTATTGATTAAGTTCGCTGTTTTATATGGGTGCAGTTCATGGTGCCCCCAAACAATTCCAATAGTAACACCAAAGATCACTGATCACATCTCACCATAACAAATAAAATAATAATGAAAACATTTGAAATATTGCAAGTATTACCAAAGTGTGACACAGAGACACCAAAGCAAATGCTGTTAGAAAAATCGTACTGATAGACTTGCTCCATGCAAGGGGGCCACAAAACTTCAATTTGTAAAAAAATGCAGTATCTGTGAAATGCAATAAAGTGAAGCACAATAAAATGAGGTATGTCTGTACTATATAAGATACAATATATCTATCCACATATCTATCTTATATACATTACTGTACAATTTGCTTTTTTGACTTGTTAGTATATATTAGAGATCTTCTCATGTTAGCATGTGTGTGTGTGTTTCCTGTCATTCTTTTGAAAAATTTACATAACATGGGTGTATCATAATTTAAACTTTCATTAATGTTTCCATCTTTTCGATTACAAACAGCATTGCACTGAAAATCCTTGCAATAAATTCATTCCTTTATTCACTTCATATTTATTGAGTGATTACTAGGTGTGACAAAAACTAACAAAAAACAAAACAAACAATAACAAAAATATATTGTTTCTGCCAGAATTGGGACCAGGATGAGATGAGTGAGGCACCTCGTTAGGCACAAAATTTCAGGGGGCACCAAAAAATCTTAGTAATGAAGATAAATATTTTAATGCAATATTGGAAAAAATTAAAAATTCTATAATAAACAAAATATGAAAAATTTAAACAAAAGCGAATCTGTATTTAGCTTACGGTCTAGTTAAGATGTTAAATTATTGCAAAATTACTATTATTACTATTCACAAGTGATAATGAAGGAAAGCAACAGGGTATTACAAGAGAGGTTCTTTTGCTAATTTAAACTTAGATGTTAGAGACTTGACTGTCACACGCTGGGTTTCTCAAGGAGCAGAATCTGAGATTAGCGTGTAGGGGATTTGTTAGGGCATGCGCTTGGGGTCAGTAGGTGGGAGGGAAGGAAAAGGAGCAGGATGTATCAGAGTGAGAGGTCGAGCTGCAGTGCTGTCTCAATGCAAGCCTCAGGTGATCCTCTGGGGAGTTTGAATGTGTGCGATGACTCCTCAAAAGCACTACTAAGTTAGGACGGGAGGTCTGGGCTTTTAAGTCCTCACATCAGTAAATCACTTGTTATGGACTGCCCTTGGTCTGGGGTTTGCCTTTGGACCAGGTGGCTCTCTTCAGTTAAAACAGTTTCAGGTAAGGCTGTTCTCCAGTGGACCACCAGCTGCTGTCTGCACTCCCAACAGCTGGGGTAATACAGCCCTCCTTCTCAAAGGGAAGCCGGAGTGACACAATGGAGAGATGACAGCATCCACTACGGAGATTATTTCCCAGAGGAAGTGAGGCCTGCAGAAGAAATAATAATACAAGATTCATTGGACAAATATTTACAAAACTCCTGTTATATGGTAGGCACTGTTTTAAGTTCTGGGAAATACAGCAGAGAGTGAAGAAAAGTTTTTTTTTTTTTATTGAAGACTTATGAGGTGTGACATCCTGTGTTAAGCCCTGCACTTGAATTAGTTGGTTCTTTCATCCCAGTGAACTTGTAAACTAGGTCCTTTATTCCCATTTTATAGGTGAGAAAACTAAGGTCAGAGATTTTTCAGGGTCCAACAGCTAACAAGAGTTGGAAGTAGGACTTGAAGCTAAGTTTTCATACTACAGAGTCCTCAATTTAATATTGCTCTGTGATTGTGTGCATGTTAGACTATTTCAGTATTATAGATTCCTAGAAGTACAATTGCTGGGTTAAAGTGCATACTCATTTTTAAATGTTCGTAATACTACCAAACTGATCGTCAAACAGCATTGATTTATATGTTCACACAGGGTCTGTGGAAATGCCCATTTGCTCATACACTTGCCAAGTGTGAATATTAGTAATTCTTTTAAAACTAATGGGTGGAATATAACTGTTACTTTAATTTGATTCCTCAGCTAATCAGTAAGGTTAAGCTTTTTTCATGTTTATTGGCAACTTGAGTTGTTTATTCCTGTGAATTGCCTATTTTTAAGTTTTGCACACTTTTATTGAGTTATCCTATTCTCAGTAGTTTATAGAAGTTCTTTACTTATAGATGTTACAAATGTTTTACTCAATGTCTTGTCTTTTAAATTCATCTATCCACGTTTCATTACCTAAGCTTTTATAAAAAATTAAGTAGTCAAAGCTGTCTGTCTTTCCTATAAGTTTTCTTTTATGTCTTGCTTAGGAAAGCATTTTCTGCCACAAGAATATTAAAATTATTTTATATTTTCATATGTATAAATTCATGTTATCTATGAATTCATAATATAACTTATTCATTATAACTATTTGTAATGTTTTGTAAATATATATTTATAACATATCATATATTTTTAAAATATGTATCTATATAATTCAATATATTATAAGATATATTAATTATATTATTTTTATATATATACATTAATATATGTAATTCATAGTTAAATGATCTATTTGGAATTTATTTTCATGAATGATGTAAGATAGAAATTAAGCTTAATTCTTTTTCAAATGGATGGCTAAAACTCTGTTTTACTGATTTTAAATGCCATTATATGTTATGTATACCACTATTTATTATATTCCATTCATACTCCCATTACTACTAGCTCTGTCTAAACTCTGTTTAGTTTTATTATTTTCCTATTCTAGAGCCAATTTCATACTGTTTTAATCACTGTAATATTGCCATTATTATAGTATCTGGTAGGATAAGTCTTCCTTTTGCTCCTCTTGATAAACTTGAGGGTCGATGTATCAAGCCCTGTAAAATGTCCTATTAGGATTTTGATGGGGGTTGCACTGAACTGTAGATTAATTTGGATGAAAATCAACACCTTTATAAGGTTGAGAATTGAAATCTAAAACATGGTTACCAATTTACCTCATTTTTACTTCATGTCCTTCCATAAAATGTTAGTTTTCCTGATACATTTTTAAATTTTCTTCACATCCAGTGTTCTACCATGTCTACCATTCAGAGTTAAATTGTGGTACAATATTTAATGGTCTTGTGAGTTAGTACCTTTGTGCTGAACATCTTTGAGTTATTGATTGCTCAGGCACAAAAAAACAGCAAATGCTTAAATAGACTTTACTATATTCTAGGCTTAGTACATTACATATATTAAAAATGTTTAATCCTCAAACCAACTCAAGGAGGTGGATGCCATTATTAACTGTCTATTATAGGTAGAAAATGAGGCACAGATTGGTGACTAAACCGTGACTGTAACAGATCTAGGAAGAAGGGGAGCCGTTGTAAAACACGCTAAAACTTCCCCACAGTCTTTACTGCGCTGCTGCTCTGAACCTCCTTCATGTATCTGGCTATCTGTGTACTCAATCCTTCCATTACTTTTTTCAAAGTTGTTTATCTTAGATTAACTAGGCAGAGATTACATCATCTGCTAATCATAGGAGGTTTTAAAATTCTGTCCAAATATTTCTTCTGCTTATATCATTTGTTTTTGGTGTTGCTTCAGGGCATGGCACTTGCTGACCTGCGTCATCCGGGATACTTACGGCCCCCACCCACCCCCTGCCCTTCTCTGAGTCTCTTCTCATCCTTTTTAGCTCACCTCACACCTCACTTCCTCAGAAAGGCTTTGCTTGATTATCATGATGGATACAGCCCTGTGCTTCATCATCTCCACTCTCACCCTATTAATCTAACTCTGTTTCCCTCAGGGTACTTATTACCTAGCATAATGATTCTCTATTTCATACATAATATTATTATTCCCATGATGAATCCCACTTGGTCATGACTTCTTATTCTTTTATTGTTAGATTCAACTGATTAAGCTTTTGTTAATATTTGTTTCTATGTTCATGAGGGGAAGTACTGTAGAATTGTCCTTTCTTTTAATATTTTTGTTTGGTTTTAGTAATAGAGTATTGCTGGACTCACAGAATGAGTTGGAAAGTGTAACCTCTTCTTATGTTTTCTAAAAGAGTTTGCAAAAAAATGATGTTATTTCTTCTTTAGAAGTTTGGTAAAATGCGTCAGTGAAGCCACGTAGGACTGGAACTTCCTTTGTGAGAGGTTCTAAACTACAAATTAACTTAAAAAAGAATTAGATATAGGGCTATTTGAGTTATCTATTCTTTTTGAGTGAGCTTTCATAATTTTTGTTTTTCAATGTATCTGTCCATTTCATCTAGGTTTTCAAATTTAGTGACATGAAGTTCTTCATAATATTTCTTTATTATCATCTTAATGTCTGTATTTATATCTTCTCTATTTCTGCTATTGGCAATTTTTTGCTTTCTCTTTTTTTTTCCTGATCAATCTGGCGAAAGGTTTATTTTTTTTATCTCAGAGAAATGTCTCTTTGTTTCATTCACTTTTCTCTATTATTTTTTTTCTGTTTTATTTTTCACTGATTTTTGCTTTTATTTTTGCAATTTCCCTTCTCCTGCTTACTTTGTGTTTGATTTATTCTTCTTTTTTATTTTCTTAAGACAGACACTCAGGTTACATTCTTCATTTTTAATAAAGGTATTTACATCTATAAATTACTTTTTAAGCACTGCTTCAGCTTTGGCCTACAAATTTTGGTATGTTGTATTTTATTTTCATTCATTTAAAGATAATTTCCTATTTCTTTTGTGATTTCTTCTTTGACTCATGCTTTATTTAGCAATTTGTCATTATTATATTTCCCACTATTTGGGGATTTCTTATCAATTTCTAATATAATTCTATATTGTCAGAAAACACACTTTGTATGACTTGAATCCTTTTAAATTTATTGAGATGTGTATTGTGGCCTAGAATATGGTAGGTGTCTTAATATTCTGTTTGCAACTCAAGAAATTGTGTATTCTGCTCTTAATAGGTAGACTATTCCTTAGATATGTTAGTTTTAGTTTATTGATAGTGGCATTCAAGTCTCCTATATCCTTACTGATTTTCTGTCTTCCATTAATTATTGAGAAAAAAGTATTGAAATATGTGACTATAGTTGTGGATTTTTCTATTTCTCTTTTCAATTCTATGGATGTTTATTTCATGTATTTTGAATCTCTGCTATCAGGGCCATAAAAATTTAGGATTGTTTTTCCTCTTGATTTTTGTCTGTCATTTTGAAATGAATGATCTTGTTTATCCCTGTTAGTATCCTTTGCTCTGAAATTTATTTTGTCTAATATTAATATACTACTCCAGTTTTGTCTTTTAACAGTATAAATTTGATATGTTTATTTCTATTTTTTCATTTTTAATCTCTTTAAATTTTTATTTAAAGTCGTTTTCTGTATGGACAGTATATAATTGACTCTGGCCTTTGTGCTTCAGTTTGAATAATTAATAATATGCTTTCAAATTCACTGATCTTTTCTCTTAAAGAGTCTAAACTGCTGGTAATCCTATCTACTGGATTTTTCATTTCTGATATCATATTTTTGCTTGTATAAGTTTCATTTAGTCATTTTATAGATTCCATTTTCTTCTCATACTTTCTTATATTCTAAATCTTTGAACATATATATTCTAGCTGTTTTAAAATTCTTGTCTGATAATTCTATAATGACTGCTACTTTTGCTTCAATTTCTATTGAATGCCTTTTTTCTTGGTAATTTGTCAGATTTTTCTGCTTCACATGTACAGTAATTTTTTTATTGGATGTTGGACATTTTGTTGAGGATCTTAGTTTCTTGTTTTCCTTTTAAAAGTGTGGAATTTGTTTGCCTCTTGATCTTTTCCAGGCTTTCTAAGGTTTGATACAATGGGCCTACTATAGCTATTTCAAGTATAACCCTTTTGGGATCTTTTCTCGATATGCCGGGCTCTCAATGAGGTCTCTTCACTATGACTTATCAGAAGTGGACATCTCTCAGCTCCTTGTGAATTTGGGGATTGTTCAGATTAGAACTCTCCTATAGTTCTTTGTTGCCTGGTTTTATAGAGGTTCACATTACTCATTAAGTGTGATTTGCTTGGATTTCCACTCTGTGAATTATGGTCCAGAAAGTGCCTGAAGGCAGCAAGACCAAATAACCATAGTGGTTACCTTAGTTTTTTCCCTGTCTTTGGGGACCATAATCATATGCTGTCTGGTACCCAATATCTGGAAAAGGTTGCTTCTTGTAATGTATACAGTTTTCTATGTATTTATGGTGGGGAAAGCAGGTCTAGTACTAGTTAGTCCTTCACTGCAGAAATAGAAATTTTCTTCCTAATTTTCAGTTCTGTTAATGTGCTCAATTTCATTGCTAATAATTACGTTGATATTTGAAATCTTACTTTTTGTGATATATTACTATGTTTAATACGTTTTTGGATATTTTTGCTAATATTTTAAAAAATTTATGCCCTAACATTTTTTTTGAGTTACATCCAATAAACTACACAAAACTACAGCACAGTGAATTTTGACATGTATATACACTCATTTAAACATCAACTAGATCAAGATAACAAACATTCTCATTAATTTCTTTTTGCTATTCATCTATTTCACCCACCCTCTCCCCCTATGGCAACTACCAGTCTGTTCTTTAAATTTTACTAATATTTTAATTAGGATTTTTGTATTTGCATGCACAAGGAAGTTGGTTTAGAGTATTTTTTAATCCTGTTTTTCTTTGGCTTTAGTATCAATTCTGGTAATTTGTACATTTATTTTGGACATTTAACATTTTTTTTACATGCTCTGGAATTGTTTTAACCACATAGAACGTGTACATTGTGTCTTAAGTTTCCCATGAAAATATCCGCATCAGATACCTTTTTTTAGAATGTAGAGAGAGGGGTTTAATATTTTAGACTGCCTTTCAAATATCTTACATTATTACTTATATATTTAGATTTTCTATCTCTTCCTTTTGAATTTTTATTTTGCTAATTTTGTTTTTATTTCATCTTTGTTTTAAAATTTCTTTGTATATACTTATGTCCCTAATTTCCTTTTTATTTAGGAAATTTTCACCACTGCATATGATTCTTTCTCATTTCTGACATTTAAAACATTTAGCTCTTTTTTCTTTCTTGCATTTGCCAAACTTTTGCCTGTTTGTCTCTTCAAATAATACATTTGATATTTTCACAAGAAGTATTTCCAGTGAAGTTTTTAGGAAAATGAGAAGGCTAAAGAGAGAAGACAATATGCAGAGAAGGGCAACACATGAAAAACATTCAAGAATGGGAAGTTATGTGGGATAGTGAGATTGGAGAAGGGGGTGGGGTGAAGCATTTTGAGAAAGGGTAGGCAAGAGATTCTGGGTTGAAACAGTAGGTAACGAGAAATGGTGCAATGTCTATAAGCTTCAGAGGCAAGTAGTGGAACTGGACTTTGGAGAAAATTATTTCAGCAGATTTCAGGCTATATTGGCATGTACAGGTATTGAAGACAGAGATGTCTTCTTGAAGTGGTGTTGCAGGAGGTCAGGTGAGAACACAGGCTGATTTACATAAATTGTTTTGAAAATGGAAAAACAAACTCAAAATATATTATTGAGGAGCATCTGTATATACTGACTCTGAATATATGTGTGTGGTTTTAGTGGTGGGGAAAGGGAAATTTATAAAAAGGAGCACACTGCAAAGTGGTAACATTTTGAGAACTGAAAAGCAGCGTAATTAAAATTAATGAAAAAATCGGGTAGAGGTGCCTGATGGAGGGTGTGAGTCGCATGAGAAGACTCAAGATGCATAGTCGACATGAGATATGAAAGTGCAGAAGTTCTACAGATACTCTAGATACATGAATAAAACACTAGGCCATGAACAGGGTCACCAAGGACCTCAAGACTCTGAAGTCTAAGCTTCAGAAAGCACTTTCGGGTGATAGTTTTTTTTTTTCCTTGGATTCTTTTAACCCTGAAGTTAGAGTGAGTCCTCATGTTTGCAGGTGACTTTTATCATGTGAGCAGGAGAAAGGTCAGGTATATTAATTTTTTTAAAGAATACAGAAGATTACAGAAGCCTTCACTGGAGATATTTGGGAATGAAAGAGATCTTTATAGGGGGAACAAGGGGCAAGAGAATACATGATGTCGCTCTTGAATTCCTTTTTGGCTTTTGATGATTAATGGGAATGCTCAGTTTTAAAAGGTGGTCACCATGCTTTTCTGGTCCTTTCTTGTATTGGCTGCACTTGCTCTTGCAAGGAAGGCTAGAGACTATCATAGAAGCAGCTGTAAACATAAACATTAAGGACCAGACCGCAATTGTGCCATAATAATATTGTGACCTTTCTGTTTTAGATCTACTAATAGCTGTTGTTTTAAAACACAGCATTTAACAGCACCTGTTTTCCAAATAATGTAGCATGTTTTCCCCTACCCTAATGGCTTATGTGAAGAGCTGTTTTCCCAAGTTACCCCTGGATATTGGAAATAATTTCTGCATTTCCCCTGACTTGTATTCTGATTGTCAAAAAGTCAAAACACAAACACTAGCTGAACGACTCAGTTACATCTCAACATGGTAATTGTTGAATCACTCAGTAGGAGGAAAACCAAAAAAATATATACATACATAGTCACACAAGGAGTTATTATTATGCATATGCATTTTTAATGTCTGATTCTCTGTATAACCTTAAATTACATTGCAGGTTAAATTTCCCTTGCTGATTTATAAGCATAATGCAAACTCTAGACACAGTTAATGATATTGCAATATAAAACTGTTCTGTTGCAAACTAAAGACCTTGCTTAGCACTGCAAAGCTCTGGGTTCATTTCAATGTGATCATTGAGGCACTATGCAGAGATTATGCATTTATTGTATTTTTTTCATGAATACATGAATGAATAATAAGTTCAACAAACAAGAGTTTCCTACTGGGAATGTCAAACAAATCATTCTGAGAAGTGCTCTGAATTTCAATCAGTCACTCTCCACAGCGTTTGTCCTGCTAAGGTCTCCAGCTTCAGCAGAGTCAGCGCTTGGAAAACCCACAAACAGTCTTGGTAAGAGACACAGGGTCCACGAGTGCAGAAGACAGGGCACCATTAGGCAGTCCTGTGCTTCTTGCCCTTGCAGGGCTTCCTTGCCAAGGTCCCTCCTGGTTGTTTCTGTATTGGTGGAGACATAGGGCATTGGTGTATCATCTTCCTGTTGTCTTGCTTCAGCGACACCCCTGCCGTTACCCATACAATGGAATCCAGAAGCTTCAGAGGATGACTCAGTGAGGGGACGTGTCCACAAGGTGAATGGACAGGACAGAGCAACACCAGGGAACAGACTGCCCAGTCCTGACACCGTGAAGACCTGGATGAATGGTGAGATTGGGTCACTGAGTGTGAAGACACTTATGTGAGGTTGGTTCAGAGAACATGGAGTCTTTATTTTAGGAAGTATCACTTCAGGTTCTGAAGTTGGATTTTGGTGTCTCTGTCTTGGGGAGCCCTTATTTTCATCTTAGGTCATTGCTGCTGTTATGGGGCCTTGATTTGCCGATATACCAAGGAAGCTTGCTATCCATCACCTACCAAATATTGAATACCAGCTACCCCCTTAGCTACTCTCCCCGCCCATCCAGTTAAATGTTACTTAACAATAAAATTGCTTATGTTTTATTTATAGCCTCTGAAATAATCTTATTCTTACTAATTCTTATGAGACCCTTCTGGCCATAGAACCCATCCCATATCTGTTGTAGATAAGATGCTGCTTGTCGGTTTTCACAGTGCATTGAGTGCCAAGCATAGTGATTACTTAATAAAAAAGTTGATTCCCTTCCTTTCTTTGTGTTCTTTTATATTCACTCCAAAAGAAAATACCAGCAGTTGCAAATTTATCAAGTGTTGTTGCAAAGATGCATTCCCCACGATGAATCTGCTATGAATAAATAATGTGATTCATAGCATATTCTGTAGAGGAAAGTGACTGGATAAATTGTGACAAGCATTTCAACCTCCAGGGAAGGCCCTGGAGTATTTGTGTGGGGTTGGGGAGTATTTCCAATAGAAATAGGCTCTACAATGGGCAGATTGTTCTGATTGGCTGTGTGATGTTAAATAAATGACATCACCATTGTGAGCCTCAGTGTTCTCATCTATAAAATGCATAAGGTGAACAGACTTGCTCCAAGGCCCCTTATGATGATATAGCACAGTTGTACAGCCCAGACTTTGGAGCTTAACTGTTTGAGGTTCAAATTGCTGGAAATGTCACTTAACCTCTCTGCGCCCCAGAGTCCTCACCCATGGAGAGGCTGTAAGGACCAAATGAGTTGGTCTCTATAAAGTCTCTGCCCTTCCCAGAGAAAGTTCTATAAGTGAAAGCTCTTATAATTCTGATCCTGACTTCCTTGGCTTTAACAATAATAACACAATAGTATCTATTGTTTATTGAGTCATTTAAATGCTGCTGCTGTAAATGGGCTAAATATTAATTACCTTATCTTGTGAAAATATCATAACAAACCTCCTGTGAATATACCCTAAGTATTTCCATTTTACAAATGAGGAAAATGAGGCTGGTGCTAAGCTGGATACCCAAGGTCCCAGCATTAGTTAGGAAGAGAACAGAACAGGACCCCAAGTCCAGCTCTTCACGCCCACCCTCCTTCCAACACTGATTCTTGCTCTCCCTTCTCTCTTGCACTCTTTGGGCCAGACCAGTCCCCCAAGTTTGCTGGAAGGCAAAGGCAGCAGTGAGGAGGAAGTCTTCTTTGCTGCCTCTGTTTAGCTTGAGGTCAGCCTCTGAAAAATCCTCTCTGTTGAATTGATTTCCACCAGGTTCATTGCTGACCTTGGCACTCTGTTTCACATTTCGTCAGTGTTTATATAAACAAGTTTAAAGCTACTTTCTCCTTCCATGCTAATCTGTAACGGCTCTTGCTTCTGAATTAATTGCGAGTTCAGTGTGCTGGTATTACTGCATGGTTCTTTGTCCCCCAGTTGTCTTCATGGTACTGTTAGGTTTTCAATCTGCTGTTCTTCTCTATGCCGTCCTCCTCACTGTCTCTGTTCCTTCTCAGGAATAAAAAGCAGAAGCTGCTAATTGTGGCTCACAGTACACCCTCAGTTTCCTGTGGTTCCAATTCCTGTCCTCTCTCCCTCTTTTTCATTGTGTGTGTCTGTGAGATAGAGGGAAGAGAGAGGCTGCAGTATCATTTTTTTATATCATCCACCAGAAATACATCCAGTGCTTGTGACAAAATATCCATTTCTTACCTAGGAGTCTAAGCAGGGCCAGAATGCTCATAGGAGAGAGAAAGCCGGGGCATATTTCCTTAAGTCCACTTAAACCATTTATTTCCACCAAGTCTTTGAAGTCAGAATTTGATGTCCCGGGTGAGCTGCCTTACGCTCATTGAGGACAGAGTTCAGAGCTGCTTCAACCAGAGGAAAGCTATTTAGGTAGTTGATTTACAAAGGCAGACACACTCAATTACTGATTATAGTGCTAATTTTAAATAAAATTCTGCATTCAATGCTTAGTCATTTGATCCTCTGCAATACTTTTAATTATTGACCATAAGATTGTGAGTAGGGAAGCGGTTAGCAGCTATAAAGAATTTCAGATGGTCTAAACTGGATTTACCTTTGAATCTATCAATCAAACAGGCAAAGGATTCTAATATTCTACTTTCCTGTCCTAGCTACACAGTGAGGGAGAAGTCCATTTCTGCACCAGAGCTTGGAACAGATTCTTACCTCACTTTGCAATTCTCTCTCCCGCTTTCCCTTTAGTAATTGATATTCAGTGAGGTCCAAATATGTTTAATACTGATATTAAGATCAAATATTTGGGGTGCTAACAGACAAGGCACTTTCTTGGAAAATGGGGGTTTGGGGCATTTTGAACATGTTCTATCATCTATGAAGAGAGGAATACATCTTAACACTTTGTGACCCCACACAAATGTAAAGGTGAGACATATTGTGATTATTATCCCTTAAGTCTAGAAATTACAAAGCAGGACATTTATCAAACAGAATATAGGTATAAGGAAACCTTTCTGTAGCCCTCTTTATGGCATGTGCTTTTGTTCTGTTGCAGTTTGTTGAGAAGTTACTTGTCTTAAAGGTCCAAAATAATCCCCACTAATTTCACTTCTTAATATTCTTTCTGAAGTGCCTGTGCACATATACTATCAGAAGTCTTTCCTTCTCTATCTATAGCCTTCAAAATGCCAGCACATTCCACTCTGATACTCAGGCTTTACTAGTTTGTCCTTAATCTGTCATCTTGTCTGAGGAAGAGATCCTCATTCCTTCCTGTCTATCAAAGTCACCACTTAAGTATCCTTGGGCCTCTCAAACCCAGGATCTTCAAAATAAAATTCATTGTTTCTTTCCTTTCCTTGCTTTAAGACCCACTCTTCCTACCATGTCCTCTTTCTCACTTAACAGCCTCATCATTTTATTTGGTTGCTAATAGAAATATCTCCTAGAAACTTTGGAGCTATATACAACTCTCTTTACTTCTCCTCAGTACCACCCCATCCCCCACTTCCCTGAGTTTTGGAGTCCTACCAGTTGTATCTGTGCCATTTCTACCACTTCAGGTTTATAGCATCTCTTTACCAGAGAATTCCTAACTGGATACCTGGTATTCAGCCTCTTCTTTCTTAAATACATCCTTCCAATCAATGCCAGAGAAATAGTTCTAGAATTCAGTTCTTCTGTCCTTCCCATTCCCAAACACTTGTGATGGCTCCCTTTTGCCTGAGACCAAACTTTTAGGCAAAGCATACAACTCCTCCCATGCCCGGGTATCTTTCCAGCATACCCACCATATACCCTATACTGCACAGAGCAAACTGCTTATTGTTCTGTAAAATTACCATGAAATTCATGTATCTGTGCTAATTTTGCTTAAAATGCCCTTTCACGTACGCATAGGAAACTGAAGCAAAGAGACCCTGTCTGTTTTGTCCAGTGTTAAATCCCAAGAACCTAGCACAGTGTTGAGCACAAAATGAACACAGAAAGAGGTAAGTTACCCAAGAACACATAGATACTGGCGAGAAAGACCTTGTGTTTGGATCTGTTGACTCTCATTCAGCCTTGTATTTTCTGTTCCAAGTATTTGAAGATGTGGGGATTTGAGAAAACATGTTTCCCAAGTGGTGTCAAGAAGATCCATTGGCTTTTACTTGGTTAGCCCTGTGGCCTTATACAATATATATCAAATGCAAGTTGACATTTTCCATGGGCTACAGGAAAACAATACAGGTAATACATTGGGTTTGATTCTTCTCTATGGTTCTGAAATCATAAACATAACTACATCAGTGCTTCTCAAAATTTAATGTCCATTTAATCACCTGGGGATCTTGTTACACAATGGATTCTCCTTCAAGAGGTCCAGTGGCATCCAAAAGTCTGCACTTCCAACATGTTTCCAGATGATGGCCACAGCGCTGATCCCTGGACACAACATTTCAGGTAGCAAGGAACTAGATAATTACATAAAGACCACTCAGGTTAACTAGTATTCTTCTCTCTCACTAAGAAATTTGGTAAATTTAAAATATTCTCTTCTCTAGATCCCATGATAATCTACACAAATAAAAAGTGTCTCCAGTGCCTGAATCCAAGTAGTAACACCAACATAGTTGATGTTATCTATCGCTACTCAACCTCCTGTATTTGAAGCTGCTAAATCTCCACCTGTAATCTCACTGCTGCCTTGTGGATTTTGATTGTTAAAGAATCCAGAGTGTGACTAACCACATGCCATGTTAAAAACAGACATAACAGTTATCACTGGTCAGTGAAAACTGGCCTAGATGGCAGTGCTTAGATGATAAGCTGATCAGTGTCTCATTACTGATGAGTAATATTAAATTTGGTCTGTGTAACTATTACATTGTATTAGTGGATAAGGTGGGTACATACTTTAGTCATATAACGCTATACTCTCAGGTTTATAGATTTTTTTTTTGGAAACTGACAAAAAGACCACATGGGTAGTACATACATAGCTTGGTTCATACAGATATTTCTAGGTACAACATTTAATCTATTAAAAATATCTTACTGAAAGAATAACAGAGGATAATTTCTATTGTAATTGGATTGATGAAAGAGTGGGGGTTTACTGAGCAAGGGAAGAAATTAGAGTGATTAGTCTGGGAGCAGAGTCCTTTTATATGTCTGGTTAATGATAATGCTCAGAACCTTATGAATGATGTTGGATAATGAATTGTTAAATTTGATGTTTGGGGGATGATGTTAAAACTTAATAACAAGACCTCTTAAGCCTTTTAAGAAATGCCCAATTTTTGCAATCTGCAGAAGATGAAGTAGTTCTGTGATTGACATAAAAATGGTCTGTTTGGATAATATTTTTAAAAATTCACTTTCTCCCTCTCCAAATCCAAATTGGAGGATTTCTGCCATGATTGTTCAAGTGTATTCAGTTGGAACACACTGAATTCCTGCTGTAATCCTGGTTTTGAGGGAATAGTCTAAGCTGGAGCTGTGTCTGCCTTGAAATGAAAAATGATAATTATAATTTTGGGGAGGAAACAGTTATTGATTGCACTATCTTAATTTACTAAGACTCTGGATGTTTGACATTTTGGTGTTAAGAAAGTTCTGAAGGTTCTGTTGGGAAAAAAAAGTGCATGTCAAGTGATTGGCCAGATTTCCTTAAAGTTGATATTTGGTATCTGGTTCTATGTCTGGAAGTTCACTTCAGTGATTTGGTTTAACACTTTTCAGGGGTGATGGAAAGCTCTTCCCTGTTATGCTAGGAGGATATGGGCTACAGAAAGAGGAGGGGTGGAAAGTTACACAGTGGTGAAGTGTGCAGTTGAGATATACATATTCTGCTCTAATTTTCAGGCTTTTTCTCTTTGCTTTCCAGTTATGGTTGATGGCTGAGGGAAAGAAGGTTTGGCCCAGGTTCACTGTGTTTCTTAACACTCTCCTGAGTAAGAACAAAACATCCTCTTTACGGCATTCTCTGTAGAGCCCATTTCAGGGTTAAACACTTTTAGGCTCTATATGACTTTCATGGAGCCATATCTGTTTTTCTATTGAGGTCAAATTCCTGTGGTCCCCAGTGAAGCCAAGGGAAGTGTGAGTCATCATCAATGAAATCACACAGGGGATGGACCAGCGTTACCGCACAGTCAGAGCCCAGATTTGGGTGTGTCTGCAGACAACGTGCTGGATGACAGATGAGCTTATGAAGATTTAAAAATATGTATGTGTTTGAAGTAAATATGAGCTAAGTAGGGTAGATTTAATTTGAGGCCTGGCCTGAGAACCAGAAGACCTGGAACTCTGCCGTTAATGGATTTTGTAATCATGGGTGAGCGACTTAATATTTCGAGGTTTCGATTTTTCCATTTAAAAATAAAACTACCCGATCTCTAAGGTCCCTTTTGGCAAGATGGCTCTGTAGTTTTCCTTTAATTTACCACAGAGAGTACTGGGCCAGGAAATTCTCTGAAAACTTGTTTTTGAACATAAGATCAATCTGATAAACATCACCAATGTAAAAAATAAGTCATTAACAGGTGCATATGGTATTTGTAGTGTTACTTGTTTCTTAAATGCTAATTTAAGTAAATTTCTTGATCATTTGGTATGCAGCATCCTGTAAATGTATTACATGCTGTATTTATATTTTATATTTGGAAGTGCCACCGAGCATTGCATATGGTTGTTCTGAATTTGTCAATAATATTCCCTGTGCATTCCATATGGGAACAGTCATGCAATCATGATATGACAATATCCCTTTGCTTTCATGTAAAGTGTAATTGATGTTTTGTACAATCAATTCACGTGTACTTCATAATCTTGCATGTTCCCAAATTATACTTTTGAGATGGAAATAGTGATCAAAGCAGTTCTGTATAATAAAAGGGCTAACTTTATTTATTTACTTATTTATCTATTTACTTATAACTAGTAGACACTAAGGAATACTATTTTCTAGAAGAAAACCTTTCATAATATTGTTAATTTTCAGGAATGTTTTGGGCTAGGAAAATCATATGTATTTAACCTGTATATTATTAAATCTTGAATATGTTAAGTATGACTCTTCAAATCTTATTTCAACTCCCCCATTCTCATATTTTGCTAAGCACAAATTTTTGTGATTGTGAATATAGGTGTTTACATATGTCATTGTCATTGTGAAGGCTTAAAACTCATTAAAGGTCATTTGATAATTATTCATGTCATTTTGATTTAAACTTGTGTGCCTCAGTTTAGTGGAGTATACTAGGAAGGGCTCTGTTTTGTGTGAGAAAGCATCAATTTTTACTGTTATGAATTAGCAATGAAGTGGTTTAATTTTCAAAGAGATATGCAGGACATATGCTTACACATTCTGTTCACAGCTAGGGATCCAAATGGAGAGAATTTCCATGAGAAAAGCAAGTTGTATCATGCAAAGGACCCTAATAATCCGAAGGAGACTATTAAAAACATTCCAGATCGTCCACACTGATGATGTGCATTTTGAAATGTTTCCAATCAGAAGTTTTCTTGGTTGTCCGTCACTGTGGTTTGCTAATGACCGAACAAGTTCATCCAGGTTATTTTCCGTTCTTAAAAGCATTTTTATTTAAGACAAAGAGGTCCTTCACCATTGCTGTTGTTGAGAACATGTACTGTGTGTGCCCTGCTGTTCCATTCATTTCTCTGGACTCATCTTCAGGTTGAAAAAATTGCATATTTGTTTGGCTGTTTGAAAAAACACCTTCCAGTATTTTTTTTCTCATGTCTGAAATGGTTCCTATTAAAGCTTTCATAATACCCTTCAGTTTCTGTGTTAAATTGATGTTTAAATTGGAAAGCAAGTGGGGACTTTGGCAGTTCAGATAATTCACTTCATCTGGTGGCCAGCTAGGTTAACAATCTCATGGCATGCCAGCACTTAGAAAGGAGCCCTTGGGGCAGTGAAGCTGCATTTTTTTTGGAGCGGAGGGAAAATACAGTTAGAGTTCTTTGTTTCATCATTTTATTCTGTAAAATGGTAAATTATTTTGACCGGAATTTTTAAAGTATTAAAAGAACAATTTAAAGGTTATGTGGTAGCTTAGTTGTGGAAGCTGAATGCAGACCGTTGATCAGTATGCTGGACAGTACGTGTTGAGCCCCATGTCAGCAAATGATGCCTTTTATTCTCTGTGTATTGAGTGCTGTGAGGAAATGGAGATATTGTTAGCATATGAATAACATCAAAGCCCTCCATTGGAAGATAAACCTCCATCTTCTGAAATAGACTGCACAGTCATCCCTCCTGTGTTGAAGTGCCTCTCTCCTTTCAAACCATGTGCTCTGTCCAAGCTCAGAACGGTTTCTTCCAGAACAGGCAAGTTTTGATGTTCAGCTCCAAGTTGCTGGCGCATGACTGCACATTCCATCACTTAGTAGAAAACATTTTTACATCAGATTGCCTTTCTACATGAAGGGTAAGGAGACTATTCATTGTGGGGTTTTTTTTTTTTTTTTTTAAGTTTGTTGGGGGGAAGGACATGGTATTTTCTTTAGAGGTCTCACGAGATGTTCACGATTTTTTATTATTTTTTGTCCTAAAAATGAGAGCCTGATCTAACCAGTTGACAAGAAATAGAGTGGATAACTGTCTCTTCATCTCTGAATGCAGACATGACTCTTCTCTGCTGCTGGATTCTTCAATCAGTACTGACATGCTGGCCAGACACAATTTAAAAATAACGCATTGGTCTCATTCTGCCCTTCTGTGCATATTACTGGAGCGTGATAAGTAGTTCTCTTCAAGCCCCTTCTCTTTCCACCTGTCTTGAACAACAAATGGTGCTGCTACTCCAAATGGAATTTTAGTTCAGCAACAGAATTACTGGGGCTTTTAAGAGCACCAGCCACATCAAATAGGTCCTGGGATGATAAACGGTATGACAGCCCATAACAGAGCAAGTAATTCCAGATGCCTTCGATGTTTAGTCTGTTAGCTCATGGGGACATGTAAGGAATAGTCAATTTCTATTAATGCTCAATTTATTATTGGCCAAGATGCTTAGAATATGATGCTGCTAGTCATTTGCTATAACCACTTTATTTACAGAGGAAGTCTTTTCTGAAAGGTACATGGCTGGAACGTCATTTCTGAGCTCATATGTTATGGAGACCAAAAACGTCTGTCAAAACTTAAATCAATGTCATGGGCTATATTTTCATTTTCATTACTTTTGGAGGGCATCACCCCCTTTTTTTAAATCCATGTTGCCAGCTGTTATATTAACATTTGGTAAAGTTTAGGTTGGCTGAAATTCCAACCTATGGTTTACAGATAAGCAAAGCATAATGTTGACATGATTGATTTCCAGTTCCTCTGTGTGGTTCCTCTTGCATGTTTAAAGATGTATCTGTGTACAAAAGCAAAGGCAATGTGTTTGTTTTATAAAGAGCTGCGTGTACTCTTGATGGAGAGCTGTTTTACAGTCATTGTATCAGAATTCCTTTTCTTACTTTTTGTCTTTCCTCCAGGACACCAGGTTATTGTTCTCACATGCTCACTGAGTGATGCACGTTGAGAAAGTGAATCTTGGTGAGTCAAGCTTGTCTGACTGCTAGATTCTGGACTGCTTCCAAATGGGATGCTGGAATTGAAAGAACTAACACAAAGGCTTCTGGGACATGTTGGGAATACCAAGTACTGTCTCCAGATTTTCTAATTAGTTTTCAAGACAAATGCTTAGGAAATTACAACAATGTTCCTAATTCAGCTCAAATTTTGAACATAGTGGATTTTAGTAAGAATTAGTATTCCTACTTTTAGGGGATTCCATTTTAGGCTTCGGCTTAATTTAGTTCTTATATTTTTAAGTCTCAGATTCTTTCTTTTTTTTTTTTTAAGCCTACATATTGATCAGCAAAGGTTATTGTTCTGAACTGGATTTTCCTCTCTGAAGAACAGGCAGCTTCCCATCAAGCTCTTCAAGGAAGGTGAAAAGACATGATCATTAATTCAGTAATGGCTGGATTCATCCACATGGCAGAACATCAGAGCCTGACGTTACTCTTCTAATTATTTTTTCATAATATCCCTTGGTAATAATTTATACATTTTAAAGAATACCTTATGCAGAACTTGGGAGGGCAGAGTTTGCAAGGAACCAAGAGATTTCACTGATAAAAAGAACAGTCTTAATGATGCCAGAGTTGGATGAGCTGATGTTTTCGTATGTCAGAGATTTCAAGGCATCTAAATTACTCTAAAGTTATTGCCAGCTATCCTGACTGTTTGGGTTAGCTATTAAATATCACATACAATCATTAATCCCTAAAATGGCATAAAATGTGATTAGAATGCCCTGTAAAAATAAGAAATATCATTCTAGCTGGTTAAAAAAAAATCACTGGCCCAGTGTTGTTTTGAGACGAAATAGAGTTTGGAAAAACTTTCCACCACTGCACGTTAAGGCATCTGACCCCTTTTTCTGTGAATAATGATTGAATAAGGTTATATTTCTGTCCTGGAATCAGGACTGTAGTGATTTGATAATTTTTCAGCAAGCCTAGTGACTAAAAATTTTGGAGCCTGATTAGGCTTTGAGAGCACCTCTGTATGTTTCAGCCTATGACTATTACTAAAGATCTCAAACCCACCCTTCACATTAGCAGTGCAAGAATTCTTTAAGGTCATAGAGATATTTCAAATTTCAAATTATGGACCTCAAAAAGTTAGAGAAAGAGAGGGAAAGAGACTATATGTATGATGTGTGGTGTGTGTACCAGCAGTGATGGTAGGATATGGTTGATTAATAATTTCTAAGCCACCTACAAAGTATATTTTTATTGAAAAATCTGCTGAGTTACTTCAAGTTCTCTTATAAAGTATTTCCTTTCTATTCCTAGGAAGCATTACTATTTAGCAAGGACTTAAGGATAATTTTATAACAAAACAAGATAGCAGCCTATGAGGTAGCATACTGTAATTCTTCAGGACCAGCTCTTCTATTTATCTTAAGATTTAAAAAATTAGATGGATGTATCTTTCCCTTTATTCAAATTATATATTTATTGGTCAAATGAATTATTTTGGAGACTTAATGATTAAGAAAAGAGTACAGAAATATCTATGTACTTAAGTGAAATTTTAATGCCATGTATATGGCTCAAAAATATACTAACATAATTTAAAATATGTTTATCATCAATTAAGTAGAAATCTCTTTTGTACCAGGGAAAAAAGGTTTCAAGTACCATAAATGCTTTATAATGAAAATTATTTTTCTTTATTGAATAAACTAGGAGTATCATGAGCATGGAGAATCTCAAATAGATTTAGTGAATCAAAATCAGGAGTCATTCATTTATTTTACAATAAACATTTATCAAGGGTGGCAGGTATAGAGCTGAAGACAAGGCATGAAATAATAAACAGCCATTGATTAATGTAAGAAATGACAAAGGCTGGACTATAAGGGCAGAGGAGGTTAGACGCAGAGGGCTTTCAGAACTTTCTAGAAGGAAGAGTAGAATGTAACTCGAATCACAGAAGTGCCAATCCCGATCAACATGAATGTCAGGAACATTATCTGAGATGCATCCCCTAGTTGTTTATGAGGATGTTACTCCCTACGTTAAGCACGTAAGCTCCTTGGGTCTTTGCGTGGGCTTGCTCATCATGCTATCACATTGCCTCCCTGTAAGCGGTATCCTTGAGACTCACTCAAGTGTCCACTCTACTACCATCTTTCTGGTATGGAAGAAGTTGGCACTGTATGGGCACTGATATTTTCCCAATACCCAGTAGTACAATAGTCATAAGTAAATGTTAATGCACATCTTGAAGCACAAGAAAAATTCCTCCTCAGCAGCTGTACTTCCAGAATTCTCCACTAAGGCTCAAGAAAACATGTAAGATTTGAAAGAGTATGTTAATGTGCAAGGAGGTTATATTATGAAATTTATTAATATTCTCTTTTTTTGCCATTCTGTGTACATGACCTTTACTCTGGTTAACTTGAGGCTGTGATAGGAGGTATCAGAGAAAAAGAATATATTCCTCTGCTTCCAGAACTTCTATTGAATTTTTTATTTTGATATTAGTATTTTTAAGTTTGAAGAATATTTTCTTGTTCTCCAGTAGTTCCTGTCATAGCAGCTTCTGCTTTGCTTTCATTTGTGTCTCTGCTGTATTTTATTTGAAATGGATATAATATTCTTTCAAATCCCTGATGATGCCAGTGGGTGTTTTTAAATCATTCTCTTTTGTACTGTGGGTTATTTTGGGTTCTCCTGAGGTCACTTGTGTGTTCATCCTGGCCCTTCTCTCTTTTGATGTTTATCAAAAGATACACAGAAGACATTAACAACTTAGCCTAGATTTGGCTTCTGAAGCTCCACTTGGGCCTTCTTATTAAGTCCTCAGCAAAGGTTAAAGAGTCTTTTGTCCAGCTTAGCCATGGTCATGTTCTTACAGTTTGATGTGAAGAAGATAAACATGGGAAAGAAGGGACTCAATGATCATTTTCCTGTTTCCACTAATTTTATATATTCTCATGATTTCCAAAGTTATATTTCAGTCCAAATATCTCTCCTGAGATTCTTATGCACATGTCCAGCTGCCCGCTGTACATTTCCACTTGGGTGGAGGAACCTTGAACTTAACACACCCAGGCTTAATTAATCATTAGCCCATCTCTCTCAGTCCCTTCTTCCTCCTTCCATATTTGTTATCTCAGTGAATGGCCTGACCACCTCCTTGGTTACCCTACCCAGAAATCTGTGTCATTCTCAGGTCTTTTCATTCCATCAGTCACCCAGTTGTGTCAGTTCCACTTCCAGCATATCTCTTGAGTCTATCCACTTCTTTTCTCTCCATTTCCCATGGGATGTGTGTACTCCCTGATCATGATAATTACCCATTTGAGTTATTGCAATATCTTGTTCCTTGACCTTCCTGCTTCTGGTCTTTGCACACTTAGTACTTTCTTCCAGAGTGACCTGGAGAAATTAATGAAAACTCTCATTTTATCATTCCAAACTTATCATTGCCCATTTCAGTGGCTGCCCACTGATGAGGGTGAAACCTGAGTTTCTTATTAGGTTTGTGATCTAACCCTTGGTGACCGTTCCAGCTGATCTTCCAGTATGCCTTAGCCTCTTATAGGACTCAGAAAGCACTTTGTTCTCCTTTACCCTCATACTATTATTAAAAGCTGCACAGTGGAAGAAGGGCCCACGAAGTTGAAAACAAGAAGCCAAAATTATAAGAGAAAGTTGAAGACTGAGTTTCAAAATAGGATAGAGGGATTATGAGTGTCAAATACACCAAGAAAGCAAGAAAAATAAATAAGGATGAAAAGGTGCCCACTTTTACAAAAAGAAACCCACTATGTAAGTAAGAAATTGTCTTGTTAAATTGGGACCACTGATCAGTAACCTTTTTTCAAAATTAATTTTTAGAGCCTCTGTCTTTATGTGAAATTAAACAAATAAATGGTATTCGCTGACTATAGAATTTAAAAGATGGCCATTTGGCGAACTTACTGGAATCAATTTCAGGGAGACTGATAGTGGAAGCTGATTGCTCTGGATTGAAAAGAAGTGAGGTGAAGAAGTGGAGGTAGCTTTTGTAGACGACACTTCTAAAGTATAGGACACTAATGAAAAGGAGCAAAAAACACGGAAGTCCTGATAGAGTGCAGTGTGTGTGTGCACATGTGTGTGTGTGTGTGTGTTTAAGGCAGTAGACATATTTATTGCTGACAAGAAGCCAAAGGCACACTGCTACCTCAGACAGTGGTTTGTTTCATGCCTGCATTCCCAGTTTTCCAAACACCCCCAGACATTTCTTAAGACCAGAGGGAGGCATAGTTTAGGTTCTTGTTGGGACCTTCTTCTCTCCAAACTTAACCTCCATGCCTGCTGCCTAAATGGAACTGTGCTCTGGATGACAGATGCAGCCCATCCTTCCCCTGCTGGCACACTACAGGAATCAGCTTCCTGTTGTCCCCGTGGGATGGGATGGGTGGTTCTCTCCCATTTCTTCGGCAGTTGCTTTCCTCTGTTGCCTTCTCCACTCCTGTATCCATGACTTCAGCTCCTTGGGCCTCAGCTCACTTTGCCAGTGTCCCAACTTAAAATAGGCTATTGCTATTGTAACATCGTTTACGGAAACGTATCTATAGTTCCTGCACGATCATGCCCCTCCACGTAAGCTGGCTCTCTGCCACATTGTGGGGTTCTCTCCTTCTTGACACTTCAACAGTGTCTTCTTTCAGGGTCCCAATTCCTTTCTAAAAGCACTGGTGGACAACTCCAAATTCTCTATTAATTTGTGACACAGAGTAATTTAAATATTCCTTTTCTAAACTTCCTCCATCTGTACAGTGAGCCCATACTTAAGATGCTAACAGGCTAAGGTAGTTTCCTAGGAAAAAAAAGTCATCTCTCCTAGAGGAATAGTATAGTCTTTCTCACCAATTGATTCAAAAGGCAGCTACAGTTTATAATACATTTATCTATCTATCTGTCTTAAAAATATTAGGTAAGGATACCAAAGAAGAAAATCATCCTTGCCATAGACTTGCTATTAAAATTTACATTTAGTCCAGATTGTCTGGGACATTATAATTAGCAATTTTAAAAGCATATGCATATCATATCAAGGTTTAATTTTAGAATTATTACATAATTACCTGAATTCCTCAAATTAGAAAAATTCCAAATGTGGCTACTTATTATTTTCTCCTATATATTTTCCAAATGAAAAGGTAAACTAGCTTTTCTCCCTAGTAGCTCCACATTAAAGTTAAAGAAATAAGAGACTTAATATGGTCAAAGTCTGAAATTTCACTTCAGGGGAAAAGCATGTTGGAAGTTCAATTGAGTTAGAAAACCCTCAGCTGTCAGTAAGTATTCAACCACAATCTAGAACCTGTAGGATTATTTTAGGAAAGTGGAATATAGAAATTGCTTATAGAAGAAAGGAATGGTAAGGTGGAAAGGTTGTTATAACTTAAGTCACGTCACAGTGAATATTTTTATATGGCAAACATGATATGGGCCCTCTTGCAAAGGTTTCCAATAACAGAAACATGGAATCAGAGGGTAGAATTCCAGCTTTTCTTCCCTTTAGTGTTCTCATGACCTTGTAAGCATCTCTTTTGCCTGACAAAGCAGATGGGAAAATAAGCTCAAGTGTATTTAGCAAATAACTGGTGTGGGTAAAATTGCAACATTTCCATAATCTCTTGCCTGGCCTTAGTGCATCTCCATAACAATAGGTAATTATAAGGGTGAGTGAGGGCACATCTGGACCCAAGAGGTTGGGTGGGGCCCCATTTTCTGCAGCCAGGTCATGAGAGACACAGGGGAGCAGAAGTGGATGGCTGCTTGGAAGCAATAAACAGCTATCCCCCACTCTATTTCTCTCTTTTGCTGATTTCACTTCAAAGGTACTGGGAAAATATCCGCCCCCCTCCCCCAGCCCAGAGTTACAACTGGTTATCTTTTTTTTTTTTGGAAAGGGGAACCATGGAAAAATTGTGGACTTCAAGGAAAACACTGAAGAGCCTATAAATTTAATAACTTACAGGATGTCTGAAAACTATTTTAAAATAACTTATTGAAAGCGCAGAATAAATGTATGCCAAAGTTCAAAATTATCACATGCTTGGAAAACAAAGTCCTGCATGGCTGGACTGGTTGTGAGAGACTGCCAGTGTTTTTTTTTTTAATTTTAATTTTGGTAGCATTCATTTACAATCACATGAACAACACTGTGGTTATTAGATTCCCCCCATTATCAAGTCCCCACCACCCCATACCCCATTACAGTCACTGTCCATCAGCATAGTAAGATGCTATAGAGTCACTAATTGTCTTCTCTGTGTTATACTGCCTTCCTGTGCCCCCGCTACATTATGTGTGCTAATTGTAATGCCCCTTATTTCCCCCTTATCCCTCCCTTCCCACCCATCCTCTCCAGTCCCTTTCCCTTTGGTAACTGTTAGTCCATTCTTGGGTTCTATGAGTCTGCTGCTGTTGTGTTCCTTCAGTTTTTGCTTTGTTATACTCCACATATGAGTGAAATCATTTGGTACTTGTCTTTCTCCACCTGGCTTATTTCACTGAGCATAATACCCTGTAGCTCCATCCATGTTGTTGCAAATGGTAGGATTTGTTTTCTTCTTATGGCTGAATAATATTCCATTGTGTATATGTACCACATCTTCTTTATCCACTCATATACTGATGGACACTTAGGTTGCTACAATTTCTTGGCTATTGTAAATAGTGCTGCAATAAACATAGGGGTGCATGTCTTTTTGAATCTGGGATCCTGCATTCTTAGGGTAAATTCCTAGGAGTGGAATTCCTGGGTCAAATGATATTTCTATTTTTAGTTTTTTGAGGAAACTCCATATTTTTTTCCACAATGGTTGAACTTATTTACATTCCCACCAGCAGTGTAGGAGGGCTCCCCTTTTTCCACATCCTTGCCAGCATTTTTTGTTGTTGTCTTTTCAGTGTTGGCCATTCTAACTGGTGTGAGGTGATATCTCACTGTGGTTTTAATTCACATTTCTCTGCTGATTAGTGATGTGGAGCATCTTTTCATATGCCTGTTGGCCATCTGAATTTCTTCTTTGCAGAAGTGTCTGTTCAGATCCTCTGCCCATTTTTTAACTGGATTATTTGCTTTTGGTTTGTTGAGGCACGTGAGCTCTTTATATATTTTGGATGTCAACCCCTTATCAGATATGTCACTTATGAATATATTCTCCCATACTGTAGGTTTCGTTTTTGTTCTACTAATGGTGTCCTTTGCTGTACAGAAGCTTTTTAGTTTGATATAGTCCCACTTGTTCATTTTTGCTTTTGTTTCCCTTGCCTGGGGAGATATGTTCATGAAAAGTTGCTCATGTTTATATTCAAGAGAGTTTTGCCTATGTTTTCTTTTAAGAGTTTTATGGTTTCATGACTTACATTCAGGTCTTTGATCCATTTTGAGTTTACTTTTGTGTATGGAGTTAGACAGTAATCCAGTTTCATTCTCTTGCATGTAGCTGTCCAGTTTTGCCAACACCAGCTGTTGAAGAGGCTGCCATTTCCTCATTGTATATCCATGGCTCCTTTATCATATATTAATTGACCATATATGCTTGGGTTAATATCTGGACTCTCTATTCTGTTCTACTGGTCTATGGGTCTGTTCTTGTGCCAGTACCAAATTGTCTTGATTACTGTGGCTTTGTAGTAGAGCTTAAAGTTGGGAAGCATAATTCCCCCTGCTTTATTCTTCCTTCTCAGGATTGCTTTGGGTATTTGGGGTCTTTTGTGGTTCCATATGAATTTTAGAACTATTTGTTCCAGTTCATTGAAGAATGCTGTTGGTATTTTGATAGGGATTGCATTGAATCTGTAGATTGCTTTAGGCAGGGTGGCCATTTTAACAATTTTAATTCTTCCTACCCAAGAGCATGGGATGAATTTCCATTTATTAGTGTCCTCTTTAAATTCTCTCAAGAGTGTCTTGTAGTTTTCAGGGTATAGGTCTTTCATTTCCTTCGTTAGGTTTATTCCTAGGTATTTTATTCTTTTAGATGCAATTGTGAATGGAATTGTTTTCATGATTTCTCTTTCTTCTACTTCATTGTTAGTGTATAGGAAAGCAACAGTTTTCTGTGTATTAATTTTGTATCCTGCAACTTTGCTGAATTCAGATATTAGATCTAATAGTTTTGGAGTGGATTCTTTAGGGTTTTTTATGTACAATAATCATGTCATCTGCAAACAGGGACAGTTTGACTTCTTCCTTACCAATCTGGATCCCTTTTTTTTCTTTGTATTGTCTGATTGCCGTGGCTAGGACCTCCAGACTCAAAACAGTCTATAAACAATGAAAATAATACTGTATGTAAATTAACCATATTTATGTTTTACAGATCTGGTCAAGGAGAAACATACAGTTTTCTGCAGCTTCTCTTATTTAAAATCTGAGGCTTCCCTTTCAATCCAACTGCTTGGTATTAGGAATTGAATGAACCATGAGACATTTTGGTGAAGCAGAACAATTTCGACTAAATTATGTAAATGATTTGGTTCAAAGAGTGTCAGAGTAAATGCTGGCATTGGTCCCATCATTTTTAAGCATCTTACTAGCAATACTTATTTTTAAAGGGACAGGCCTTTGATAATTTTCTTTGGTTATAATAAAATTGTTCACATGGGTAGAAGTTACATAGAAATATTGATTAAACTGAGTGTCGTCTAAGGTTCCCTCAACTGTTTACTGCCCAAATTCTTAAGTTTTTGATCATGTGTTGCATTTTATTCTCAGTCTGTTTCTAACCCTTTTATTTTCTAGGTTTGACTCATTTTGTTATCTGAGCCTGGGAACTTAGGAAAGTACAGGAGTTAAAGTTAATGTACTGTAAGCCATGTGTCTATTCATACACTGCCTGACTTACCCTGCAACCATGCCTCTCACAAGAGGAATTTATTGCTATTACAGCTAGTACTAAAGATAAGTTGGGATATCAGACGTTTTGGCATCCACATGTCTAAATAATAGTAATTATTTTGCTTCTGGCTTTCTCTGATGTTATTTGGTGTTGAGAGCTAATGGTATTTCTATTTTAGTTCACAATAAATATCACTTCCACTAAATCATCAGGGTTGGGTCGTACAGTTATAAGAGTATTGATTTTTATGTAAACCAACAGAAAATGCTAACAGATCATAAACAATGTTTAATAGTTTATTGGGGATCTTCTGATAGCCACTTTACTTTCAGTCAGGCGACATAAAGATTAGAGATATTGGGTCAAGGGTAGGTTGGAGGAACAACTACAGAGGGCAGGGCTTATAATTAATGCTTTGACATTCACTCACATTAAATAAGAAGTTATGCCATATTCAAAGTTCTAAAGAGTGACAAATATTGTGCAGCTTAAACAATTAGTTGGGGGCTGTGTTCCTAGGCTATGATTTAGTGCTCTGCATTGGTATTTATTACACACAATGTACTATGAAAAGCCAACCAGTAAAAAGTAAACACAGAATAACTTACACTGGCGGTGATGGCTTCTATTTCACTATGTCCAGTAACTTTAAAAATCCAGACGCACGAGTGTTAAAATGAACAAATTAATATATGGGGAACCCTGAAATAGTCCCACTATTTTGGAAAATTAAGTTCAGAATAGCTACTGTGGGAATTCAATAAAACTTTTGGCCTTCAATATAAGATAGACCATAAATCAATGAAGTTTAAATAGTTCTGCTCTCTTGAACACCTGCTTATCTGTCTTGAGAAAATTCTGTAGTGTTTTAACCATCATTTTATGACATTAAAAAGTAATGCTCACTATTGCAGTACTTGGAAAGGCTATTAAACTTAAGGGTCTGTCAGCCATTCCATTATAAACCCTGATTTCCAGGAGTTTAATATAACCCAGACATTGCATGTAATAAAACCTAATGCAGGAATCTGAAACTTGGATCATTATTTTCTCTATTTAAAGGCCAATTGCCCTGCAAAGACTGTCTATAGCCATAGCAAATATCTTTAGGGTAAGTTATAATTTAAAAAATTTACCAAATGCTATTTTTTCCTTCCTGTGATATTTTATTTCTAAATTAAGATAAGCCCTCTGAATGGAAGGCTATGTCTAAAATAGCTTTGGAATGGAGTTAATCTACATATTTGCAGAAGAGAGCCCCCACCACAACAGAATTGAACCCTTCTCTCCATAGAGAAGAACATTTGGGTCCATAAATATGGTGTATTCATTGTCTATTAGTAGTAGTTTTGTGGCTGTAATAAATTACCACAAGCTCAGTGGCTTACAACACCATAAATTTTTTCTCTTAAGGTTCTGGATGTCTAAGGTTTGAAGTCAGTCTCACTGGGCTAACATCCAAGGTGACGGCAGGGCTGATTCCTTTTGGAGGCTCTAGGGGGAGAACAGGTTTCCTCGCCTTTTTAATCTGCCAGTGGCTGCCTTTCTTCCGTGGCTTAAGGGCCTTTCTCCATCTTCAAAACACGCCACTCTAATCTCTGCTTCCATTGGAGGAGAATGGACTAACGAGTGTTCATTAGGTAGATAGTATGAAAAATATCGTTAATAGATGAGGATGTGAACTCTCAGCAGTGCTGAGGGCCGATGCTCTAGTGGAATGAAAGGGAAACTCCAGAAGCTGGCATGTCTATGGTATTCTAGAACTTTATACATATATGCATCAGAAGCTGGACGTGGACTTTGTTTTTCTTTAGTACTGTGACTTAATCGCAAAAAAAGCCCTCAGAGGGAATTTATGTGAATTATATATTTTGAGATTAAGTATACGTGAGATGCAGGTCAATGTAAATATGAGTTTCAAATATCTGACCTGCACATAAAATCACTATACATAAAAATGACTGATCTATGCCCATGCACTGGGGAGATAACAGTATGTTTTGGGAGTATGAAGAGGAGGAAAGATGTGGAGAAGTTCTGTTTCTTGTTCACTAATCATCCTTGCTCTTGGGCAGGCTGAGATATAGGGGTCAGCAGCCTTGGTGGTTGGCATCGCTGTACTTCTCTAAAAGCAAATTCATTCCTCTGTAATGGGTGCTGGGTGGCTAGTAGTCACTAGATTTGCAGGGCAAGGAGCTGTGTGGTAAGAGTTTCTCGACCTGCTGTATTCCTTTCTCTGTGTCATCACAGAATGTATTTTCCAATAATACATAAATAAGTCATAAATAAGATTCAAAAAAGAAGCTTAGGGTCCCAGACCAGTTTGCCGTCATTGCTTTGTTAATCCCTGGTGCAGCCAAAATATTTCTTTAGGGAACAAAGTGTAAGGAGCACAAGAACATGAGCAGTTAAGCAGCAGTAATAGGCAAGTGGGTCAATTAAAAAAAAATGCACTAAACTAATTTCTACTTCATGATGATTGAAAGGGAGGTGTTTTTCAACTACCAAAAACTAACCGCTGGGTATCATTGTTTCTCTGAGTAAAGTATTTCCTAAAGAATGAATAACCATTAAAGACCAAACTTTGGGAAGGCCATCTGGTTGAAATAAGGAGATATGCTTTTTTCCCTCTGTCAGGGGTCTCACGACCAGCCTCAGGCTTGTGACTCACAAGAAGGACTCACAGGACCCAGAAAGGCTGTTATACTCACAGTTCTGGCATATTACAGAGAAAGGGTATGGGTCAATATCAGCAAAGGGAAAGAGCGCATGGGCGAAGTTCAGGAGAAACCAGGCACCGGCTTCCTGACGTCCCTTCCCAGTGAAGCTGTACAGGGACACACTTACTACTTCCAGCAATGATGTATGACAACATGGGGTGAAGTGTTGCCAACCAGCGAAGCTTGCCTTAGCCTTGGTGTCCATGTGTTTTACTAGGGGTGACTTTAGCTGCTCAGTCTCCTGCTCTCAAGAGGTCAAACTAATATAGTATGGCTGAGGCCTCAGGCACACAAAAGTGGGCATTTGCTATAGGCCACATTTTAGCATGAACTATCTGGTCATTCTGATACCGTGGGGCCAAGGCCTCAGGCACACAGAACCACTCTTATCAGGCAGGATATGCCAAGGGTCAGCAGTCACCTCCCAGGAGCCAGTCACAGACCAGTCCTGAAGATGAACCTTGTTTTGGGATGTGCAGGGCTTGGCCATCCTGAGTCTGTTCAGTTAACCCTTTGCTGCACCATCCCCTTTGACATATAGCGTAACGGAGGCAGCAAAAGCAATCACATTTTTAGCAAAGAAACTTCTGCCAAAACCTTCACCTTGAGATGTTAGAATATACAAGGAAGGTTTGTTTTGTTTTCTCAAATGCC
This sequence comes from Smutsia gigantea, assembly GCA_032199065.1. Classification (NCBI taxonomy): domain Eukaryota; kingdom Metazoa; phylum Chordata; class Mammalia; order Pholidota; family Manidae; genus Smutsia; species Smutsia gigantea. The sequence continues at coordinate 54,136 of JAVSCE010006645.1, read as the reverse complement.
AACAATGGATGATCTCTGGTGGTGGAGCTGCCTTGGTGTCACAGCTGAGAGAAAGGGTTCCATTGCAGAGTGTGTACAGGTGTTGATTGGAATGTGTCTCACTTCTATATTGAAGATGCTCAAGGAGGATAAATGTGATAAAATGTTCCTCAACAACCCCTAAACAAAAGACACCTTCAGTAATTTTTCTAGAGTTTAGGCCATGGTTCTCAACCCTGGCTGCATGTCCAACTCACCTAGAGAAAGGGATTGGCTTAGGCAAGCACCGGCTCCCATTCTCTCCTCCCAGAGATTCTTACTCAGTTGGTCAGGGGCGATCCTGCATCTAATGTGTAGTCAAGGTTGAGGATAACTGCTCTAAGCAATTCACGTTCCTGCAGGTTCTCTCAAGCCTGTTCACTTGAACACGGTATCATGCAATCCAACTATAGAAAACAGGTTACAACCTTTAAGAATCTCAGGAACAAATGCTGCACACATTAGGTTCACGCGGTCTCTGTGTAGATGACATTTGATCTGAGATATAAAGGATAAGGTGAAGCCAGTTATAGGAAGACCTAGGAGAATGTCACACTGTGCAAAAGGCCTGGCAGATGTGAAATGGGTGAGAGAGGTTGTTGCAATCAACGAATAGACAGGACGTGGTTCATGTGTGGCCAGGCAGGTAAGAGTTGGCAGAAGCTCAAGTTGGAAAGGAAATTAGTAACTAGATCAGTTACTAGGTCATCAGTTAAAGTGTAGGCCACTTTAAGGATTTCAGAATTTATGCTAAGGCTAATAATGAGAAGCATTGAAAGATTTGGGTGTGGAGTAACACGATCTGTATTTGAAAATGGTCTTTCTAGTTGCAGTGTGGATAGCAGATAGATGGGAGGGGGCAAGAGGAAAGGCTGAAAGACAAGTTAGAAAGCCTTTGTAATGATCTGGGCCAGAAGGAGCATGGCGAGGACCCTTATGAGGCAGTGGGGGTGGAAGGAAGCAGATGGATTCTAGACATATTCTGGATATATAAATGACAGCAATGAAAGAAATGGTGAACACAGAGTCTTTCAAAAGGAAGAATTAAGGATGCTTAGGCAACTTTGGGGATCGTGGTACCATTTTTTGACTGGAGATAACTAGGGGAGAGTAGAATTTGGGGTAAGGGAATCAAGAACGTCTCTCTTCGACATGTTAGGTAGATATGAAGTAAAAGCATAACGTTTACCATTTCACATAAATCTAAAGAAGAAAGGTTTGTACCGAAGAAAAGATTTGGCATTATCAGCATATTGGTGATGTTTAGTATATTGGACTGAATGAGACCTCCTAAAGAGAAGGTAGCTGGGGAAGGTTGGGTATGCTAGAGAGAGAGAAGTGTTCACTGAGGTGAGTAACTCAGCATTCTAGTGGCAGGTTCAGGATGGAGTTGCTGGAGGTGTGGATGAGTGAATGGTGGGGAGGGAAAGGTAGAGATGGTGAACTCAGAAAACCTTTAAAAAAAACCAGCTATGAAGAGAAATAGAGAAATGGAGCATTTGCCACAGGCCCAGTGGAGTCAAGGGAGGATTTTTGAAAGGGGGAGATACAGCGTATGTGTGGGTTGGTGGACGTGATCCTGTGCAGGGTGTGAGTGATTAATAGGGAAGGAAAGAGGAGAGGCTGAAGGAGAAAGTTCCTTCAGAAGTTGAAAAGGAGGGAACCCTAAGCACGAATGTGCAGATGCATCTTTGGTAGGCAGGGAGTGTAGGAATATGCTTGTCAATACCTTGTTAGGCCAGATATTTTATATTTTTTCTGCCTTCATATCTGTAAAAAATTCCATACTTTCTGCCTACATTAGGATCATGCTTTGGCTGTAGATCCAAACTATTCTTAAAACCAGTTGAGCAGCTTCATGAATTTTTGTCCCAGAATTATTCTGAGAGTTCTCTCTCCTTTTGCCATTATAATTTGCCTTATCTGTATTTTTCTTTTGGGAATTTTTCTAAATGGAAGGGTAGAAACAAACACATATCACAAAACCAAGAATTAGTAACTAGTGACATTCTCATCCTCTTTTTTTAAGAAATAAAAGACCACAGATAGAGCTCAGAGGCTCTTAGGCAACATTTTTCTTTTCCAGACTGTCCTGACATATCCCCTCTCACGAATTTGGTCCTTTTCTCATCTATGGCTTTTGCTTTTACATACACGCCTATCATTCCTTAAGAGCATATGGTGGGATTTTTGTGGTTTCAAGTTTACCTAAGTGATGTCATACTTTATGTAGCATTCTGTACATTTTATTTCAAACTCATGCTGTGTTTTTAAAAAATCCAACCTTGTTGGTGTATGTAGATCTTAATCTATTCTTTTCACTGCTACCTTGAATTCAATTGTACAATTATGTACATTTTATTTATATATTAAGTTATTGGTGCATGTTTATGTAGTTTCCTATTTTCCAGTATTGCAAATGGCACTGCAAGGTCCATCCTTGTACAACTTTGCATATAACTGGAAAGGGCTGTCTCCATTGTTCTTTGTGCCTGGTAACATATGGGCGAGTTTCTCTCAGGTGTATATTAATAAATGGAATCTCTGAATTATGGAATGTGGGTATTTGCCCTCTTGCTGGATTCTGCCAATGGCACTCTGGTGTGGATGCACCATTTACATGTCACCCACCAAATATATAGGAGAAGAGCCCTCTCTCTGCTTCCTCACCAGTACTTGATATTGCCAATACTTTAAAATATATGCCCATCTGACAAGTGCAAAACAAAATATTGTTTATTTTGATTTCATTGCCATGGAGTTGAGCATGTGTTTTGGCCTTGGAGCTTTCCTTCTAGAAGTGAGTGTGTGGGGATAGGCATTATTTTCCATTCCTTAGATACCTTTCTGTGCCTTAACCTAATCTGAGCATTCATGACTTTTAAAGGATGTAAATTTATTAAATTATTTTAATTTCAGAAATATTTTAACTCATTCCTACCATTTTTTCCCCCTTTCCTTAATAGGAAATTCTATTCAGGGTGTATAGTTACATTTGCCTCATCTTTTCTTGGCTGGTTTTAACCTGTTGGCTTTAAAACTTAACCTTATTTGACTCACGGATTTTCCAGAGCTCTCATGTCCTCCCTGACCTTCCTCACCGTCACTGTAACCCAGGACTTTCCTTCCAGTTCTTTGTAAATCACTCATTGGGCTCTCACCTCTGAGCCACCTATTTATCTTGTGACTAACGAATGTCATCATTTTCCTCTTAATAATTAGATGACTTTGGCGCATGTCTAATTGCACTACTTCAGTGGTTACCAAGAGACCTTAATTTCATCACTGGCTAACTTTTTCTTAGCTATTTAATTTGATGCAAACAATAAATATTTGTTGATCTCTTCCTGTGTGCCACACATTGTGTTGGCAGTGGATCGCATCTTTATCATAACAGCAAATCTTGACTTCCTTTTAACGTAATTATTTTCATCTTTACTTTCTCTCCTTGACTTTTGGACTTTATTATTTGAATACTAGAGTCTGATGTTTCATAGTTTGTCTAGTGTTCTACTTGTTTCAGGTGGGAGGGTAAAAAATCCATAGAAAGCAAAATTAAAACCATCAAATCAATGAATAGTATTTAATAAGTTTATTGTGCATATAAGAACAGGTGTTAAACTGGGAGCCTTCAAATTTAAAAACTGACATGAAGCTACAGGGTAGCTTATAAAATGAAAATGAGGAAGGTGCTTACCCTTTACAGTGATTGGTTATCACAGTGGGGGTTTCCAGAGGGCAGGGGATTGGTTAAAAGTGATTGTCCCATCATTTTTAGGAAGATGACTTCCGTTTGTCTCATGATTGTCAGAGGCATTTACAAGAAATAACCTAAGTTTTGTTTATGTTCATGAAATATAGATTTCGTTGTGCTTACATGGCTTCAGTGGGTTTTTTCTGCGCATGGGATTCTCAAGTCCAGTCTCCCATTTCGTATTGGATTTTAACAGTGTAATTCTGCTCCTTGTTACTCCATTTTGGCCCAAAGCACAAGGGTCTGATAATGTTTTTTTTTTTTTTTAAGGACAAAATCTTTTTTTTTCTTTTTTTTTAATATAATTTATTTTATTATCATTAATTTACAATTACATGTGCAATATTACGATTATTAAACTACCCCTTCATCAGGTCCCCCCCACCAACCCCATTACAGTCACTGTCCATCAGCGTAGTGAGATGCTATAGAATCACTACTTGTCTTCTCTGAGTTGTACTGCCCTCCCCGTGCCCCCCCAACATTACATCTGCTAATCGTAATGCCCCTTTTTCCCTCTTATCCCTCCCTTCCCGCCCATTTTCCCCAGTCCCTTTCCCTTTGGTAACTATTAGTCCGTTCTTGGGTTCTGTGAGTCTGCTGCTGTTTTGTTCCTTCAGTTTTTTTCTTTGTTCTTATACTCCACATATGAGTGAAATCATTTGATACTTGTCTTTTTCAGCTTGGCTTATTTCACTGAGCATAATACCCTTTAGCTCCATCCATGTTGTTGCAAATGGTAGGATTTGTTTTCTTCTTATAGCTGCATAACATTCCATTGTGTATATGTACCACCTCTTCTTTATCCATTCATCTACTGATGGACACTTAGGTTGCTTCCATTTCTTGGCTATTGTAAATAGTGCTGCAATAAACATAGGGGTGCATCTGTCCTTTTCAAATTGGGCTGCTGCATTCTTAGGGTAAATTCCTAGGAGAGGAATTCCTGGGTCAAATGGTATTTCTATTTTGAGTTTTTTGAGGAACCTCCATACTGCTTTCCACAATGGTTGAACTAATTTGCAGTCCCACCAGCAGTGTAGGAGGGTTCCCTTTTCTCCACATCCTCGCCAACATTTGTTGTTGTTTGTGTTTTGGATGTTGGCCATCCTCACTGGTGTGAGGTGATATCTCATTGTGGTTTTAATCTGCATTTCTCTGATGATTAGCGATGTGGAGCATCTTTTCATGTGCCTGTTGGCCATCTGAATTTCTTCTTTGGAGAAGTGTCTATTCATGTCCTCTGCCCATTTCTTAATTGGATTATTTGCTTTCTGTTTGTTAAGGTGCATGAGTTCTTTATATATTTTGGATGTCAACCCTTTATCAGATACGTTTTTTATGAATATATTCTCCCATACTGTAGGATGTCTTTTTGTTCTACTGATGGTGTCCTTTGCTGTACAGAAGCTTTTCAGCTTGATATAGTCCCACTTGTTCATTTTTGCTTTTGTTTCCCTTGCCCGGGGAGATATGTTCATGAAGAAGTTGCTCATGTTTATGTCCATGAGATTTTTGCCTATGTTTTTTTCTAAGAGTTTTATGGTTTCATGACTTACATTCAAATCTTTGATCCACCTTGAGTTTACCTTTGTGTATGGGGCTAGACAGTAGTCCAGTTTCATTCTCTTACATGTAGCTGTCCAGTTTTTCCAACACCAGCTGCTGAAGAGGCTGTCATCTCCCCATTGCATATCCAAGGCACTTTTATCAAATATTAATTGACTGTATATGTTTGGGTTAATGTTTGGATTTTCTATTCTGTTCCACTGGTCTGAGGGTCTGTTTTTGTGCCAATACCAAATTGTCTTGATTACTGTGGCTTTGTAGTAGAGCTTGAAGTCAGGGAGTGTAATTCCCCCTGTTTTATTCCTCCTTCTCAGGATTGCTTTGGCTATTCGGGGTCTTTTGTGGTTCCATATGAATTTTAGAATTATTTGTTCCAGTTCATTGAAGAAAGCTGTTGGTAGTTTGATAGGGATTGCATTGAATCTGTAGATTGCTTTAGGTAGTATAGCCATTTTGACAATATTTATTCTTCCTAGCCAAGAGCATGGGATGCATTTCCATTTGTTAGTGTCCTCTTTAATTTCTCTTAGGAGTGTCTTGTAGTTTTCAGAGTACAGGTCTTTCACTTCCTTCGTTAGGTTTATTCCTAGGTATTTTATTCTTTTTGATGCAATTGTGAATGGAATTGTTTTTCTGATTTCTCTTTCTGTTAGTTCATCATTAGTGTATAGGAAAGCAACAGATTTCTGTGTGTTAATTTTGTATCCTGCAACTTTGCTGAATTCAGATATTAGTTCTAGTAGTTTTTGGAATGGAATCTTTAGGGTTTTTTATGTACAGTATCATGTCATCTTCAAATAGTGACAATTTGACTTCTTCTTTACCAATTTGGATGCCTTGTATGTCTTTGTTTTGTCTGTTTGCTGTGGCTAGGACCTCCAGTACTATGTTGAATAACAGTGGAGAGAGTCGGCATCCCTGTCTTGTTCCTGATCTTAGATGAAAAGCTTTCAGCTTCTCGCTGTTGAGTATGATGTCATCTGTGGGTTTGTCCTATATGGCCTTTATGATGTTGAGGTACTTGCCCTCTATACCCATTTTGTTGGGAGTTTTAATCATGAATGGATGCTGAATTTTGTCAAATGCTTTTTCAGCATCTGTGGAGATGATCTTGTGGATTTGTTCTCCTTTTTGTTGATGTGGTGGATGATATTGATGGATTTTCAAATGTACCATCCTTACATCCCAGGGATGAATCCCACTTGATCATGGTGTATGACCCACTTGATGTATTTTTGAATTCCGTTTGCTAATATTTTGTTGAGTATTTTTGCATCTACGTTCATCAGGGATAATGGTCTGTGATTTTCTTTTTTGGTGAGGTCTTTGCCCGGTTTTTGTATTAGTGTAATGCTGGCTTCATAGAATGAGTTTGGAAGTATTCCCTCCTCTTCTATTTTTTGAAAAACGTTAAGGAGAATGGGTGTTATTTCTTCTCTATATGTCTCGTCGAATTCAGAGGTGAATCCATCTGGTCCGGGGGTTTTGTTCTTGGGTAGTTTTTTGATTACTGAATCAATTTCATTGCTGGTGATTGGTCTGTTTAGTGTTTTTGTTTCTTGCTTGGTCAGTCTTGGAAGGTTGTATTTTTCTAAGAAGTTGTCCATTGCTTCTTTGTTTTCCAGCTTGTTAGGATATAGATTCTTATAATATTCTCTTACAATTCTTTGTATTTCTGTGGGGTCCCTCGTGATTTTTCCTTTCTCATTTCTGATTCTGTTTATATGTGTAGATTCTCTTTTTCTCTTTATATGTCTGGCTAGTTGTTTATCTATTTTGTTTATTTTTTCAAAGAACCAGGTCTTGGTTTCATTGATTATTTCTATTGTTTTATTCTTCTCAATTTTATTTATTTCTTCTCTGATATTTATTATGTCCCTCCTTCTTGTGACATTGGGCCTCATTTGTTCTTCTTTTTCCAATTTCAGTAATTGTGCCTTTATTCATTTGGAAATGTTCTTCCTTCTTTAAATAGGCCTGGATTGCAATATACTTTCCTCTTAGAACTGCCTTTGCTGCGTCCCACAGAAGTTGTGGCTTTGTGTTGTTGTTGTCATTAGTCTCCATATATTCTTTGATTTCTGTTTTGATTTGGTCATTAACGCATTGATTAATTAGGAGAGTGTTGTTAAGTCTCCATGTATTTGTGAGCCTTTTTGATTTCTTTCTAAAATTTATTTCTAGTTTTATACCTTTGTGATCTGAGAAGTTGGTTGGTAGGATTTCAATATTTTTGAAATTACTGAGGTTCTTTTTGTGGCCTAGTTTATGATCTATTCTTGAAAATGTTCCATGTGCACTTGAGAAGAATGTGTATTCTTCTGCTTTTGGGTTTAGAGTTCTATAGATGTCTGTAAGGTCCACTTGTTCTAATATGTTGTTCAGTGCCTCTGTGTCTTTATTTATTCTCTGTCTGGTTGATCTATCCTTTGGAGTGAGTGGTGTGTTGAAGTCTCCTAAAATGAATGCAGTGCTGTCTATTTCCTCCTTTAATTCTGTTAGTATTTGTTTCACATATCCTGGCACTCCTGTGTTGGGTGCATATATATTTATAATGGTTATATCTTCTTGTAGTACTGACCCCTTTATCATTATGTAATGTCCTTTTTTATCTCTTGCTACTTTCTTCGTTTTGAAGTCTATTTAGTCTGATACAAGTACTGCAACACCTGCTTTTTTCTCCTTGTTGTTGCATGAAATATATTTTTCCATCCCTTCACTTTTAGTCTGTGTATGTCTTTGGGTTTAAAGTGAGTCTCTTGAAGGCAGCCTATAGATGGGTCTTGGTTTTTTTATCCATTCAGTGACTCTATGTCTTTTGACTGGTGCATTCAGTCCTTTACATTTAGGGTGATTATGGATAGGTATGTACTTATTGGCATTGCAGGCTTCAGATTCGTGGTTACCAAAGGTTCAAGGTTAACTTCCCTGCTATCTAAAAGTCTAACAACTAACGCAATCTAAGGGTTCTTTTTGTTTGTTTGTTTGTTTGTTTGTTTGTTTCCTCCTTTTTCTTTCTCCTCCATTCTTTATATATTAGGTATCATATTCTTTGTTTTTTATCCCTTAGTGACTTTGGGGATGGTCTGCATTTACTTAGTAATTTGTTCTATTTTATTTACAGTTTTTATTACCTCTGGTGACAGCTATTAATCTGTAGGAACACTTCCATCTATAGCAGTCCCTCCAAAATACACTGTAGAGATGGTTTGTGGGAGGCAAATTCTCTCAGCTTTTGCTTATCTGGGAATTGTTTAATCCCTCCTTCAAAGTGAAATGATAATCTTTCCGGATAAAGTAATCTTGGTTCAAGGCCCTTCTGCTTCATTGCATTAAATACATCATGCCACCCCCTTCTGGACTGTAAGGTTTCTGCTGAGAAGTCTGATGATAGCCTGATGGGTTTTCCTTTGTATGTGATCTTATTTCTCTCTCTGGCTGCTTTTAATGGTTTTTCCTTATCCTTGATCTTTGCTATTTTAATTTCTATATGTCTTGCTGTTGTCTTCCTTGGGTCCCTTTTCTTGGGAAATCTGTGCACCTCCGTGGCCTGAGAGACTATCTCCTTCCCCAGATTGGGGAAGTTTTCAGCAATCACCTCCTCAAGACACTTTCTATCCCTTTTTCTCTCTTCTTCTTCTGGTACCCATATAATGCGAATATTGTTCTGTTTGGATTGGTCACACATTTCTCTCAATATTCTTTCATTCTTAGAGATCCTTTTTTCTCTCAGTGCCTCAGCTTCTTTGTATTCCTCTTCTCTAGTTTCTATTTCATTTATTGTCTCCTCCACCGTATCCAGTCTGCTTTTAATACCGTCCATTGTGTTCTTCAATGAATGGATCTCTGACCGCAATTCATTCCTGAGTTCTTGAATATCTTTCCGTACCTCCATGAGCATGTTAATGATTTTTATTTTGAACTCCCTTTCAGGGAGAGTCATAAGGTCCATATAGTTTAAATCTTTCTCAGGAGTTGTATTCATAAATTTACTCTGGACCAGGTTCCTTTGGTGTTTCCTATTTGTGTATGGCGCCCTCTAGTGCCCAGAAGGTCTACACTGTGGAGCTGCTCAGCCCCTGAAGCAATGCGGGGATTGTAGGGGGTGGTATTCGTGCCTCTGGGGAGGAAAGGGCTGTTTCCTGGTTCCTGGCTGCTATGCCTGCCTCCACTGCCTGAACCAGTGGGCTGAGCACACAGGTATAAGCCTCTGTGCTTTGCGTTTTTAAGATCTTTCCTCTGGCTGGCCTAAGACCAGGGAAGGATATCCCGGTTTGCAAGCCCGGTGGTGCTGGCCAGTAGAAAGGCGCACTAGTCTGCCTGTCACAGAAGGGGTTCTTGGAGCTGTGTAGGCAGCCATGGAGCTGGAGCACCTGAAGATCGTGAAAGCTCCCAACTTGCTGGGCAGAGTGCACCCGGACAATTTTGTCTACTTGTCCTTTCTCCTGAGCAGTAAGCTCTGTGCAATCCTTGCCCCTTTAGCAGCCCTCTTGCTAAGGGCTTCTTTGTTAGGAAGTCTCTCAGACTGCCCGCCTTTCTCTTGTCCCTGAGCAGCTGGGTATGGATCCCTGCTTTCACAAGCAGCTGGAATCTTAGTCTCTCCAGGAATTCTGCCTGTCTTAGCTTTCCAACCCCCTAACCCGTTGCTCTTTCAAGCGTACTTGTAGTAGCTTTATTTTCATATTATATGAGGTTTTAGGAGGAAGCCTCTGTCTCACCTCTCATGCCACCATCTTTAATCCAGTCACCTTACTATATATTATTATATAGCGCTACATTATCCCCTGCATTGGGTCACCTCTGCATTAAATGTCTTGTGGTTTGTGGCATTTAATGAAGCCAACATTTGTTTTCAATTCTAGTTCTAAGCTGCTACCCAATTTTTATTGTTTGTTACTTAGATAGGATTGGTTGAACAGTAGTGTAAGGTGCAATAGTTCGAAATCAGAGCTTATTTCTCTTGCAACACTTTTTCTCTCTTGTCAAAAATGAATACAAGATAAGTATCTAGGAACTCAGCCATGCTAGAAAAAAGTGTAAAGAATTGTAAGGCTTATATGCACACATACATTGCTGACTGCCTATGTATACTGTGAACTTCCATAGAAAAATGAAGGAAGCATGCTTATGTAGTGAACTTCTGTAAGCCCTTATTCTGGTCAAAATAGTTGTACCTGGGTTCCAAGTCTCTAGAATTTAATTTTAATTTATACTAGAATAATGGTTTAAAAGTATTTATGTCCTTATCATGATATAAATATTTAAAGGCTGTTCGGGCAAAAGCAGAGTGTAGATAAAACCACTGATAAATAAGAATAGAATAACTTACATCATTTAAAATTATTCTATTAGTATATGTACCAAATTTAGTGAGTATAAATAGCTAAGAGAATGAGGACACATGCCTGTATTCTTAGGAAGTTCTCAACCTGAATTATACTGAGGCAGAAAACCATATGTGTGGTTATTAGAGATATATTTTATATTTCTAACTAGAAGACATTGACATTCCATGCCAGAACGTCAAGCTACATAAGAATGTAATAAAATATAGCTTTCAGGACTAAGAAAGAAAAACATTTCCAGTGTTGAAAGAAAAATCTCATTCAGTTTTTAAAGAAACATTAATTATAACCCAATTTTCTATAAATAGTTCTTTGGATGATATCGTACCTTTATATATATTAGCTTTTAAAATTCAACAATTACAAGTGAAGAAAAGTTTTACATGGTGAAAATTTTAGATGGTTTTAATTTGAACATTAAAAACAAAAGGAAATCTAGAAATAAAGAAAATAAAGGCTCTTGAATCTGATTTCATGTTGCCCTTCACTGCAGTTGGTATAAGATACTCAAATAAAGCCCCTCGCAGAATCAGGAAACTTTACTTTTAAAAATGTGTTCCATCTATTTATGAGATAAGATACTTCTTTCTTTCCCTAGTGTTTTCTTAAGTCTTGGATTTTAATCCCTCTGGTACTGAAACTTGGCTCTTCATCCAAGAATATAGAATTGCAGCTGTTGTCTATCTGGACTATTCATTTTTAGTTCTAACAGCCCGTGCACAGCTGTGCAGGTGAAGGGATTAAAAAGTTAGAATATTGTTTGGAGGAAGTTATGCACTGTCTGCAGAAAAAATAACAATTTTTAAAACTCTTCAGAGTTTACAAATGTTAACTTCTATCTCCTGAGGTAATCCTGGTTCCATTACATATTCCTGGATTTCTAAAATGAGCAACATCTTATTTACTTTTAATGTTGGAAATAAAGTATTTCTTGCCTTTAGCAATAATAAAATCTTTACAGAGAATGTTACATCCCACAGACTCAAATCAGCATTACAAAATATAATTCTTTTATCCATGATTTAGTGCCTGTAGCACTTGAAAAACTTTGGAACTAATCTATAAATTGTGCAAAAGAAGAGACAGGAAGGAACAAAAAGAAAGATTTGAGCTCTTCCTTTAGTTTTTGGATTATGTTTCTGCATTTAGGAAGACATATGATATGGCTCAACAATCAAAATTTTCACAAGTGTGGGATAAAACACTTCAGTGGAACCAGCACTCTACTAAAATCCAAACAAAATTAGTACGAAAGGCAACTTCCACAACTCCAAAAGACGACATCAAAACCAGATTAACAAAAGTGGGATCCCATTTAGAAAAGAGATCCATTTCTAGCCAGACTGAAACTACCCTGCAGTCTACACCCCGAATTTTAGATAATAAAACATGTTTAAGCAGCTTCCAATGAAGTGATGTATCATATGAGATGTGTCATGAACAGGTTACAAGTGGATGCAAATAGCAGTCATCTAGCTTTGGGATTGGTAAATGCTTGGGCTAGCCAGGAACATACCCCACTCCTACCCTCATGGGTACAATCTCATTCTTTAACTCAATATACTTTACTAATTCTACTGGTGTTGATGTGTATCCTAAGGTGGAGGCATTCAGGAGATATTTTATTAATGCTGCTATAACCTGCCATGTGAAAAAGAATCCACAGAGCACCCAAATGAAGAGAAACCAAGGCACCCATGAAAAAACAAGGGCAACCATGAAGGTGGAAAATATGTTGTCATGACCTGTCTACCACAGATCAATGTGCAGACATTAAGACAGCATGGTTTTGACACAGATACAGACAAATAGATCAACAGAGCTAAATGAAGAGTCTAGAAACAAATCTATGAAGAGGTGGAACCTTACATCTGGTGAGTGTAGCACCGCCTACCAGTGGGGACTATATTAGTAAGCAAAACTTATTCTACAATAATTGGTTATTGATTTCTTAAAGAACACGGAAATTAAAAAGGAAAAGAATGAAATGTTTATTACATTAAAATTAATAATATGTGTTTATAAAAAGACACACAAAGAGATTGAAGGATAAACTGAAATCAGAAGATTAGCTTCCAGAATATATATATATACACATATACATATATGTATATATGTGTATGTGGTTGTATAGATATATATACATACATAAATCTGTGCACAAATATTGAAAATAATATATATACACACACATATATAAATTTGTACTAAAATATTGAAAAATGGACATAAATTTGAGCTGCAATTTTCAGAAAGAGGAATAGAGTCATAGCTATTTGAACAGATTATGATTATTAATTTCATATATTAGTCAGATACCATTAAAACCCAGTAGACTGATTGAAAAAAAATCAGAAAATACCAAATGTTGGTGATGATGTAGACAAGATAAGCAACTCATCCATTGCTATGATTATATGAATAGGTACAAAGACTTTGGGAAACTTTGGCATTCACACTAAAATTGAAAATGTTCACATCCTCAGGAAAAAATTGCCAAAGGTTTATACAAATGCCCTTCAGAACAGCAAACAATTCAAATGTCCATCAAGATTAGAATATGTAAATACATTTTGTTGAATTCATATGATGAATAAATATGATTTCATTTGAAAAATAATGAGTGAAATGCAAAATTATAGAAAATGCATTGTCCCATTTATGGAATATTTTTTTAAAGATGAACATATTGTTTGTAGATGAATACACAAGTGGTAAAACTATGAAGAAAGGCAAAGGAATAATTTGCACATAATGCAAGATACTATTTTCTTTGGTTGGATTACTGGTGATAGTAAAAGAGAGAAATGATTAAAAGGGCAAATAGCATTCTCAGGAAAAATATAATGTTTACAGCCTGCACTTTGCCACAGAAGTAAAGTTTCTCATGAGGTATAGTCATTACGTAATTTGTCAAAGAGATTCTGAATTCTGATCCTTTTGCTACTGAGGCTAAAATATATAAATAAACACATTAATTCTTTTACGTGTAGATTTTTTGAAAATCTGCTACAGTTTTCTATGTAGTATTTTCCTTTGAAAACTGCTCTAAGGACAAGTTGATATCTGTTTGTAGAAACCAATCTATTTCCAGTGTGTCTGTTAAGCTGAAAATTGGAAGAGGAGGCCATGAGGAAATGAGCACTTGGAGTCTCTCAAGAGAAGACATTGTCTAAATCTATGTGGACAATTTTAACCATTACCTCTCTTGGAATTATTTAGCTGTCCACTTGGAGTACAAGTGAGAAATGCCCCTTCCTAGGCAGAGAGAAGTACCATTCCCTCTATCATATTAGGAATTTCAAAGTAAAGTATTGCTCTATCAGAAGCTGCTGAAAATTACCATTCAGCCAGGCACCTCTGTGTGGCAAATAAGTGGCTCTCCAACTGTGGACCTGTGCGATCATCACTAGATAAATATGTAGATTATTAAACTTCAAAGTATCGGAGTAGATTTCATAAATGCAGGATGATGCCATGATATCTGTCCACAACAAGCTGGTTCCAAAGCAGCAACAGTGGTCTACACACAGGAGCACGTCTGCCAGATAAGAATGTTAAACACAAGCAGCCAGTGAATGACAGCAAAACCAAGGAGAGAGCTTCCTCAGTAACCACATGCCTTTGTTCTTTTTGCACATCACTATTTGTTGCTCTTTTGATAATATCTGGGTTGCCTTTTTCAGTAGTACTGATGAGGTCTACTAAGTAGTCATAGCCTTTTTTTTTTTTTTGCTGCATCAATGTAATCCTTGACAGTTCTGCCCTATACTTTAGGCCAGGATATAAGATACTTCAGATGGGGAAAAAGCAGGTGTGGAATTAGTTGAGGCTGCAAGATTTGATACTTAGAAAATTAGGAGTTCTGTGACTTTGCCCATGTTAGATTCATTAGAACTGTTCAGTGATTAAGTGCAGTAGTTAAGCTGAGCTCTCCGTGTTATGAAAGTGCCTCTGGGGCAACTCTAAATCGCAGATCTGCCTGAACTGCCTTCCTCCCTGTGAGATTCTGAGCTTCTATCTATAATTGCCTTTGAGCAGAACTTCTGTGCATAAAATAGGTTTTAAATCCCATGTTTGGATGAAAGGTGCCCTGACAAAAGTAAGTCACCACTTCAAGGGACCATTTTGTGCTAGAAATTTTATATAAACCACTTAACCTATTCCATATCCTGACAAAACAAACTGAAAATGGTAAAGAAGCTTCCAGAATTTAATGTGTCTAATAATTGGTAACAATGATGTTCACATCAAGATTATCTGACCACCATTTTTATGCTGTAACTACAAATTACTGAATTACAGAATTCATTGTGGAGTATTTTTTCAGACACAAATATGATACAGATTTTACTAAAATTCTATATTCTTAGAAAATATATAACAGTAGGCCTGAGATACTCATGAAAATAGTAATATACAGTGATCTATAGCAAGATAAGGTCTGATCAGAAGAGCAAAATTAAATTTTCATGTTTCTCTTAAAGTATCTACTGTCACTAAAGTTAATCTTAGTGAATAGTATAATGCATTATAGGTTAAGTCACGATATAAGTAATATATTGTCTAGGTTAGGTTACACTATTCTAGAAATATCCTTTTGTATATATATATATCTAAGAAAATGGTTCCTAAATATTAGTCCGCCTGGAAATGAAGAAAAAAGTTTATAAAATGTATGTTCTTGTGCCCACCAATCATCTTCCCTGTCTTACACAACCTGAGGTAATTTCCAGATATATGCCTTTTTAACAAGAACCCCAGGTGATTTTGAACCAAGTGGTGAGTGCAAAGGACTTTAAGAAACATTTGTTTTATGGCAAAAAAAAAAAAATGTCTATACTTGATTGTTCACAAACTCTTGAAATAACCTTTGAAAACAAAGCATAAATATACTTGAAATTAAACTGTTTTATTTATATTTAACATAAAAATTGCAATCTCTTTTTCAAGATGTGGATTTCTTTTTAAGTTTTTAAAACTTCTAAGTTCCCCTTAAGATTTTGAAACAGAAAGGTGCTGGCAGAAAAGATATATATAAATAAGAATTTGAAAGACCACATTAATGGGCTGTTCAATTTTCAGTAATAAATCTTTCAAGGAAAAAATGTAAAGTTTTAAATTGTCTCTTGGTGTTAGAAAATTTGGCTTATACTATTTACTATATATATATTCTTTCTGGAAACTCATAATTAAAACTTATAATTCACTTTTTAATCACTTCATATGCTGGTTAGGGAATATTTTAGCATAATTAGTAAACTAATGTTAATATTAATCACCAAAATAAATAATAGCCACAACTAAGCATATCTAAGACAAAATGCTAAATAACCAAAGATAAAGAGAATATCTTAAATGTTCCCACCACAGGGGAGAAAAATGACAATATATATAGAAGAAAGAAAAGAATGAAAGTTGTCTTTTCAAAACAGAGTTGAAATGACAATGCAGACGTGCTTCTAAAGGGCTAAAAGAATGACAGACATCAATCTAGTATTTTATATGAAATGAAAACATCCCTCAAGTATGAAAGCTAAAAAAGATAATACCAAATGGATGAAAGTTGAGAGAATTAACTTCCAACTGATTTGCACTATAAGAAATGCTAGAAATTCATTTGGCTGAAAGGATTTAATATCAGATAGAACTCGGGATCTGGAACAAAGAATAAGGAGCATCAGAGAGGTGGGGTAAATATAAAAGAGCATGCAAATTAAAATGTATATATCAACTTAAAACTTTACTGATATTTTAAAGCAAGAATTTTAATGTACCATGGGTTTTATAGCATATTTAAAATAAAACGTATGACTGAATAACTTCAAAGAGTTTTGGGGAAGGGATAATTATACAATTGAAAAATTTAAATGATTTTTATGAATTAATATTATTTAACGGTAAGGTGCAATAAATTAAAAATATTTATTTCAATATTTACAGCAACCACAAAAAAATCATAAAGATAGGTAGCTAAAAAATCAGTAGAGGACATAAAATGGACTACTAATAACACTCAAGTTACCCAAAATTAGGCCAGAATGAAGTAACAAAAGAAAAAAGAAGAGAATAAAAAAAAACAGAAGACAAATACTCTAACAAATTGTAAAAATCAATAATTTTTTTGTACATTGTACAATGTACTAAGTACATTGATTACAAAGGAGCATTTCTCACAATGGACAAAAAAGCATATACTAATTACAGGTTAGTTATAAGAAACATACTTTAAATATTAAAAACACACAAATTGAAAGTAAACAGGTGAAAACAAGTATTTCATGCAAACATTAAACATAGGAAACAGCCTGGGTGCATTTATATCACTAAAAATGTGCTTCAATATATATTATTAGCAGAGATAAAGATGGATATTTCAGGAAGATACAAAAAGGTGAAGTCATGAAAAAGACAACAGTTATACATTTGTATGTACCTGCTAAGAGCTTAAAAATACTTGATGCAAAAAAGAAGAAAGAAAAGGAAAGAAGAATAAAGGAAGAAATAGACAAACCTATAATCAAGTTTAGGGATTTCAACATGTCCTTTCAGTTCAATTTACTTATAGAGGAAAATCAGTAAGTAAAATATAAATGATGTTTGATACAGATTTCACCTAACTAATATTTTTAGGATATTACATCTAACAATAAGCATTTAAAGGTTTTTTTCCCCAAGAAAAATGAAAACATGGATCTCTGGAAAGACTTGTGAAACAATAGCAATTTTTTCATAAGTATCAAAATTGGAAAAAATGCCAAACATCCACCAGAAAAACTGTGGTACACACCTATAATGAAATACTAATGAGCAATAAAAGAACTGTAACGTAGACTTGCAACAACATGCACAGTTTTCTCTCTCTCTTCAGATGGGTAGATAGAAGATGAATAGATAGATAGTAGTTAGCTAGGTAGATAGATAGACAGAAAGGCAAAGAGACTCAGCACTGTTTTCAATCTTCTATTCAAAATTCTCCTGGGATTTGCATTTCTCAGGGTTCTTGCAACAAGGTTCAATTTTATATGCCATCAGTAGAAGCCAATCGCACATGATCAACAGGACTGAAGAGAAACAAATGTAAGTCTACCTTCATGAGCAAAAGTGCAAAGCATACAGCTTAGTTTTATAGCTACTGAGAATGCCACAGGTATTTTCCTCTTTTTTTTTTTTGCAACTTCTTGACCCCTTGAAAAAAAGAGTTGAACTTGGAAGAGAGAGGTACCTTTCTTGACCTTTTTTCTGTCAGGCCTTATAGTAGTTTTGTAAATCTTGAATAACCTTAATTATATCCCTTTCTTATTTAAGTAGTTAGTAGCTTAAGCAGTAGCTCCTATTTCATTGACTGGAGCCTAACGGATACAAACTTAAAAAAATGTATATTGAGAAAATTTCTTTCAATATATAATTTTCACACAACAAAGTTAAACTTATTTTGTTTGAATAGTTTTATCAGTAATGTGCATAGAGTAAACACAAGCCAAATAAGAAGAAACAGACTATTCTGTTATCTGAGAGAACTTTCTTTATGTCTCTCTCTGGTCAGTCATGCTGCCCAATTTCGAATTATATACCATAGAATAACTTTTCCTCTTCTTGGACTTCATGTAAAGAAAGTCAGCCAACATCAATTAAAGGGATTATTATTATGGAAATGTTTATTTAGCAAGATAATTAACTACTCCTATAAATTTGAAGGACTACACCCATGATTAGTCCTTATTTCTGAAGGAGGAAACACTGTCCAGTGGTATAAAAATATTTCATTAAATGAAGAGTGGCTGTATGGCTGGCCTGTACTGTGGTTTGTTCTCCATGTATGCAGAGATTTTGTAGGCTTTAGCACTAGTGAAGAGTTGTATTGCTGGCAGTCATATTACAGACCTGCATGACATGTAGATGTATGGACTTAGCTTCCTTTCACCTGTATCAGCTCTCTTGTATCCCAAGACACACTTCACAAATACCAGATATTTTATATTTCCTTTCTGAAGCAGAAGGAAATTGGGCTAGAATGTGTATTCTTTTTGCCAAGAAGAAGTTTGTAGCCCATGATTTTAAGTAACAAAGTGCAATATAGTTAGAATTAGTATTTTTGTCCTCCCCTTATTCACTGTACAGAATTTATGAGTTGGTATGTGGAAATATCTTGATGAATTATAAGTTTCAGTGTTAAAAGGAAGAAAAACCATGTCTGTTGATGTCAGGCATTATAGTAGATTAACATATAATATGTCCTATATAATATTGAGTATCTATATTTCCCTTTGTCAGGACTATACTTCTGACACTGAAATGACTTTGACTAATTTTCCAAATTTCCAGAGCTTAACACTCTGACACGGTATTTGTTTAAACCATATAGATACATCTATTCTTATGCTGCTATCAGCATTTAATTTATAAATTATTTTATTAAAAGGCATGATAGTTTCATCAAAATATTTTATTAAGAAGCACTCCTTCAATCTGGAAGGTATGCATTTAATGCATAAATTATACTTTACACTTTTTATTTTTGTACACTGATTTTTGCTTTATTAGTAATGCAATGGGAACACTAGTCTTTCCCCTAATGGTTCAGTGAAAAAGCTCTGTTCTAAATCCCACCATAACTGAGATACAGAAGTTCCCAGAGGGGCACACAGAGGATTCTGGCTTTTCAAAACCATTTCCAAGCAATAAGCCTAGAATAATATAAATTCTACTTCTTCCCGAGGATGTTCTGATGGCTTTATTTTTTCCTGTTCATGAAATTATTATATTAAGAAATAAACTGAAAAGAAGTATTAACATGATTACAAAAGTTATCTTAATATTCTCTTCTCACACTCCCATTTTCCCATTATTAACCAGAACAACTAATTCTTAAGCAGCCTGTAAGTTGTAAAAGCCTGAGAAATAAATGGAAAAAGGAAGGAACACCCAAGATTGGTATAATTATCATTTTATCATAGCAGGCTGAGGGAGATGATCCAGTTATATTTTAACCCTACCTGTTTCTTAGTATAGCATAGAGAGAGGAATAATACATCCACCCCATATTATTGTGCAGCAAATATGAAGACCCAGAAATGTTTCCAAAAGGCTGCTTAAGATCCCCAAGCATCTCTGCACCCTCATCAGCCCAGAATAGAACTGAGCTGACAGGTACATGCAAATTAAAAAAGTTAACTTTGTTGAAAAACAATGAAATACAATCCCCAAACCATTTCCCAGTGATGAATTGGGTACACTATTTGGCTTTCTACATTTTTCACATGTGAATTTTTGCCCAAAATACCTGTGAAAAGCAGTTACACTTGTTCTGGTATTTTTTTCTTTCTTTCCAAAAATAAGCAGCTTCCTCTGCCATTCTTCCCTGGGGGCCAGTTTTGCTTCCCCCCATCAACTCATTTACCATTACAGCTAGGGCACTGTTACCTGAGGGCTTCAGTATTAGAGGATTACCTGTCATGGGATCCTAGTGTTTCCTCCTGTCTGTGATTTAGCATCACCAGGTTTTAATGTTGAGAAAAGTAGAATTTCACATATTTTTTAAAATGCATATTTATATTGTGTGTTCCCTAAGACTTCATGTCCCCTTTTTGGTATTGTCTACTCATCTCCTAGGCATCATCTTCTTGGAGAGGAAGTACCACTTGCAGTGTGTGCTCACATTCTCTGTAGCTGTTCACATTTGAAGTTTTAGCTTGTTTGCTCCTACATCTGTGGGCTTAGGCAACTAACCTCTAAAGAAGATGTTTTGTGGTGACTTCCTCTATGGCCTGAGGGTAGAGAAAAGTTTTTAGAAGAAGAAATTGAGGAAAAGAGCTGTAAATCTGCCTAATATTAAAAAATATATATTGCATGAGGAAAAAAGAATACCATAAGCAAAGACAAAAGAAAAATGGACACACTGTAAGAAACTATTAACATATATTATAGATAAAGGTTCCAAGTTTATACAAAATGTTTAAAAGTTGACCAAAAGCAAGCAAAAATTATATGGGAAAATGGGCAAAAGACATGAAAAAATTTGCAGGAGATATAAAAGGCCTTTATATATGTGAACTCAAAAGGGAAATGTAAATTAAAACAGATACAAAATTAAAAGTGCGGTACAAATTCTCACCCATTAAATTGGTAAAAAAAAACAAAGGCTGACAATGTCTCTATTAGAAGAGGGTGCTATTAAGTAAAAAAAGAAATATGTATAATATATATCTTATATATTACATAAGGAAAAGTGAGAAAATGGATTTGCTTACATTAAGAAGGAAAAAATAGAAAGGATCAAAAATATTGAAATTCATTACAAGGAATGGAGAGTAGTGAGATAAAAATACATATAGGAGGGGGTGATATTGTTTTGTATATTGATTTTTGATTTTTGGAGCATGTTAACATATTACATATTCAGAATATAAAATTAAATCAGAGTTATAGAATCAGTGAAATGAATAATTAATTATGTTGATGTCAAGAGCCAGTGGTCTCATTGTGGAAGATACTATTATGGAATAGGAGATAGTAAGAATAAGCTTTGTGGGATGGATTAAATTTGAGCTCCTGCATGAACTTGTGATTTCTAAAATAAGAATGTGTTTGTGCATATATATCTCCACATGGGCATGAATGTGTATGTGTATGCTTATTTGTTTATATGTGCATACGTATGTTCACATTCCTGTGTATATTTCTTAGCTTAATTATAACAGAAAGTAAGAAATGCTCAAGAAAAGAACACTATTATGGAAATATGTCACATAGGAACCAGCCTGGAGGGGCCAAACCATGGACAATTTAAACACCCACATTTTTAATTTCAGGAATTATTTATAATCCTTTGGAGAAAATAGGAATTCATGGTTCCAAACCAATAAGTAACCAGTTAGGGGGAAAAAAGAAGATCTCTTGGTTATGAGAGAATGTCAAGAATGAAGACAAATGTGGAAGGAGTGTTACCAAGTTACCATTTTGCAAACGTTATACTAAATATCAGCTCAGGAAAGAATCATCAATGGATGCTAAGTTAGGAGGAGATTTTGTAGAGGAGAAGGAAACTTGTCTGGTTGTAAAAGTGTCTCTTTTACTTAATGATAAGTAAGATAAACACGCACACTCTAATTATAAAGAAATCAGGCAGCACCTTGGCTAGGTGAGTAACATTATATCACCAATGAAGTGTGAGAGCAGGCAGTGAGTTAGACATAAGCAGGAGAAAGGCACCAGCCCATCACCAAGGAGACACCGCCCTGACCAACACCTAAGCCCTCCTTAGTTCCCAGTTCCACACTCAAGGACACCTAGACTATCAAGAGGCCCAGGATCACAGGGCTGTCCCTCATTATAGGGCATGCACAAGGTCTGAAGAACTGGTCTGAAAGTAACCCCACCTCTTAAAAATAACAACTAAATCTAATTAGCATTGTGTTTTTGGCCTCCCTATGGGCTTCACTTAGGTACTTATGGGTAAGGTGCCTGTGAACTGTTATAATATATAAAAGTTATATAACCTAGAGCTGTCAATCGACCTGTCAATCAAAGAACATGAGCTGCAGGGAAGGACTTACTGCCATCTTAAAAGAAAAGTAAAAGCCAACAGAACAACAATAAGAAAACAGTCATCAAGGGATACAAATACATGTGCTTGTTATTTATCATAATTTCATAGTGATACAATAAATTGTATTTATACTAATTGTTTTTAAATAATCAAAATGTTTATTGCATGAACCGCACAACACAAGCTTACCCAAAGACTGGGTGTTTGCCAAGATGTGTCCTTGTCTGCTGGTGGTTGCTGTGGGGTGGGAGGTTTAGAGCTGTAAACCTCCCCCCAAGCCTTGCAGATATCAGTTCTATGGCTTTACCTTTATTTATGAACACAATCTGAAAATGTGAACCATTTTTCTTCTTATAATTTGATTGTTTTTCCTAATTGTAATTTCTCTTTAATCCCACTTCAGTAAAATTCTCCCCAAATGTGTCTTCTCCATAGGATTTAGTGTATACTTCAAAGGGTACAGCCAGTGGATGGGGAAATGATGGAGGCTTAGCCAATAATGCCTTCCATACTTTGGGACTAAGGGGACTGAAACAAAGACCAGGGCCTGGGCATTCCCTCATTATAGTGACAGCTGCAATGTGTGGACCGGTTTGTTTGTCCGTGTGCCCTCTGCTGTAGTTTCTGCTGCCTAATCCTCCAGAGTTCCTGGGAGAGCCGCCACTTGCCAATCTTCCATCATCCTGATCATTCTGGGAAGCTCCAGTATTTTCCCACTAAATCACTTTTGCTTAAAATTACAGAGAGGCATTCTGTTGTTTGCAGCCAATAGTTTAAAGAGGTTCTCTGCTCTTCTTGTCTGGGAATATCACATAAGTAGATCCATTTTTAAAGCCCCCACAAATGAAACATGCACTAGAAGATGGCATTATGGCATATTTCTACTAACAGTTTGCTGCACCATGTTAATGATTCTCTGTTTTTATTCATCCTTTTAGCTATCTGTTGGATTTTATTATTTTACACTTTAAAATGACATTTCTGGGGTGATTCTATTTAGGTTCAGCCATCAATTTTTCAAATGCAAGTTCATTTACTTATGTACTTGTTTTAAATATTTTATGATTTTAATCTATGATCTCAAATATCCTCCAGTCAGGAAAAAAAGACATAAGGACAGATACAAAAATACCTTAGGTTTTAAGCAACATTAGTTTTCTACCCTAAATATTTGACTTTACAATTTTCCTTATACCTTCCCAAATTGGATTATCTTATTAGTTCATTAAATGAACCTCCTTAAACTATATACATTTGTATTATTATATTACTTACACATTAATATAATACTACTGCAAAAATATATTTATTGTTTGTATATTACTAAAAGCCATTGCATATTTACATATTATGTAATGTATATTTTATATATAAAGGTAAAAGCCATCTATTAACTTATATTTTATATATATAACAGTAAAAGCCATTGTTAAGTTTTAAGAAAACACAATGGAGAAACTAATCACTTTGTCTTGAATACACTTAGTTAATAGGTTAAACTGATTCTGCCTTTACCCATCAATTATGTACTACTGTTGGTGCTTATTAAACAAATATTGTTTTAGTTTTCGGATGTTATATCCTCATTTCATTTACAATTAATTAATAGTCCAAAGATGATGATGATACATTCTATAGTGATACTATAGAATAACATTATATTACAGAAGATGTATAAAAGTTTTTTGACCTATACAGGAACATATAAATCAGCAAGTATGACTTTTCTACACAGTGATCTGGAAAAATGTTTAAGTTGGATTTTATTTGATTAGGAACCTATTTGTCCCTGTTTTCCACTGTGCCTTCTATTATGAGATTTTTGTCAAATCAATGTAATAACTAATCTAATTATATGTATATATTATACATATAATATACATATATAATTTAAAAATAATCCCCCTGAATGTATTAGGATTTTTCAGTATAAAGCAAAAAAGATAAGGACAGAAAATTAAAAAAAAAAAAGGCAGTCTTCAAAGGTGATGACCTTTATGGAAAAGTACATGTAATATTTTTGCCTAGACATTTACCCAACACAATATTATTCCTAACACACATTGTTCAACACAACATTAAAGCCAAACTGTGGGCTCTGAGAGAAATAACAATGTATCTTTGCCAAGATTTCTGTCTCAAATGATACTATTACACATTTTATATTATAAATGACACCATGTGAAGAGCAACTGCAGTCATTTGGGCACGGTGGCATGTATTTCACTTTAGAGTTTAATAAATCCACTGATGTGCAGAATATGAATTAGCTCGTGGTATGTGTGTATGTCATTCATAAATGAAACTACAAAGATTTTATCATTGTAACCCATCCTAGAAGAAGAAATACTTTTTACTATGTTAGGCATTATTTTGAGCTGTAGGACAGCCCTCCCAAAGAAATTCTTCATGACTGGTGCTGACAGAACATCAGCTGTGTGAGGCAAGGTGAAACATTCCTATGCAAATAGAAGCTAGAACAGAATGGGAGATCTGTTGATCTCCCATTGAACAACTGGTGATCAACTGCATGCCTCATCTGGATTCAGTGCTGAAGGCAATTAATATTTTTGATGCAATCACATCTTGGCCACAGATATATTATACACATAGCACTATGTCAAACAAACAAAAAACCCCAGAAAATTTAAATTTCCATATTGAACCACTATGTCAAAGGAAAAAGTGACCACATAGTTTTTACAAGTGAGGAGATTATACTGTATACTATTTGTTAAAACCAGCTAATGCCATTTATTTACGTTCAAGAGGCTTCTTCCCAGGATCTGTCAAATTGATCAATATCCAAGAAGGGTAAATATCCATTACACTTAGAATAGATTCCTTTTGAAGAAAACTCAAACATGTAATTGTGTTCCTCTTGATTGCAGTATGTCTGAGGTGCATATCATACACTCTAGGTACATTTTTTTTTCCAACATTTAAACTGTTTAAAAAACTTGGAACATTTGATCTAGTACTTGGAAATGTAATATTATAAATTAGGTAAATCTAATATAGTAGTAACAAGGAGTGAGAAAGCTGACCTTTAATTAAAAAGGAAATATTTACCTTTGTTTCATTATGATATCAATGTTGTTTTCATTTCTATTCACTTCAGTGTAATATCTACTATTTCTTAAATTGCCCTAACTTAAATCTAGTTGACACATTTATGCTTATATTAATTTTATCTAAATATACATAGAGATTAGTGTTGATAACTAACATATTTCATATGAAAACATAGTAAGTCTGAGACTCTTTGGTGTGTGTTTTATATATTAATTTATTTTGTTGTCACAAGAAACTTTGAAGAAAGAATTGTTATGCTAACTGCCTTAGAGATTAAGAAGACTGAGTTGCATATATATTATGTCATGCAGCTAAAACTAAGCTGCATTCAAACTAAGAGCATCAGGCTTCATTTTCACCACCTTTAACATCTGGTTCTATTATTAAATAGAATTGTGGCTTCTGTAGGCAAGTTCTCTAAATAATTTTGTGAATTATTTGAATAATTGACTCATATCTAACTTAAATTTAACCTTCTTGTAAATAAATTTATTTTAGATTATCTACTAGGCTCTATTGACATAAGTTTTTCTCTTCAAGATGCCTAGAGTCTAGAAAAATAGTCTGACACCAAAAGCAGAAGCAACAAAATAAAAAATTAATAAAATAGACATCACCAAAATTAAAAATGTTTGTGTTTCAAAAGACAGTATCAAAAAACAAAAATGAAACAACCCACATACTAGGGATATAATTTTGTGAATCATGTGCCTAACACAGAACTCTTATCTTAAATATGTAACACAAATTCTACAAGTCAATAGCAAAAAGACAAATACCTCAATTAAAAAACATGTCAAAGGATCTGAATAAACATTATTCAAAAGAAGACACATAATTAGCCAAAAAGCACTTGAAAATATGCTCAACAATATTAGCCATCTGGGGAACATAAATAAAACCAAAATGTAATGCTACTTTGTACCATTAGGATAGCTACAATAAAAAATACAGATAGTTCAAGTGTTGGTGAGGATGTGAGGAAATTTGCACCCTCATACACTGAAGGTGGGAATGTAAAAGGATACAGTCACTTTGGAACACAGTCTGGCAGTTCTTCAAAAGGTTAAACATAGAGTTACTGTATAACCCAGCTATATACTGTAGAGAAATAACAGCATACGTCCACACACAAATTTGTACACAAGTGTTCACAGCAGCATTATTCACATAAGCCAAAAAATCGGTGGTGGGGGGGGAAGATATCAACAGAAGAATGTTTAAATAAATGTGGTACATGACTATAATAGAATATTATACATTATTGCTTTAATGTTAATAGGACATGATGCTGTTTAAGACCATCTTATTGGTTCTACTCTGTTCTTTGCTTTCAATTCTAAATATGGCCATTTCATAATAGCTTCTTCACCAAGTTTTCCTCAGATTGGATGTAATAACTGACATTCCCTCATCTCCATAAATAGATTTATGTTGAGCCCTGTGTTTTACAGATTTACCTCCAAAGACCTCTAAGGTCTTTGACCTCTGTTAGTAGTATGTTATTGTGCTTTTCTGTAATATACCTGTTTAAATCCTCCATGAACACAAGATCTTTGCTTGAGATATTTACTTTGTTAATTTCTTTGAATAGTTAGCCATGTAATCATAATTTGTCATTCCACTAAGATTTTTAAAACTCGGCTAACATTCATGAAATGGCTATTGCACATGTCAGGGCATGGGATTAAATAATAGGTTACATAAATAAAAAATTCTCTCATTGATAATAGTTTGGTGAGACCGTCTAAATCTCCTATTACTTCACAATGCTGTATCTCCAAGGTAATTCTACCACAGGAGGATTAAGTCTTATTTGTTTCATTTTATTGTACCTGCTCTGTGACCCTAGGAAACTGATTTAACCAATTTCATTATTAGTTTCATTATCCTCAACTCAAAGTTATGGTGAGGATTATTCTGAAAATACATGCTAACTAGTGAGTACATTCTATGTATTCATGACAGCATTCTGATATTGTTATTTAGATTGGATACTTTAAATTTTATTTTGAATCTTTATGTAGTGCATAGCAAATATAAAAAATAAAACATTAAAACAATGCATTGAATTAAATGCCTTTAGTGAAGCTAGAACAGTAATATTATAACACAAAAGTATTTTTAGTTTCTTAACTTGTGATAGACAACAAATTAAAACCAAAACTTTACCACATCTGATAAAACTAAAGAGGAATAAAATTTAAGAAATGTGACAAGCTAACAAATCAGCAAATTAGCCAACAATAAAAGCAACAGCAAATGTGTGATTCATGTCTACTGGCTTCTTGCATTATTTTGTACTCACTTTGTTGTTATTCTCTATGTGAATAAATGTTTTTCCTAATAAACATCCTCTTTATATTATATAGTGACCTTCACAAAGGAAAAGTAAACTTGAAGTGTTTTTAGTAAATTAATGGGGTCATGAGAGTTAGCCATTGCACAAATATTTTATTATAAAGCTAGTGTAGTGAGTCATATTTATTAGATGTTGGCATTAAATTGTTATAACACTGTATAATGGTAAAGATAATTTAAAAATATAATCACTGTTTCAAGCTATTAACAAATTTTCATTATTATTCTTTATTCAATTTCCTACTCTAATTTAGTTTTTCAACTACAGAAATAATACTTGGACTTTAAAAGCTTTCATTCCAAATCCAAATACAAGGGGAAAAATAATCACAATAGCAAACCAAAAGTAGTTTCTTTTTTATTTACTTCTGCCATTCTTCAGTGTGAATAGCTAGAATAATATGAAATGACCATTTTTATTAAGAAGACCAGACAATGATTTAGATGGAAAAAACAGACTGTTCTTAGTCATAAAAGGAGATCACAGATCTAATAGTTTTGTCCTTAGCTCTCACATACGGTAGGGGTATGGATTCATCCTTCTGTTTTATTGTATGACAAAAAGCCAGTAAAATGAGTTTTTTCATATTGTCCATGTATTTTTTCTGCTTACACTTTCTCATGGGATTATCACTCATTAAAGCAGAAGTACAAGCCCCTCCTGTATCTGTGTTTAAATAAAAGAGCTTTTAAAAAAATGTGAAAAAGAAGCTAATATTATATAATATTCTCACTTGTTTATTAGAATGATTATACATAGCAAATGTCATATTTTGAAAGATGATAAATGAAAGTCTTAGTAAAGTTACATAACTCATTTAAAGTCACATAGCTAAGCTATATCTACAATTTAGGACATCAGTTTCAACTCCCAAACAAGTGCTATTTCTACAGACCACCATTCCACAAAAACATGATAAACAAATTAAAATAGGCATTTTGTTTATTATGAGAAATATATTTCTAGGTGAAAGATATTTTGATAGTTTTATTCATTTATTCAGCAACCTACAATTTGACAGACTGTCATTAATGTTGAGATACAGAAATGAATAATATAGACGTGTTCTTCCTTTCATGAAATTTAAACTTCAGTGAGAACAAAACAGAGTATAGAATAAACAAATAATTAAACACGATATATTAAAATATTGATAACTCCAATTGGGGAAATGTAATTTAGTACAGTGGAGAGTTATGGAAGAAAGTATTTTCCTGATAGTCAATAGGGAACTCACTAATGTAATGATATTTGAAATTAGCTTTGTAACACTGCCAGGAATTAAATATGATTATTTGGAAAAGGAAAGTCACAGACAAAAATGAATAGCTATAGTACCTAAGAACCTGTTGATATAATCAATACTGTGGGAAAATAAGATGAAGGATCAAATTTACTTCTATATTTTTGGTTTGAGCAAACAGGCTGGAATCATGAACACACAGAACACTAAGGAAGGAATAATATGAAGGGACAAAGTGTTGTTGAGATTCAGTAGATTTGGTCTGAAACTTTTACATTTAGGATGCCTATACAAATGGATATATTAAGTAGGCAGTTGGATGAGAGGTTTGGGGACAGAGATTTTTTTTTTTAAAGACAAGGAGAGGAATTGAGACCACTGGAAAGAGGTTTAAATTGAGAAAATATTAAGGTTCATGATTAAACCTGACTCACTGTACCATTGAGTGGTGAAAACTCAGAAAAAGAGATCAAAAAGAGTGGCTAGTAAGGGAAGAGGAAGGACAGGATAGTATTATGTATTGGAAGAGAGGATAATCCTTTGGAAAAAAATGTACAACTGTGTCAAACTCTGCCATAAAGCCACACAAGATTGAATATTAGCACTGAAACTGGAAATTTGGTTATCTTGGTAAACTTGGTAAAAATACAATTGTTGGTATAATTACAGGAATGGGAAGTTCAATTTGAGACAGAAAAACAGCAAAGTCTTGTTGTGAATATTAGTAAAAATAATTGTATGGTACCTTGACTTCACCATGAGGTGGAGGAAATTTATTTTTCTTTTTTGAATGGAAAATGTTAGACTGTGATTTTATACTGATAAAATTGATCGAGAAAGAAAGGAAAGAGATGATGCAGAGAAGAGGATAATTGAAGAAGTGAAATGGGGTAGAAGGACAGGGAAGTATCTGGATTACAAAAAAACAAGCCTATCAAAGTACAGGGGTGCAGTGTAAACTGCAAAACTTGGCAAATCAGAGAATGTGATTAAATACAGGTTGTGATATGTAAGGCTAGAAAAGATGTGGCAGATCCTATAGAATTGGCCCTATTTTTTTTTAACTCGTTCACTCAGTCACTCAATAAATATATTATGGATTAAGATGTGGGGAGAAAGAAGTAAAAATAAAAAATAGATGTCATGTAGTCTACATTCCAAGGGTAGGAGATATGCCATGAAAATAATATTCAGCTTGTGATAAGTGTTATGAAGAAAAATAAGGCTCAGTTAAGAAGACATAGATAGAATTTGTATTTTATATGTGACAGTCAAAGATGACCTCCCGGTGGAAATGGCATTCAAACAGTGATGACTGAAAGAAAACATGCCATGTGATTACCTGGGGGACAGAATTTACATAGAAAACAGGAAGTACAAGACAGTGAGGTGCCCCAGTGGGTTTCAGGAAAAGCAAAGAGGCTGTTAGTGGCTGCTGTAGGAGTGGAAAAGAGCGGTAGGAAGTGAGCTGGGGATGTGGCAAAGAGAAAATTAATTCCCACTTTTATAGGTCATACAAATACATGTATATTTTTAGTAAAATTGAAATGGGAAAACAAGGAAAATCTTGACCAAAGTGGAGAAACAATCTGATGTACATTTTGAAAGAATTTGACTCATGAATGAATATATTCTTTAAGTGGGAGAAAAGCAAAACCATGTGAATGGTTAAAGATGTCAAGCAGGTAATTAATCACAGAAAAGAGTAGGTGGAAGAAGCTATGAAATCTAATGTCTATGGTAGAGCAATTAATATTTGACAGAAGAAATGACACCCAGTTGAGTCATCCATAAACATAATGAAGAAAGTGGATTTAGGCACATATACATTTGTAGGGTTTGAAGAGTGACTCTATGTCCCAGTTTCACCCTATTTTTCTAATGCAATTATTAATAATGACTCTTTTCACATTCGAAAGAATCTAGGTTTGGAAAATTAATTATATGATCATCCGAAGTTGAAGAAGACCACTACTAATATCCACAAGTGATTTCTTTAAATTAGGAAGTGCTGTGGATTGTTCTGTGTGTATGTGTGTTGAGTGTATTGTGAAAGAAGAGAAAGATATCTATGACAAAAGTTCGAAATAACTTAGGAATAATGGAACAGGTCCACATTTGTACGTATGTTTATGTCTGCATGTAATTTTAAAATCCTTTAAAGAAACATATGATCATAATGAAATATAACCAAATGTGCAGCTCTTACATTTTAGTAATAACCTTATTAGTGAAATCTCAGTTTAAAATTATGGTAGTAAATTCCTTCCAAAGTAGTTACTTTTGTGTAATTCTAAAATTATATATGGATTTAATGGCCTGATGGCATGAATGAGAAGTTCACTTTTTATCATATGTGTATGTGTGTGTGTGCATTTTCTGCAATTGTGTATTTGTTTCTGCTCTGAAATTGTATCTGGAGCCCTTGTACATGAATACATGAAGTGCAAAAGCCTTCAGTTCTTTAATTATTGATTTAAGAAGCTTCTTGATTGGTTGGCCTGTTTATCTCTACAGTAATCACAGTTAAAATTAACTCAAACGTTAAATCAAAGAGACTTAATGTTCCCCATTATTTAAGTTAGTAGGTTCACAAACCAGCATTGTGTGTATGCAATGACACCTGTTAACTACTTCAGGAAGGAAGAGTACACAGGAGATGATATTTAACACAATTCTATTCAGTATACAAGTTTAGATTTATTACTATGTTCTCCACCTGCATACTGTTGGCATCCACTGGTACATATATAATTAATTTTGTGATCATAGAGAAGTAGCTGGAGGGAAACAACCTGCAAACTCAACTGTGTAGTAAAGCACTCCTTATCAATATCAGACAGAAGTTAAACTCAAAGAATAAATAAGCCTTTTCCGTAATTGACACATAATACGGCTATATTTTTGAGGCAACATGTCTTAAAAATAGTTACATTTTTGTGTGTGTGTTTGCCTAAAGCTTCATTATATCAAAATGCTCAGAATCACCACAGAGATTTTTATTCAAATGGGGAAAGGCAAGTGATGTAGAAAAGCAAAATATTTTTAGAAGAATATCTTTGTGGAGGCAGATTAAATTTGGTATGAAAATAACAATGGGAAGGAGATGTCTGGAAAATATATTAAAAATATCCATCATAATTATACAGGGTTGATATAAATGTACCTCTTACATTAATATTAAATTAAATGGCACATCTTATGTAAAACTGGAAACAATTTTTAAAATAGATAAAACTTCAGTTGAATATCCTTCTAAAGTTTCTGATTAAAAAATTTATTGTTTTCATAAATATATCACCAGGTAACATGCTGAGATTTATAGTACTTTTTCCATAATGAAAAGCACAAAGTAGACTTTCTAAATTAGATGACCATAGGAGGGCATGTTCTGATGCCTATAATAACATTGATAATCAAAGAAAGGGATTTTATTTTTGTAATGACAATCTTCAAATGAGGTAGAAATGAAATCTCCAGCAGATCATCCAACCAGATTCAATTCTTGGTTCTGTAATTTCTTTCTATGAGATATATGGGAGAGCTACTCAACCGGTGATCTTACCATTACAATGAAAGAACAGCATCTACTTGAGAACATGATTTAGGGGATTGTAGTCCAGCCTATTGTTTTGGGAGATATGTGGAACTTGCTCAGGCTCAGTATCAAATTGAAACGAAGCTCACAAGTGAGAAAATTATCATGTAAGGGGGCAAACACTTCTGGAACAGTGAAATAAAAACCTTCTGAAATCTATTTCTCTGTATAAGCAATGATAACACAGGCACATTCTAAATCATCCTTTTCATAACTCTGTAATTAACCAAAAACTTGCAGCAATTTGAGGAAGGCTTATGCAAGAAAAAACAGTTGAATTCTGTAATAAAGAATGAGCTTTGTGGGTTTTTAACTGTCCATTCCCATCCTCC
Source organism: Smutsia gigantea (assembly GCA_032199065.1). Taxonomy (NCBI): domain Eukaryota; kingdom Metazoa; phylum Chordata; class Mammalia; order Pholidota; family Manidae; genus Smutsia; species Smutsia gigantea. The sequence continues at coordinate 21,292 of JAVSCE010006645.1, read as the reverse complement.
TCTTTCCAATTCCAAGGTATCCTTAACAACAACACAGTAATAGTAGCTGTGAAAACCAGCATCATAGAAACCACCAGAATAGGTACGTGCAGAGCAGCTCTGGAGGCCTCTCAAAAACCCTGTTACCAGAGTAACGTCAATGTTTGATCTGTATGACTGCTGTCCAGGAAAGTTCCTTTTACAGGGTCTGATGTTATTTGGCCTGAAACAGAGCTGTTCGATGAGAAAAATCCTATCCCCCAGTTATTTGTCAAAGAAATTGGCATCAATTGTTTAACATCATAGTTAAACAGTTGGAACAAATAGGAGGGTAGATAAAACCTTAAAAGGAAAGTCTGGGAAACGATACAACCAGACATGTTCCTTGGGATCTAGAAGGCATGTCCATATGCAAGAGTGTGTAAATACCCAAGGAAGACCCAGAGGTCCTAGTTTTATACCCTTGGCTGACCTTGAGGTTCTACATAAGCAGGAAGTGAAGCCTAAGGCTTGAAGTCCCAGAGCACTGAAAATATGTCCCCAACACACACACAAAACTACACAGCAAAGGGTAAGAGGCTTATTGGCTCAAGACCTTCAGAGAATTCTCTGTCCAGCCATTAGATGACCACTATCCTAATGGAGCAGATGCTTCACACAACAAATAATACATAGTTTAGAGATCTAGTCAAGGAAACTCTGAACAGCTATGCCAACAACAGATTTTAGTGTGATGAGGTTAGGTTTCCAGACTTGTCATATTTTACTATTCAAAACATTCAACTTTCAACTAAAATGTATGAGATATGCAAAGAACATATAGCCCATACGCAGAGGGGAAAATACAGTCAATAGAAGCTCTCTTCAAGGGAGCCCAAAAGTTGTACTGCTGAGAAAAAACTTTAAATGTTATAAATATTTTAAAAGAACTAAAGGAAACTGCATTTACAGAGATAAAGGGATGCATGGGAATTATATCATTTCACTAAATAGGTGGTAATAACAAAGAGATAGGAAATGGTAAAAAGAACCAGGTAAATATTCTGGAGTGGAAAAATACAATAACTTAAAGGGATGTAACAACAATTTGAGTAAGCAGAAGAAACATGCAGCATATTTAACAACAGGTCTGTTGAGATTAACCAGTCTAAGAACATGGAAAAAAAAAATGAAGAAAAATACCAACATACCAACAGCATGCCAACAAGGCAAAACAGACCCCCAGCAAGAGAGGAGAGTGAGAAAAAGACAGAGTGTTTGAAGTAATGTTGACCAAAAAATTCTCAAATTTGATGAAAAGCATAAATCTGCATATTCGTGGGTCTCAAAGGACCCCAAGAAGGATAAACTTAAAGTTATCCCTATGTAGACCAATTCTTGTTTAAACTTTCAAATGCTAAAAACAAAGAGAGTCTTGAAAACAATAAGAAAAAAAATGATTACTTACAGTTAATGTTCAGTAAGATTAACAGGTAATATCTCATCAGAAACTATGGAGGCCAGAACTGGAAAAAAAGGAAACAAAAAAGAGACTATTGAAAAAGGAATTTAATATCCAAAAAAATTATTTTTCAACAATGAGAGAGAAATGAACACACATTACTAGATAAACAGACGAAAAAACATTACCAGATACCAGCTAAAAAACTGAAATAAATTGTTACTAGCAGACTGAGCTGTGAGAAACACTAACAGAAATCCTTCAAATCCAATAATTTTCTAGAATAGCTCACAGAACTCAGGAAACTGCTATAATTAAGGTTATACCTCTATTATAGTGAAAGGATAAAACTAGAACCAACCAAAGTGAGAGACATTTTGGATGAGGTCTGGAAGGATCCCAGACATGAAGCTGCTGGTGTCCACTCCCCATGAAGCCAGGATGCATCACCCTTCCAGGGCATTGATATATAATATTATGCACAGAGTACTGCCAATCAAGGAAGCTTTTCCAAGCATGGTGTCCACAGCTTTTATTGGGGTTTCAATACAAAAGTATGAGTGATAGAATCATTGAACACCTGATCAAACTCATCTCTAGCTGCACACCCACCCTGAAGTTATCCCTAAGATCACATGACTATAATCATCAATCTTGCAATTGCCTGGTTGTTCTTTCTGGTGTGGCCAGCCCTCATCTTGACTTGTCTTGTAAGCCAAAATTAGTAGGGCTCCCTATGAGTAACAAAGACAATCATCACTTGGGAAGTTCCAAGGATTTAAAAGCTGTTTTAGAGTGCAGCCAAATTCTTTATTACAGAGGAGATCACATGACAATTCAGTGGTAAAGGAGCTTAAAAAATTTTTTTTCAGCAAATGATAGTGGGACAAATGTATATTTACATACAGAAGAGTGAAGACAGACACCTTCCTCCCACTATACACAGACATTAACCCAAAATGAATCATAGAACTATAGGTAGGAACTAATGCTATAGAAACCTTAGAACAAAACATAAAAGTAAATCTTCATGACTTTCAACTAGACAAGGCTTTCTTAGATAAGACACAAGATCATAAGTGACAAAAGGAAAAAAAACTAGATAAATTGGATTTTATTAAATCTCACAAATTTTGCCTCAAAGGACATCATTAAGGAAGTGAAATTTCAAATTGCAGAATGAGAGAACTATTTATAAATAATATATCTGATAAGGGACTTGAATCTAGAATCTATTTAAGGACTTATAATTAAATAGCAACAACAAAGACAAATAATCCAATTAAACAACATGTAAAAGATCTGAATAGACATTTCTCCAAAGAAAATATCCAAATGGAAAATAAGCACATGCAAAATTGTTTAACATTGGCTTTCCAGATTCAAGATGGCGGCATGAGAGGTGAGATGGAGCACTCCTCTCAAAACCACAAATAGTACAAAAATACAGTTAATAAATACAACTAACCTTAAAACAGCAAATAATCCAATTAAGAAATGGGCAGAGGACATGAATAGACACTTCTCTAAAGAAGAAATTCACATGGTCAACAGGCACATGAAAAGATGCTCTGCATCGCTAATCATCAGAGAAATGCAGATTAAAACCACAATGAGATATCACCTCATACCAGTGAGGATGGCCAACATCCAAAACACAAACAACAAATGTTGGCGAGGATGTGGAGAAAAGGGAACCCTCCTACACTGCTGGTGGGAATGCAAATTAGTTCAACCATTGTGGACAGCAGTATGGAGGTTCCTCAAAAAACTCAAAACAGAAATACCATTTGACCCACAAATTCCACTCCTAGGAATTTACCCTAAGAATGCAGGAGCCCAGTTTCAAAAAGACATATGCACACCTATGTTTATCACAGCACTATTTACAATAGCCAAGAAATGGAAGCAACCTAAGTGTCCATCAGTAGGTGAATGGGTAAAGATGTGGTGCATATACACAATGGAATATAATTCAGCCATAAGAAGAAAACAAATCCTACCATTTGCAACAACATGGATGGAACTAGAGTGTATTATGCTCAGTGAGATAAGCCAGGCAGAGAAAGACAAGTATCAGATGACTTCACTCATCTGTGGAGTATAAGAACAAAGAAAAAAACTGAAGGAACAAAACAGCAGCAGACTCACAGAACCCAAGAATGGACTAACAGTTACCAAAGGGAAAGGAACTGAGGAAGATGGGTGGGAAGGGAGGGATAAGGGGGAAAAAGGGCTATTACAATTAGCACATATAATGTAGTGGGTGTGGGGTGATATGGAGAAGGCAATATAACACAGAGAAGACAGGTAGTGATTCTATAACATCCTTCTACGCTGATGGACAGTGACTGCAATGGGGTATATGATGGGGACTTGATAATAGGGGGAGTCTAGTAACCATAATGTTGCTCATGTAATTGTATATTAATAATAGCAAAATAAAAAAAATTGTTTAACGTCATTAGCCATCAGAAAAGTGCATATCAAAACCACAATGAGATACCAGGTCTGGAATAAGTGTTCAAATATACAGAGGTTTTTGATGGTAATGATGAAATTTTTTCTAAAATTAGATCATGCTAATGGTTGTACAACTCTGTTAATATATTCAAACTACTGAACTGTATGCTTTAAAAGGGTAATTTCAGCACATGGGTTATTTCACAAAGTTTATACAAAGTATGTATTTATTAATATATAATTTAAGTTACCATCTTTAAGCTTTGGTGTCAAAATTAATGTGTCATACATGACCTGATTTCCTAATATAAAATAATCACATGGCAAACACACATCTTGTCCAAAGTGTAAGTTCTATAAGTTTTGACTAACCTACACTTACACTACACTATTAAGTGAATTTGAGTTTCAAAGAAGGACCTAATTATTTTCACAGAAGTGATTTTAATACTAAGTATTAACATATTTTAATAATATATAATATATTGTCAATTATTACTGTATTAGTAATATATATTATAAAATATTGTTTAAATATATAATGCATAATATTAATAATTAGTATATCAATATATGTTAATGTCAATATATTAATAATTTATGCTATAATTTTGCATTATATATAATAAATAATAATACATATTATATGTATATACATATGCAGACACATATGTATAATGTATATGTATCTGAGTGAATTAGTGTTGAATCCAGTACATTAGACAGTTTAAATTCCAATCCAGATCAACAAGCTTCCAGACAAAAAGTCATTTAAATGCGTAATACTATTTTAAGCTGGCATATATGGCCATTCTTCATGAAGATCTTAAGGGAGGTTTTGTTTATTTTTAAAATGTCCTGAAACCTAGCATAGTGTTTTGTTTCATTTTATTGAAGTATAGTTGAAATACAAATGTTATATTGTCTTCATAGTGATTTAACAATTATATACATTAGAAAATGCTAGCCATGAGAGCGTGGTTACCATCTGTCACCACACAAAAATATTTTCATTTGCCAACTCGGATCTTCTCTGCCCTTTCTTTTTGCATTGCATTAATTCAGCCTTTTATCATTGCTTGTTACTTAACATTAAAATCTTTTCGTCAACAAACACAGGCTTCTCTGTGTACTGAGTCAAGATTGTTTTTCTGTTTTGCTTTAATTTTCCATCAGAACTAACCCAGAACTTCCCAAAGCTTTTAGAAGACAAAACATAATTTGTTTTGCATTGACCTCACTGTTTTGCTAAATCTCAATACAATGAAATAAAAGCCTGATGCTTTTACTCAGGAAATAATGTTCTGATTTATTTTTTTTCTCATTCAAGTGTTATTGATTATAGGATGGATGCATTGTGTGATAGGGACAAGTTCATTCTTCAACTTTTTATGATATTAGCAGTCAAGTTTTCTATTGGATCAATTAGAAGTACTGCCCATTTACACTCCATTCAGGAATTAATGTATTTGTGAAATGGGTCCGTATAAAAAGGACATGACCTTGAAAAAGAAAAAAAAATCAAAATCACAAAAGTGGTGTGAATGGGATACACTGAATTCAGTGGCCACATTAAAAGTAAAATAATAACATTGGAGTTATCACTAGGGCTTCACTATCTGACTACATTTAGCCTTTTAAGTATGGAAAGATGAAGACAAGCAGACAAATTTAAAGCAAAGTCATGCAAATAGAGAGAATTCTATGGTGAAAGTATCTGATAAATTGAAGACAGTAATGGAATATATGAGAATAAGACTTTTGACATTAAGTAGTAAAAGACTGACATACACGACCATTAAATATTTGGTACAAAGTCTTCTAAAGCAGGGCAAATAATCTTACAGACATAAGTACTGTACTTGCACTAGTCAGCAAGCTGGGGGAGAGGATTATGCAGAACACTTCCATTCATAAAGGCAAGGAGTGAGGAAAATCTAGCCAATGACTGTAGAAACAGGTCAAGTGGGGAAGAAGTTTTAACAATAAACAAACTTCACATATTTAGTCCATGGTTACTGTGTTTATGCAAGACTCCCCTTCTTAGTGATATTATAATAAGAGAAAAAACAAACATGTATTTAAATTAGAGGCAAATAGGGAGGAACAGAGTTGGGTTCACTCCTTAGGAGTCAGAGTAAAATCTTACCAATTTACAATCCAATGAACAAAAGAGGTATGTTTGTTTCCCCAAATATTGCCCAAAGGTGGATACATACAACATTTTTAGTGATTCTTTATACAGAAAATTACATCATTTTTGGTTTTGTTTTTATGCATGTTATGTACCAATGACTCTGAAGATCTCTTCACTGTAGGAATCTATCCAATTTCAGTTTGCTTACTGATGCATTTTGTCTCTTATCTCTATTGTATAACATTGTTGCTGCAGAAGATATCTGTGTTATGAATTACAGCTATATTTTACAGTGTAACTTTTTCTTTGTTTCGGAGGCATGGAATTTAGTCTATTGATAATACTCAAATATTACAATCTCTTCTTTAAGCTTTGGTGTCAAAATACTGTCTCATGCATGACGTGAGTGTGAAACATATTTCCTATTCTAAAATAGTCATATAACAAGCACACATTTAGTTCAAAGTATAAGTTCTATAAATTTTTGATTAACCTACACTTAAATTACACTAAAGTGAATTTGAGTTTCAAAGTGGGACCTAATTATTTTCACATAAGTTATTTAGAGCAAGAGAGTAAAACTCTAAGCTAATGCTTTCAGGTCAAGTGCTGACTAATGGCCAGTATTGAGAGACATCTTGACTTGAGTCTCTGAGGAAAGATTTTATTCCTACTGATCTGTAATCTCTTTCCATCTCAAGATTCCTTGTGGATAATCTGGTGAAAGAAATGACAAAATATTTTCAGATGACTCAATTTATAGATAGTCAACTACAGCTATCATTTAGAATGTAGTTTATAAGCTGTTTTCCATTCTGTTTATTATTGACATGCCCAGAGAGAATTATTACCAATTAATAGGATAAGGCATAAAAAGGCTAAATGACAAGCTTCTGTACTCTTCGTGGACATAAATAAAGATGACATATTGCTGAGACAGCATACTGTGCATGATATAAAACAGATCATGGCTATCTGTTCATTCATATCACACATATACACTCCTTTGTGAAATGTGAATGTGAATAGAATTCATTTAAGTAAATGAGATATGGAAGCCAGTCATCCTTGAGCAGATTTGAGTGCAACTCTGCAGACTGAATATTGCAGATTACTCAATTCTGGAAGGACACAAAGGACATTAATGTAAATGTTATGGCCCAAGAAGAGAGAAATGCATTTAAGGGTAGAATATATTAAACTGACAGTCTTTTGGAACATATATTTCTGAGTACAGTACATTTCCCCAATGGTATGGTTTTTATTAGCATTCAATGTCAATGACATATATGGTGGCTAGATAGCACTAGCTTCAAATTTCCAAATGGTTTTTTGAGATGGTAGAAACTGGTCTTGGAGTACTGAGTCAGGCAAAATAATGGTCCTAGAGACTTGTCATTATGATTAAAAAAAAAAAGACCCGATAAACAGAAAAGAAAAAAAAGGAAATTCCCATAAAGGGTACAGACTGTGTCTGGAAATAATAAGCATGGAGAGAAAACACAGCTCTAATTGAACACCTAACTGAATATTGACTCTAAAAAAGCACCATACCATGAACAATGTTGAGAGTAGACTTATATCCTCATTCGAGAATGACTATTGAATACTGAAATCAGTTTAGAGTCTCATGTCATTAAAGATCAACAACTGCATGTGGTAGAGAACAAAGCCACAGAACTGAGTTTGTGGAAAAACTTAGGTAAATAATTAGCATTTTATTGGGAATCCATATTTTATTGTTCTTTAATAGCCTAGTTACTATAGATAAAAGTGAGAATTTATTCTGCTTGCTGTGCAATGGGTTGAGATAGGACAAATAGAGAAACATCACTGTGTCATCCATAACTGGGAGGAGAGTAGATTGGCAATGTTAAATAATGACACTTAGAAGCCTGTGGATATAAGAATTTGCATTATGTATCCAGAATATGGCTATGTTCACAAACCAGACAGAATGTGGGAATGGCTGAGTAATGGCCTTTAGTCACAGCCCTGGTCATTTGGAATTGGCAGCACATGGGAAAAATTTATTTCTTTTGGAAAAGAATGGAAAGTGAAACTGTAATTGTAACTGATTTATAAGGTGTGAAACATAAATTTAATCTGACACAGCTATATGAAGAAAGTGTTGCAAGTTTTTACAACTAAGCAAAAAAGAATACTGTATAATAATAATTCCCCAGGATAGGAAAGAATTTTAGAAGATGCAATGAAGACAGATTTAAGGAAGTATGTGTGGAAACCAATTGGACAGAAAAGTATGTTTAGCCTTAGAAAAGTTACACATTCATTTATGTTTATTAACACATATATAATAGTTAAAATAACAGTGAAAGATGGAGGAAAAGAGCAACTGACATGATCAAAGTATTTCAAAAGACCTGTAAAGGGATATGGTTGTAACTAACCTACTGTGTAAAGGAATTTCCTTTTCCCCATTGGATGGCTCAAATCCTGGTGACCAGTTGGGCCTTTGTTGGATTTGGGTGTGTTTTGTGGAAATTATTACAGAAATATTGTAAGAGAAATAAAGAAAAAGCATCTGGAAAATATGTGTTAAAAAGACATTAACCAAGGTCTATGTCTGGACTGAAGAAGAAGGTGTTAAACTCTTAATGTGGAGAAATAGCCAAATCCTGATAGGATTCACCACTTTCATGTCTGTTACATTGCGTTGCTGGCTGCTTCCTCTGGAAATAAACAAATCAAACTGAAGTTAGTTGTCATTAATCAATTTAATTACACATTTAAAACTTGTTTTTTACCTACTTTTTACTATTGCTATAGAACAAGCTATATAGACTTTTCTTAGCCATGTGGTAATGTTTTATTCACAGAATCCAGCCCATCTCTAGGATACCTACCTCACATATACTCTTCACTAAAATTGAATATGATTTTATTCTCCCACTCCAAATATCCTCTCCAGTACTGTGCTCAGTCAAGGGTTTTCTCTACTATATTTGGACCAATGTTCTAAATTCAAGTTCATTAGTTTCATCATACCCTTACCTAGGGCTCCAGTGTTTATCCCCAAGCACAAGGGGAAAGAAAGACTTTGGGTTGCTTTCTGCTAAGGCTTCAGAGTTATTACTTGCCTACAATATCCAGTCCTAGTTCTTAAGCTTCAGGATGCAACTATTTTTCGGTTCCAAAGCTATTCCCAAATTCTGTTGTGACTGAGTAACTAGCAAATCTTGCAGGGCAATAATAATACATAGTTACGCTATCAAAGCTGCAGAACATCTGTGCTGCTGAGATTTGTAACTATCAAAACATGGACAAAATGTACTGGGATCTGGGGATTGAAAAGTTTTCTGTAACATGAGGACAGATACATGCAGTGAATCTCAGGATATGTGGTTATAGACTTTGGATGTTAGGCTACTGGGAAATCAAGAAATATATGCTGTTATTAACCATAGGGCTTATTAACCACAGGGCTTCAAGTAGCTATAGATCAGGTAGGCAGGGTCTCCTATATGTATTTATATAAATTAGCTACCTAGAGAACCATGTATTATCCAGACCAAAAGAACAACTTGTTATTCTAACACCTTCTTGCATACTTTAAGTTTCTGAATGCAAAAAAGAGGATTAAATAAGGGATAGGAAACAGTGATTTACTTTTGAGAGAATTTGTAAGAGCTCTTTGCTGATACATTATGTGCAGTGGATCTTAAAAACTAAGTAACTAAATGTTACATGAGATTGAATGAGTAATGCTAAAGATTGGAGTGTTCAGATTATAAACTATTGCTGGCAAATACAGACATAATGATTGTGCTATTATTTTGTGAAAATGTCTCTGCAAAACACAGTAGCAGAGCCTAACCTAGGATGTGAGAAGCACTGTATCAAATCAATTAATCTTGACACTGATAGCTAATATAATAAAAATGAAATAAAAATTGCATTAATATGTTAATATTTAGAAATTACTGAGGGTTAATTTTAAGTGATATTAACTACATCCACATGAAAACCATAAATAAGCTCTAGATCCCACATATAAATTATTTAAGTGTCTAGAAATAACGAACAGAAAGTTTTCAGCATGAACTTGGACTACAAGTTTAATTTCATTCATCTGAGAGCCATAAATAAGTTTTCTAGTTAACTTACAAGTGATCATAACTGAGTGATCAAATGGAGACTACATTATAAATATGCCAAACAGTATTTATATATGAATGTGTGAGTATTCATATGTATATATTATTGCATTAGTATATATATCAATTTTAGGAATGGATTTTTTTAATGCAAAATAATGCTTCAGCATCCATTTAGAGAGAGAGAAAAAAATGTGCAGCACATTCAGACTGTTAAAGGTCAGATTTAGAGTTATGTTATGGCCTGATTAGTTACTGCATAAAAACTTCATGAACTATTTCACAGGACATTAATTTTGAAAGAGAATTAACTTAGAGATTATCATCAAGGCCACTGTCACAAATTAACATTTATTATTGTGGAGAAGAAATTTTCTAGTTGACAAAGTGTCACATATGTAAAAACGTGAAACAGAATAATACTTGACCAAAAGTTTTTGAATAGTATTAGAATATTTACATTCATAAATGTACCATGCTAGCATATTTAACATATTAGTAATATGTGTAAAAATACCTATTGAAGTGAAGAAATGTAAGCATATCAAATGTGATTCAGGTTCATGTATGTGAAATGCAGTCTTACAGTTTTCAGAAATATCTTCTTTCTCTGAAGTCTAAGAACACATTTTCTAGAGACAGAACTATCCTTTCTCCAGCTACTTCCACAAGCCACATTACACAAATACCTCCCAAAGAGGAAGTTCAGAAAACCAGCAGTCACGTAATCAGAAATCTTCAATTTGTGTTCAAAAATAATACATAACAATTGTTCTTAAGAGATATTTAGCTCCTTTCTATTTGGAATCCCTTAGATTCAATATAAATTGGAAAATAGAGCATATTTGTAGTTACTGAAAGGGTTCTTTAGCTACCCGGCTCACTCGCAAGGAAAGACACGAGAACTCCATCAGCATGATTTTATTGCCTGCAAGATAAAATGGCTGCCTCAAAAAGAAGAGAGCAGCAGTGGCAGCAGGGAGGGTGGTGCTTATATAAGGGATTGGGGCTTTGATGAGCAGGATGGTGGTCTCCTGACTTCTGAGAAACAGAAACTAAGAACTGCTGCAGGCATAAGGGACTTTGCTACACCCGGATGCAGCTGCTGCAAGTGATAAGGGGTTTGCTATGCCTGGATGCGGTTTAGGGGTGTGTGATAATGGAGACCTAACAGTTACACATATTATTGGAAGTAGTGAATGCGATTGACTTAAAATGTCAATAGACACAAGTAAAGGACAAAAGGATGTAACTACATAATTCATGACATAATAAAACAACATATACTCTAAGGTAGGGGCAGGGCTTCGGTTTCCCCAAATCCCTTACTGCTTTGGACAGCTGTTGCTGACATTTATAGTGAGGTTTACTCAGACCATGAGAAACACACTTTTGCCAACTCAGTGCTCACTTTGCTTATCATATAAAAACCTCCTGACATCTAGCAAACCTTCCAGAAATCTGGTGATATTTTAATTAATATGTACAAACAACCCTGAGTGAATTAGAGCAAAATTCCCAGGTGTCCCTGAATTTTTACTAGAATCATCCAAGAATAAATTCCTGTTTCTCAAGTGTAGTTCATTCTGTGATTGGGTTTGTCTGGGATACAAAACATAAATTCTTCTCCTTGCAAGTCTTATACCAATGTACTGAAGATATTATGCTGATAGTACAATATTATCACCATTATTTTCCCTTATAAAGCACTTCTTCAAAATTTAAATGAGAAAAAAGTAAGATATTCTCTGAACCCTTGCTATGATTTAATGCCTAGCTTTTAGATTCCATATCTGGAAAAATTTCAATAATCCTGTGTGATATAAATTTAATATCTTCTTCTGTGACTTTCTAACTAACTTTTCAGACTCACTTATTCCCAGATCTCCTAGCCATTGATATCAGCCTCATATTATATGATAGTGTTTCTAAAACATTAAAGTGTCATCTCTTGAATGCACATGCAAATCTTACATATGTTTGTATTCAGAATGTCTACCACCTTCTCTGATTTTGTATGAATCCATTAAAAAACAAATAAATGAAATGAATTAAATTTTATTTTCCCATTTTAAAGTACCAATTCATTCACTCAATATCTTCTGTTTCCTTATTACATGTTTAAATTATTTTCATAAAATAGATGTTCTCTGATATAATTTATATTATTGTAGTCTTCCTCCAATGTGTAATGTTCCAATAATATTTCCAGAAGGTATAACAAATTTTTAAAATTTTATCCATAACTCTCTTCATATTGAAAACATCCTATATTTTGGACTGTTCTAATGTGTCACCACTTAAACACCTTATGCATTGTCCCATTTCTAATTCTGTATACTCATTATTTCCAGACAAGTGGCATCTATCCCTCTTTGCTGTCTTAATTTTTTACCTATTTTGCAAGAATTCTTTAGTGCTTCTCTTTGCAGTCTCCTTGCTCAGTGCAAAATTGCATTATTTCCAGAATCTCTCTCCTGGCCTTAGTGCATCTCCATATCAATAGGTGTTTCCCAGGTGGTAGAGAGAAGTAGTCCATCTCCACATCAATAGGTAATTACATGGGGAGTGATGGCATAACTGGATGGGTAAGGTTGGGTGGGGTCCCTTTTCCGGCATCCAGGTTGCAAGAGGCACAGGCAAAGTGGACACTCCTTGTAAGCAATAAACGGGTTTCTCCCACTTTATTTCTCTTTTTGACTAATTTCAGTTCAAAGATATTTTGCCCCAGCTGGGAAAATATTTTCCCCCCAGAGTTACACTCACTTTTATGTTGATCACATTATTTTACTATTGTAATACTCTTCTAGTATTCATGTCATTGTCTTAATACTCTGTGATCTGTAGGAGATACATGTAAGGAGTAAGGGAACTCATCTAAATCTTACCAATTATTAGCTCTGTGATCTTAAGAAAGATATTACCTCTGTCTCCTTCAGTTTTCACATCTTGAAAATACACACAGTAGCAGTTATTTACATTATAATTCACAAGGATATAATGATTTAAAAGGTATAAGGTAAAGTGCCTAGAAACCAGAATTTTTTGCCAATTTTACCCTGACCAGCACCTAGAATGGAGCCATACATCCTAGTAATCTCTCAATAAATACTGGTTCAATATATGATTATGCTGAGAAAAATGCTTGGCATATGTTTAAGAATGAATGTTAAGAAATATTATCTTAATTATCGTAATATCAGTTGCTTAAAAGAAGATTTAATGTCTTTGAGAAGTATGTATTTAAGAAGGATGATTCAAAGACGTAGCATGATATCCAGTTAAGGGTACACACAGAAACACACACACACAAGGTTGAGTGGGTAAGGCTTTACAAGCTGCATGAGTGCATTTCATGACAAGCCTCATAGCTAAATATCCTTGATTCTAACCAGGTTTCTCCAGAAATCCCTTCTTATGGAGAATTCTGGGTTCATCTCTGTTAATTACCTGTTATTAAACCAGTATTTCTTGAATGACGGTAAAATGATTAAAAATAGATGTTTTAAAAAAAGGAGAAAAAAATATCTGACACAGACTAGATAGGCAAGAATAGTTTTAGGGAGGGCAAACTTTAACTCAAGTATTGCCTGAAACAACTCCCTGGATCTAATTTAAGCATGTTTACAAACTTAATTGATTCAAAAATATGACTAACTGTCATGAAATATCACTTCTATACAAAATTTAATGACAAGCAAGGGAAATTTTTCTAAAATACTGTATAGTAAAATAAAGGTTATAATAATTTTAAAGGGCATTAAAAATCTCTGAGCTATTAGAGGAGAGTGGTTCATTTTATATCTCAGAAAACCATGTCACAGAGTTACTCATGAGATTTATTTACTCATTCAGTTTGAAGAATCTGACAGCAATATTATGGCATACACCACTTTGATTTCACAATAGATCTTTTAAATTCCTTTACACAAAAATAAATTTAAAAAAAATCATATAAAAATATTTTATGAGAAATTTGAATTCAAGAATGCTAATGAAATGTGAAGTGGTATTAATAAGTTATTTTAACCAATTTTGCTTTCTAATTTTTAGATAAAATGCCTTTTTTCAGGATACAATTTTGTGCTAATTAAATAATAAGAATTACTGTTTAATACATCCATCATATACATTAGACATATATTTTTATCCTTCTAAATTGAATGCAGTTGCTCTTATGATGTATACACAGTTATGATTCTCAATTTGGACATTAGCTAATACATACATATTCCATAGTCATTATCTTATGGATTCATAATATGTTATGATACAAAAATCACCTATTCACTGTTCCAAAACTACTTTTATATTAAATTAGCCATATTTTATGTGAAATTTTTAGTATGTAGATCCATTTTTTTTTTCAGGTAATCATTTTAGAATGATTTCTAAATGAAATGTAATTATCATTGAAAATTAAAATACATATTTGTATTTATTTATTTTATTTTATTATTTAATATTTTATTATTACAAACAATACTAATACTATACACCCTCAATTCTTGTGTATAGTGACAATCTTTTTGTTTTTCCCTTTTTTTGTGATGAAATGAATGTCTTCATTTCCTAAAATTTGAACATATTTTAACTAATTGATAGGCCTTCCTGCTATGTGAACCATGACTTTCACATTTGTCTTTTGGTTATTGGTGCTTAGCACTTGATGTATATGAGTTACTTTTATTACAAATATTATTAATTTCTGTCTAAGCCTGTTCAGGAAAGTTTTCATTTATAGTTTGATTTTCTGAATTGTCAAAATTGAGGGATCTAACTGAGACAGGGACCATGGGTGTACTCAGAGTAGGGTGAGGGCCTCCGGAAAAAGCAGGGCGGGATATTTACAGTCAGCAATACAACAATGGGCAAAGAAGTCCCTTTTGAAACTCTGTGTTAAGCATTATGCAAAGTCAAGGTCACACTAATCCTCTAGGATCAAGATACCAGAATAAGACTATAGACATCTTCAGTAAGGTCAGTTAAAAGTCAAAAGGCCAGGAGCAACTTGGCATAGAATGATTGAGTGGTTTTACAAATAGGGAAGGGTATTACAGCATAACCCGTGACTTTACTGTAAACAACACTAGCAAGCAGAGAACAACCCAGCCCACCTTGAGGTCAGGGCAAGTGGTACAATTCCACACTCCTAAGCCTTTTTTTCATGTTCTGGAAAAATCCTCAGTTGCCGATAAAAACGCCTAGACAACGCACCACCCTGGGACTCACTTGTCCCCTCCTGGCGTGAGCCGGGAGCTCTGTCTTTCCACATTATATCTAAATAAAAGCCTGTACCTTGCTCTCCTATCTTGCCTGTTTGCTAAGCTCATTCTTTGGCTTTGTGAACAAGAACCCCGGCATCATAACATCCCCTACTTCTATCTTCTCTCTCTCTACTCAGTTTCATTCTTTACAGTTCAGTACTGCTGAATTTCCTGTCTTCTGTACACAGTGGGTTTTTTTTTTTTTTGGTTGTTTTCTCTTGTGGGTAAAATTGCACTATTTCCAGAATCTCTAACCTGGATTTAGTGCATCTGCATATCAATAGGTGATCAATAGCTGTTTACAAGGGGTGGAGACAATTAGTCCATCTACATATCAATAAGTAACTGCAAGGGTGTACAAAGGTTTATCTGGACCAGAGAGGTTGGGTGGAGCTCTTTATTGTCTTTTGCTGCAGGCTGATCAAGAGGGAGAGGAGACAACTGCTTGTAAGGAATAAACATGTTTTGGGAGAAGGATTCATGATGGCAGTGTGAGAGGTGAGACAGAGAACTCCTCCCAAAACCACATAGAGTATGAAAACATAGTTAATACAACTAATCCTAAAACAGCAACAGGAAAGAAGGCTGCACCACACTGTATACACCTGGAGAACAGAGCAGACCTCACGAAACAGGGTAATGTACCAAAGCCTTGATCCGGGGGACCCAAGCCCTTCCCCCACACCAGCTCACCAGTGGAAGGAAGAGAAACAGAGCGAGGAGGGGGTGGAAGGTTAGGACTGTTGAACACCCAGCCTGGGAGATCTGCTTTGGAACACAAACCAACACTGTGTGGTGCTCTGTAGGCTGGTGGGGTTGGGGAGCTGGGTCAGGCAGAGTGCTTGAGAGACTTAGATTCCGACCATTGGTGGAGGACAGGGATCCACATCCAGCTGCTCTGGGTATAAAATGGAATAGAAATTAGAGAAGAGGAATACAAAGAAGCTGACACCCAGAGAGAAAAAAAGATGTCCAAGAATGAAAGAATGTTGAGAGAACTATGTAACCAGTCCAAACGGTACAATATTCGCATTTAGGGGTACCAGAAGAACAGAGAGAAAAAGGGATAGAAAGTGTCATTGAGGAGGTAATTGCTGAAAACTTCCCCAGACTGGGGAAGCAGATAGTCTCTCAGGCCATGGAGGTGTACAGATCTCCCAACACAAGGGTCCCAAGGAACACAACAGCAAGACATATAATAATTAAAATGGCAAAGATCAAGGATAAGGACAGACCATTAAAAGCAGCTAGAGAGAGAAAAAAGATCACATACAAAGTAAAACCCACCAGGCCATCATCAGATTTCACAACAGAAACTTTACAGGCCAGAAGGGAGTGCCATGAAATATTTAAGGGCCTCAAACCAAGAATACACTACCCATCAAGGTTATCATTTAAATTTGAAGGAGGGATTAAAGAATTTTCAGATAAGCAAAAGCTGAGAGAATTTACCTCCCACAAAATACTCAATACTGCATTTTTGAGGGACTGCTAAAGATGGAAGTATTCCTAAGGCTAAATAGCTCTCAACAGGGGAAATAAAACCACAGCAAAGGAGAACAATTAATTACTAAGCAGATGCAAAATCAAATCAACTACCCCCAAAGTCAATCAAGGGATAGACAGAGTACAGAATATGATACCTATCATATAAAGAATGGAGAAGGAATAAAAAGGAGGAAAAAAGAACTTTTAGGATATGTTTGTAATAGCATACCAGAGAGTTAAATTAGACTGTTAGATAGTAAGGGAGTTACGCTTGAACCTTTGGTAACCACATATCTAAAGCCTACAATGGCAATAAGTACATACCTATCGATAATCACCCTAATGTAAGTGGTCTGAATGCACCAATCAAAACACACAGAATCACTGAATGGATAAAAAAATAAGACCTGTCTATATTCTGGCTACAAGAGACTCACCTCAAACGCAAACACATACACAGACTGAAAGTAAAGGGATGGAAACAGATATTTCATGCAATTAATAGTGAGAAAAACCAGGAGTTGCAGTACTTGTATCAGACTAAATATACTTCAAAACAAAGAAAGTCACAAGAGACAAAGGACATTACATAATGATAAAGGGGTCAGTCCAACAAGAGGATATAAGTACTATAAATATCTATGCACCCAAGACAGAACACCTACATATGTGAAACAAATACTAACGGAATTAAAAGGAGAAGTAGAATGCAATGCATTCATTCTAGGAGACTTTAACACTCCACTCACTCCAAAGAACAGATCAAGCAGACAGGAAATAAGTAAAGAGACGGAGACATAGAACAACGTATTAGAACAGATGGACCTAACAGACATCTACAGAACACTCCATCCAAAAGCAACAGGATACAAATTCTTCTCAAGTGCACAAGGAACATTTTCAACAATAGATCATATACTAGGCCACAAAAAGAGCCTCAGTAAATTCAAAAAGATGGAAATTGTACCAACCAGTTTCTCAGACCACAAAGGTATGAAACTAGAAATGAATTATGCAAGAAAATGAAAAAGGAGGGACATAATAAAGATTAGAGCAGAAATAAATAAAATCAAGAAGAATAAAACAGCAAGAGCTGGTTCTTCAAAAAAATAAACGAAATAGATAAAACCCTAAGCAGACTTATGAAGGAAAAAAGAGTCTACTCACATAAACAGAATCAGAAATGAGAAAGGAAAAATCACTACAGACACCACAGAAACACAACTATTAGAGAACACTGTGAAAAATTATTTTCTAACTACCTGGATAACCTAGAAGAAATGGACAACTTTCTAGAAAAATATAACCTTCCAAGGCTGACCCAGGAAGAAACAGAACATCTGAATAGACCAATTACCAGCAAAGAAATTGAATTGGTAATGAAAACAACCTAAGAACAAAACTGCTGGACCAGATGGTTTCACTGCTGAATTTTATCAAACATTTAGTGAAGACCTAAAACCCATCATTATTAAAGATTTCCAAAAAGTAGAAGAGGAGGGAACAATCCCAAACTCATTCTATGAGGCCAACATAACTCTAATACCAAAACCAGGCAAAGACACCACAAAAAAAGAAAATTACAGACCAATATCCCGGATGAATACAGATGCAAAAACACTCAAGAAAATATTAGCAAAGCAAATTAAAAAATATAACCAAAAATCATCCATCACGATTAAGTGGGATTGATCCCAGCGATGCAAGGATGGTACAACATTCAAAAATCCATCAACATCATCCACCACATCAAGAAAAAGAAAGACAAAAACCACATGATCATCTCCATAGATGCTGAAAAAGCATTTGAAAAAATTCAACATCCATTAATGATAAAAACCCTCAACAAAATGGGTACAGAGGGCAAGTACCTCCACATAATAAAGGCCATGTATGACAAACTCACAGACAACATCATACTTAACAGTGAGAAGCTGAAAGCTTTTCCTTTAAGATTGGGAACAAGACAAGGATGCCCACTCTCCCCACTTTTATTCAACATAGTTCTGGAGGTCCTGGCCATGGCAATTAGACAACACAAAGAAATAAAAGGCATCCAGATTGAAAAGGAAGAAGTTAAACTGTTCCTCTTTGCAGATGATATGATATAGTACATAAAAAAAACCTAAAGAATCCCATCCAAAACTACTTGATCTAATACCTAAATTCAGAAAAGCTGCAGGATAGAAAGTTAATACACAGAAATCTGTTGCATTCCTACACACTAACGATGAACTAGCAGAAAGAGAAATCAGGAAAACTATTCATTCACAACTGCATCAAAAAGAACAAAATACCTAGGAATAAACATAACCAAGGGAGTGAAAGAACTATACCCTGAATACTACAAGACACTCATGAGAGAAATTAAAGATGACACCAATAAGTGGAAACACATCCTGTGCTCATGGATAGGAAAAATTAATATTATCAAAATGCCCATATTGCCTAAAGCAGTCTACTGATTCAATGCAATCCCTATCACAATACCAACAGCATTCTTCAACGAACTACAGCAAGTAGTTCTAAATTCATATGGAACTACAAAAGACCCCAAATAGCCAAAGCAATCTTGAGAAGGAAGAATAAAGCAGGGGTAATTACACTACACGACTTAAAGCTCTACTACAAAGCCACAGTAATCAAGACAATTTGGTACTGGCACAAGAACAGACCCATAGACCAATGGAACAGTTTAGAGAGCCCAGATATAAACCCAAGCATATACGGTCAATTAATATATGATAAAGAGCCATGTGTATACAATAGGAAATGACAGCCTCTTCAACAGTTGATGTTGACAAAACTGGACATCTATATGCAAGAGAATGTAACTAGATTATTGTCTAACCCTATACAACAAAGTCTCAAAATGGATCAAAGACCTGAATGTAAGTCATGAAATGATAAAACTCTTAGAAGAAAACAGGCAAAAATCTCTTGAATATAAACATGAGCAACTTTTTCCTGAACGCATCTCCTCGGGCAAGGGAAAATAATAATAAATGAACAAATTGGACTATATCATGCTAAAAATCTTCTATACAGCAAAGGAAACTATCAATCAGAACAAAAAGGCATCGTACAGTATGGGAGAATATATTTGTAAATGACCTATCTGACAGGGGTTAACATCCAAAATATATAAAGAACTCACACACATCAACACCCAAAAAGCAAATAACCCTATTAAAAAATGGGCAGAGAATATGAACAGACAATTCACTAAAGAAGAAATTCAGATGGCCAACAGGCACATGAAAAGATGCTCCACATCGCTAATTATCAAGGAATTGCAAATTAAAACCACAATCAGATATCATCTCACACCAGTTAGGATGGTCAGCATCGAAAAGCCTAAGAACAACAAATGCTGGTGAGGATTCGGAGAAGGGGAACCCTCTTACGCTGCTGGTGTGAATGTAAACTAGTTCTACCATTGTGGAAAGCAGTATGGAGGTTCCTCCAAAAACTAAAAATAGAATCCCATTTAACCTATGAATTCCACTCCTAGGAATTTACCCTAAGAGTGCAATTTCCCAGTGTCAAAAATACATAGGTGACTTCCGGGAAGATGGCGGTGGGAGCAGGGCGGCAGAAATCTGCTCCCAAAACTATATAAATCTACGAAAATACAGCAAATACAACTATTCCTAAAAGAGAGACCAGAGCACACAGGAAAGTGCACAGCATGCAGCCACACCTGGGAGGACTCAGCACCCTGTGAGGCAGGTAAGATACAGAGCTGCGACCCGGCGACACCCAAACACTCACCCAGCCCAGCGCGCCGGCGGGAGGAGAGGATCCAGAGTCAGGAGGGAGTGGAAGAGCAGGTCCGCAAAATAACCAGCCTCGGTTGTCTGTGCCAGGAGCCCCGACACACATCGCGCGGTGCATCGGACATTGGAGAGGCAGAAGGTGCAGGTTTTGAGCCGGGAACATGCCAGGACCGTGCAGCCAGCGCCCAGGGACAAGAGAAAAGCGCGCGCTGTTTGTAGTGGTGTCGGAGAGGCAGGGAGCCCAGAGAGGGAACACCATCGCCCCGGCGGGCTCAACCTTGCAGGTGGGAAGACCTGGAGAACTTCGGTCCCCTTTGCTGGTGACGGAGAGAAGGGCGCAGACACGCTGGAACTTTATATAGAAAACAATAGCCTCCAATTCGTTCCCACCCCGGCCACAGACCTACAAAAAAGCGGCATGGCCGCGGCTGCAGATTAGTGGAGCAACATTGACACCTACAGCATGCTTAGAGAATCCACTCCAAGTGGGCTTTTTCTTTCTTTCTTTCTTTTCTCTCCTTTCTTTTATTTTTCTTTTTCCCTTTCCTTTTCCTTTCTTTTCCTTCTTTCTTCTTTCTCTCTTTTCCTTCTCTTCCTTCTTTTTTTTGTTGCTTGTTTTT
>JAVSCE010006644.1:0-91829 GCA_032199065.1 Smutsia gigantea | reverse complement strand
CCATTCTTTCTATAATAGGTGTTTTTCTCTTTGCCTTTAGTTGGTATTTGGATGGTCTGCTTTCTTTGCTATGATTTTTTTTTCCTCTGGTGACATCTTTTTAGTCTTAGGTGTGCTTCCATCTAGAGCAGTCCATTTAAGATATCCTGTAGTGGTGGTTTATGAGACGCAAATTCTCTTAACTTTCGTTTATCTGGAAATTGTTTAATCCCTCCATCACATTTAAATGATAATCGTGCTGGACACAATATTCTTGGTTCGAGGCCCTTCTGTTTCATTACGTTAAATATATCATGCCATTCTCTTCTGGCCTGTAAGGTTTCTGTTGAGAAGTCTGATGATAGTCTGATGGGTTTTCCTTTGTAGGTGATCTTTTTTCTCTCTCTAGCTGCCTTTAATACCCTGTCTTTATCTTTGATCTTTGCCATCTTAATTATTATGTGTCTTGGTGTTGTCTTCCTTGGGTCCCTTGTGTTGGGAGATCTATGAGCTTCGGTGGACTGTGAGACTACTTCCTTCCCCAGCGAGGGAAAGTTTTCAGCAATTATTTCTTCAAAGACACTTTCTATCCCTTTTTCTCTCTCATCTTCCTCAGGTACTCCTATAATGCGAATATTGTTCCGTTTGGATTGGTCACACAGTTCTCTTAATATTCTTTCATTCCTAGAAATCCTTTTATCTCTCTCTGCCTCAGCTGCTCTGTACTCCTGTTCTCTGTTTTCTATTCCATTAACAGTCTCTCTCATCTCATCCATTCTGCTGTTAAGCCCGTCGATCGCTTGTCTGATTTCTGTATTGTCTTTCCTCAGTTCCCTCACTTCCTCCCTCAGCTCTTGCACATTTCTCTGTAGGTCCATCAGCATGGTTATGACTTTTATTCTAAATTCTTTTTCAGGGAGGCTGTGCATTTCCATCCCTTCAGAGTCCCTCTCTGGGGTTGTCTGGTTGATTTTGGTCTGAACCATATTCCTCTGTCTTTTCATGGCTGTATAATTTGGTCACTGATAGTTGCCACATATGTCAGCTGGGCTCTTTAAGACTTTAAAAAGAGAAGAAAAAAAAATGAGAAAAAAAGAAAGAAAGAAAAAAAGAAAAAAAGAAAGAAAAGAAAAAACAAAAACAAAACAAAAAAACAAAACAAAAGAAACAAAAAAAATGCCCACCGGACGTAGATTCTTTGGGAATGCTCTAGGTGGCGCTGTTGCCCCACTATTCCACAGCTGTGACTGTGCCGCTCCGCAGGGCCCTTTATCGCTCTGGCAGGGGTGGGAACGAGTAGGAGGCTGTTGATCTCAGTGAGAAGTGTTAAGTATGGCTACGCTTCCTCAGTCGCCAGCTAAGGCGTCTGAAACTCCCCAGGACTCCCAGCCTGCTGGGCTGAGTGTGCTGGGGCGATCCGGCTCCTCCGCTGGGCTCCTGTCTCTTTAAGACCGCTGAGGAAAGCGCGCACTTTTTTTTCCTTCCCGGAGCCGGCTGCAAGCACCCTGGCGCGTTCCCCGCTCAGATCCTGCCCCTCTGTCTCTCCAATCTCCGCTGCACTGCGCAATGTGGGTCAGCGCTCCCCGCGCAGATCCCCGGGGCTGGCTACTTCGCGGGGTGCACTTCCACTCCCTCCCGGCTCTGAATCCTCTCCTCCCGCCGGTGCGCTGGGGTGGGGGAGGGCTCGGGTCCCGCCGGGTCGCGGCTCCGTATCTTACCCGCCTCTTGGGGTGCCGAGTCCTCTCGGGTGTAGCTGCACGCTGTGCGCTTTCCTGTGTATTCTCGTCTCTCTTTTAGGAATAGACGTATTTTCTGTGTTTTCGTAGATAAATATAGTGTTGGGAGGAGATTTCTGCCACCCTTCTCACACCGCCATCTTCCCGGAAGTCTCTCTATATTTTCATATTATATGTGGTTTTGGGAGTAGGTTTCTGTCTCACCTCCCACACCACCATTTTTAGTCCAACTCCTACTCATTCCAATATAATTTGCTATCTCCTAGGGTTTCTGAAGTTTCTCCTAAGCTTTTTCAGAGCTAAAATGACAGAGTCACCTACAAAGGCAACAGAAATTATGTAATGACATGTCCTTGTCAGCTGTTACCCATATTAAAAACTGAATAATAAATGATTGAATGTCTGTGTTTGGCTGACAGTGACTGCATTTCAGAACTAGGGAAGAGCTTACAGAATAGTCTGGGTTACCAGTTAACTAATAGTCAAAAATAAGTAGATAAATCCATGTCTAATCAAGTTATGTGATCTTTGGATGGCCCCAAGCCCTTCAGACCTTTGATGTTTTATATTCCTTTAAAAATAAAATAAAATATCTGGAGTCTTTATCCCATGCACAGTAGGAGAGTTGATGTTCTCTTCAAGACTACTGTTAATGGTTCAACAATATAAAATAGCGGTTCCAGTGTGAGTTTACAGAGTTAGGTTGTGTTTGCATGACATCTACAGCCGTTGTGATCTTGAATAAGTTGATTAAGCTCTGTGTGTCTCCATTTTCTTATCTTTGAAAAAGAAATAATACTACCTACCAAATAGGATTACTCATGGGTTAAATTAGCAATGCATTTAGAGTGTTCAGAAAAAATATTTGGAACACAGTAAACAGTCTGTGAAAGTTAGCTATGATGATCCCATGTCACTTTGTTTCCTCTGAACACTGGATCTCAAGTCTTAGTAGGGTTCTTTTCCCCTTCACTCATCCTTTGAAGGCAGTTTCCTTCAGACTTCCCAGCTGCATCAAAAGCTCCTCTCAAAGCAAGTTAGCCTCTCTCATTCAGAAGGTGCTTGGATGCAGTTCTGGAAGAAGGAGGTTGCCCCTTCCAAACCTTCAGTCCCATTAGGCAGTTTTCCTAATTGAAGGTAAATTCTCTCCCCTAGAAGGATTCTGAGCTGTCTGACTCTTAAGCAGCGTTTGTTTCCTTCTCTCAGGAACAAGGTTGGTGACCCAAATTCAAAGTTTCTTCTACAAAACTGGGTGCTGCCTTTTCCACGTATTTGACAACAAATGTCTACCTGGTAGTTGTTGATGTAATTTGTTTATAAGCTATGGTTTTATAAAAATTAATTAATTAAATAGAAGTAGACTCACAGGCACTGAGAAATGACTGGTGGTGACCTTGGGGGAGGGATTGGGGCACACAGTTGGAAAAGGTGAGGGGGATAAAGTGGCATGGAAATTCTTAATCATAAATAAGTTGGGGATGGCTGTACAGCATGGAGAATATAACCAATGATTCTGTAACATCTTCTTCTGTTGACAGGTAGTAACTGTACTAGAGGGAGTGAAGATTTAATAATGTGGGTAACAAAACTTGAAACCAATATAAGATTGTGTATAAACTATACTTCAGTAAAAAGAAAAGAAAATTGATTGAGATGGAAATCCATGGAGTTTGTAAAATTGTGTATTTTTGACAAAAGTTATTATAAAATAGGCAGAAGAGAGATATAGAATAATTTATAAGGATGATCCCATGGATCATAAATAAAATACCAAGTAAAACCTGAGCCAAACTATCTTCTATCTTCATTGATATTCAAGTGAATTTCCTCATTCTCCTAAGTGTAAACTGTTTGCACAAAACAAAAATATTAGAAACAGAATCCTAAGAATTTGGGCAGTATAAGAAAACCTTTTTAAAACCTGAGAGTAGAGGTGGCTTTTGTCAGAATTGTAAAGATTCTCTTTGTCACCTTTCTGAAGCTCTCCTCTGTCCCTCTTTTCTTTTCAAATTCTCCTTTCTCCCAGGTGTCTCTTCATTATTCTGAGGTGAGTGTACCTTTTATTAACTCATTAATTCAGTCAGTCAACATTGAGTGTTTCGGATGTTCTAGGCCACAGATATTGGGAACACAACATAAACAAGAGAGGGATCTGGCTTTCCTAGAGCTTACACTCATTTCTATAGGCTATTCACCAGTTTGTAAAAGCCTATCTACCACTATGTAAAAACTAAGCTAGACTGAACAATACAGGGGAATGACAAAACAAAACAACACACACACAAGCACACACTCAAGCCTAAAAAACCCAGACAAACTTGAAGTTTTCAGTCGTGGTGGTGGGATTTTACGTATATTTGCTTGCTTAATTGGTTTTTATTGTTTATATCTTTTTGTTCTGTTTGCCTGGGAAATAGGCCTCTAAAATGAAAATAAACAATCTCTTTTTTTATTGGTTTTCAGATAACTGAGGAGACATCATGGGACTTATAATCAGTGGATTCACCTGTCCCAAAGTAAGGAGTTATTATGTATATAGTCATATATATTTTGAGCATCAAATGCAAGAACAAGAACTTGTTATTTTTCATTATATGTAGTCTAGCTAGCCACACATAACATAACTAAAAGCAGGTTGAGTTCCACAGGAATACAAGTTTTTTATTTGCAACAAATGTGATTAATATCTTTATCTAAAAATAATTGATAGAAACCAATAAGAAAATCACTAACATTTCCTAAGGAAAATAATCAAGATACATAAAAAAGGAATTCAGAAATAGTAAATGCAAACAACCAATAAACATTATTTATTATTTACCTTAAATACATAATAAGGCACACTGTTTTCACTAGCAAAATTAGAAGAAAGTATTGTATATGGTGCATCCTTATGTGAAAATATTGTACATTCCACAAAAACATGCTAAATCAAAAGAAGCAAAAGATACAAAATTATTATGATACTGTACCTTTCTTCGGGCATTATATCAAGAGTCTTATGATGTCAATTTGTCTCATTCCTGGTGACTTCAACTGTAATTATTTGTGTAAACAAGTGTCTGCCAGTTTTCTCCACTGTGAAGTTGCTAATTTTTTCTTTTGTAATTGTGCTTTATAGAGTAACATTTTGATATATTTTGGAATAATCGACATGAAAATGTCATGTTTCTCATGAGAATTATCTATCCACTAGCTTTAGCGTCCATTAACATTTCCCAGTCTGAACCAAGTATTTCTATAATGGTTGCCAAATGGAAATTTTCTAATTTCATTTTCTCATTATTAAAATTATTCACTATCTAATTCCATATCTTCTACATTTTCAGTTTTCATTCATATGCCAATATTTTTAGTGTACATATATGAAATACATAATTAGAAAAAAATAATAAATGCTAAAATTATAAATCAATGCAACTAATCTCTTCTTTATCTGTTACCTTTAAAGAGTTTGGGGTTCTTCTTTATTTTATAAATTTAATAAATTCCAGTTAACTTTTCTTTCAGAATATCAGGTTACATTTTTTGGTTAACAAATCAATTGACTACAATGTGAGAAAATTTCAATTCACTCAACTTCAATTGCACCAAGTCATATATTTGAATTCTGCCTTCCCTTGATTATATGAGCTTACTGCTTTGTCCAAGATAAAAGGAGAAAAATATTCAAGGTGGAAGCAAGGATTTCTAATTCCAAAAGCAAAATATATATGGCACGACATCAAGGACAAAGGAGTAACTGAAAAAACAAAACAAAAACAAAAACAACAGTAGAATTTGTCTTTAAACTATTTCCTGGGCTTAGATAGTAGGGCACAGGGCTAAGTTATTGCAAATACCCTCACAGCAGCATGATTCCTGAACTCCTAGGCATTTGTTGTCTATTTTCTGGGAGAGGTTAACTGCATAATAGGGAAGGTGCCATGGAAGGAAGTGTTGAGATGCAATGAGGGCTACAGTTTTACAGTGGGGCTAGGAAAATTTTGATATGCTCCAAGAGATGTGACTAAATATTAAAATGCATGTTGAGAAGTTGAGTAGCTAGTGCATTTCTGTGTATCTCACTCCCTTAGACATATCAGGGCAAGTAGTGAAAAAAAATCTGACCACATCTCCCTTTAAAATTCCCTGTTCTCTTATTATTTTGGTCTTCCAGGAAGGGCATCACTTCCCAGAAAAAGGGGTTCTTGGTGTTTTTGTTTTTTCATTCATCATACTATTTTGTGTGGTAGAGGTGGAGATAGAGACATGAATATTTTAATTGATTGCTCCTTGTTAAATGTTTGCTATTTGAATATAGGCTGAGAAGTTTCATCAAAAAAGGTCCATTGTACAAGATGACTAAGAGGAAGGAGAGTTATAGAGCAGGAAGAGCAAGTAGATGACATCTAGTTCACCACTGTTATTAAAAATTATAATAGTAATAAGGAAATTGAATATCACGAAACATGTCTCATAAAACTCATGAAATGAAATAGAGTAAGACCTGAGGTGTCTTGCCACCTGCAAGGCTCCGAATTGCCATCCCTCTGGCTCATCGGTGCCATGCACACCTCTGGGGCTGCATTAAGGAATTCCAGCTGAAACCTCTCTGCAGTGGTGAAGGTATGAAATCCCAAGAGTAAGTTTGCCATATAAAATAAAGAGTTCATAGTTAAATTTGAGTTTCAAATTAAAAACAAAAAATTTTAATATAAGTAAATCCTAAATATTGCATAGGATGTACTTAGGTCTTAAAAACAGTTTGTGTGAGT
This sequence comes from Smutsia gigantea, assembly GCA_032199065.1. Taxonomy (NCBI): domain Eukaryota; kingdom Metazoa; phylum Chordata; class Mammalia; order Pholidota; family Manidae; genus Smutsia; species Smutsia gigantea. The sequence continues at coordinate 85,357 of JAVSCE010006644.1, read as the reverse complement.
CAGAAATACAAATTTCACTGGACATCATATATCTTTACTTGCTAAATCTGGCAACTCTACCTAAAAGCCACACAATCAAATAATTAGAAATAAGCAGTCAAGCAATAAAATGGTGTAATGTGTCAAGGGGAAAGGATAACTTGACCAAGGCATTCATGATTTATGAAATGATAGCTTTGGGATGATACACCCATGATAAAATTTGAATTTCGCATATTTGAAAATAAAGATGATTAATTATTTAATATCCTTAACTGTAGTACTTCACAGGTTCATTGTAAATATGTACTGAGATTTTATGTGTAATAAATACAATTAAAATAATACCTGATAAACGGTAACCATGAAATATACATATAAATATACCTCATTTTATTGTCTTTAAGCATAAGTATCCTTATTTTCTAGATGATGAAATCAAAGCTCAAAGAGGTTGGGGTTGAGTAGGTGTCCCATGTTTTTGAGGGTGTGTGTGTGTATTGTTTTGTTTGTTTTGCTTTGTTTTGTTTTGTTTTGCGGGACCTGCTATTTAACCCAAGTCTGCATGACACTAAAACCCAAAATCTTAACTATCATACTATAAACATCATCCTTATATTTGTAGGAATAAGAAATTAACCAGAGATTAACAAGATTTATTTACTAGAATATTCACCACAGAGTTATTACAAAGAAATGAAATTTTTAAATGACTATCAATGATTAAAGAAATTGAAGATCATACACTGACAAAATACTATCGTCATTGAAGCTGGTATATAGAAAGATGAAATTCAACTAACTCAAGGATTATTTTTATGGTAAAAGAAAAGTTTATCATATTTATTTGCAAGTATGTAAGTAAACATGTCATTTCTAAAAAGTGGAATTATTAGTTATTTTTTATTTGTTCTTCATGCTTTTAAAATTTTTACAATATACTTTCTTAAAAAAATTGTAAGCATTTACAAATTTGTTCAAATAAAGAAATGTATTTAATATAATCATGCTTATTCCCTCTTTATTGGGAAACGAACAATAAGTACCTGTAACTGTAAAAGAGGAAAAACATTTGAAACAGAGTCAAAACTGAAACAAAAAATGTAAAACAAAATAGCAGTGGATTGAAAAACTCTTACCTTTTATAATACCTTCAAACGGCTTTAATGTACAATTTATTTTTCAGGTTTTTTTTACAGTAACTATAAGGCTGGATGGTTGATAAAATTGGGGACTGGTTAACCAAGTCATATCTCAAATATAAAAAAATAATTGAAATATAAATGGCATATTTTGACATCTGGACATCACTGGAGTAAGAAATGTTCTATTCCAAAAAAGGTATCAAACTTTGCAACTTTGGAATGCCAGATAACTGCAAAATTATAGTTTCTTAGTTTTGTTGTAATACTTGTGTAAGTCTGAGGTCCTCTTGTTCTACTCTACTTATCCAGGAGGGCAGATCATTTCAGTGTGTCTTTAGAATAGATTTTGTACGAGTCTTCCAGAATTCATTCAGAATTTAGTTGTAGCTCATGTGGAATGGAGATGATATGAGTTTGACCCTTTTTACTTACCCTCTTTGCATGTTTCTCATGGTGCCTAATAAACTAATCATTGCTAAAGAGAGTTACTATCTAAATGTTATAATTTCAATATTACTTGATTTAGCAGACTATTCCTTGGACATTGGGGAATGTGAGTTGGCTAGAAGTGTTGCCTGAGTATGAGGAAAGACTTCCAGACTAAGTTATCCAAGCACTTTACAGAGCAACACATAGGTTAAATAGACTCAAACTTGTGATGATGTTGGCAAAGAAATCAAAATAAAAGCAACCTTGCTAACCTAGCAGGTTGAGATATTTTATCTTTAGAAATAGGAAGATAACAAATGAAAGCAGGAAAGGTCCCCTAGCCATTCGGGTTATTCTACGTAAAAGTAGCCAAGTCTTATTCATATTGTAGAAGCTTCAAATGGCACAGCTTTCCATTGGAAATTGTCCCCATAAACCTGGCCGATACAAGTACCTACAAACATGTATTAAAGTGATACAAGTCCCAGCTTACAGGATGTATGACCTAGTTCCTAATTCAATTTCTGACTTTGATTAGCTATGAATTAAAACTACATATTGACTCTACCAAGCAGGGGGAGGTTTAAGACCATCCTGATCAGGTTCTAGCCATGTGATGATAGGTCTGGGTTTAGGTCTATGGAGCCAAATATAGGGTTACTACACCAAATAAGAGAAAAAATCCAGAAGACTAGTGATGAAAAGACTGTGAGGGAAATCAAAGTTCTTTGAAGTGATGCAAAATTCAAATGCCAAACTAGAGCTCAGAGGTAGGAAGTAAGGTCCCAGAGTGAGGTTACAGCCAGCTGATGATGGAGTCAGATGACAGGTGCATTGCACAGCAGTGGTAGGATTTGTGTGCAGTTACAGAGCTAGCAGGGACTGTAATCATCTGGGATAAGTCACGTTCTTTGCCTGGGTCTCAATTTCTTCACTAATACAAGGGCAAAATATCAGCTTCCCCCTCTTAAGCTCCAAAGTTATTTAGAGAATCAAGCATGATCCAGTGTCTTAAAGAGTAAGGAGTGGGGCATTCCCTAAATAAAGTAATTAAAATAAACTGAATTTGGACTACTGATAAGACATTTAGTTTCTTTCAATGATTAAAGACATTATGACCTAAGAAGCCCTTACCTCGCCTCTCCCCATGCCCCCTCCCTTTGACCCTCCATTACCAGGATGACAGCTTTCCTTCTGGACAAAGCCCATCCCTCTAGATTTACTGTGGATTCTGTCCCCTCATTCATTCAATAGACTTTGCTCCCTTAATTTCTTCTTCTCTTCAACATTTTTCTCTCTTCTTGTCACTTTTTCTCATCATATAAAAGTGCTCAATACTCTTATCTGAAAGAAAAACAAGTTTATTTTCTTACATCTAGTTATAATCTTATCTTTCCATTTCTCTGTTTTAGAAGCAATAATCAACCATCTTACTTGCTTCTACCACTGTAATATGTCTTCTGCACTCAACTTACTGAAATAGTTCTCACTAGAATAAAAACCAATAATGAAAATAATTACAGTAGTGAAGAAATCAGCATTAAATGATACTTACTATGTGCAAGACACTATGAGGATATCTCCATAGCAACGTTAAAAAGTAAGGAAAATTTTTATTTCTATTTGAGACCTAACTTGCCTACTAAGGATGCAGAGCTAGTCTGTGTTGAAGCCAGAACTGGACCACATGCTTAGCAAACCATAGATTTCCAACCCAGAGGTTTCTTCTAAGCTCTAGACCCATTACATAGTTGTCTACTGTCCTTCCCCAGGCATAGCAATTTCAACAAGTGAAAAATCAAACCCATAATCCCCTTGCTAAATCTGCACCCCCATGCCTATCAACCTCGTATTGCCTGCCCCTTTGACAGAGGCACACAGCCTTCCTTTGTTCCTTCTTAAAGGCTGAGCTCCTCCCAGCCCTGCAACAAGTGAGACACACTATGCTTGATTTTGTCTTATCTCTGAGGAGTCTCTATCATTATATTCCATAAACATTTATTGAGCAGTTACTATGTAGGGCGAAGTTCAGAGACTAGTGATATCAAGAAATATACAGTATGATACCTATATTCCATAAATTTATAAGTTGAGCTGGAAAAGACAACCCAAAGCAGTTGAAAGAAGCTGTACAAATCACTTAGTTTCACCTGCAGCAAAATACAGGGACCTATTTTTGTATATCCCTGATAAATGGGCATCCTTACTATGCTTGGACATGCCCAATAAAGAGTAATTTACATTCTCTTTTACACTGGACTGAAATCTCCCTCTTTTTTTTCTACCCTCTGAAACAACAAATAATAAATTCAATCATTTGATCTTTCTTTTTTCCTTCAAATATTCAAAGCATAGGACTGCTGTCCCTGAATTAACTTCTGGATTTCTTTGTCATTGTCCAGCTGTATTAATACTAGAACATACTTATCATAATTGTCAGTTATTATTAATTGAACCCCACTATAAGCCAAGAACTGTTCTAAGAGATATGGACATATGAATGCAAAAGACACAGCTCCTGTCCTGATAGATGTTTAATGAATTTGGAGTGATAGTACATATATACAAAATGGGACATTACCACTGGTGAAAACTGCACTAAATGCCTTGTTAAGGACAATAATCTGCTCTAGGAAGAATGTTCTATCAACTATGATCACACTTGAAGTAAGTACAAGTCTGAAATGGTCATAGCCCAGAAGGATGTAGTAGGTGCTTTTACTTTTCAATATAAATACTCTATATATTTATAATATTTATAAACATGTAATTTTTATAATATATGTAATATATGTAAATGTATTTATAATAGTTACAAATATTTTTATTATACATGTGCCTACCTATAACTTGCTAGGTATATATGTTTATTTCAGATATCTATCTCTGACTCTTGTTGATCTATCTACCTATCAGTTGATTGATCTATCTGTATCTTGTATGTAGAATACCTGAAGAACAGGTCTAGGTTCAAAATGCATACTCTCTAGTTCTCAGAAAATCCTCCATCATCCTTGCCCATCAATGCCAGGTACAAGTTCCTTCTCAAAGGTTCTGAGAAGATCTGTACATCTATAGCAACATGCATGCAGAAAATGAAGTGGATACTCACTAAATAATATCTTTTGACAAGCAAGATAAAGAGTGGGAAAAAGAGGAACTGAAAAATGAAATTAAAGACTTTATGCTGGCATTACTTTGCAAACCTATGACAAAAATCCTGTATGTAAGAGGTTTGGGACCATAGTGAAACTTCTCTGAAGAAACCCATCTTTTGAAATAAAGTGTCAGGCCAGTTTCAAATTCTCACATGATTATCTGCTAAAAAAAAAGACAAAAATGAATCAAGCAAAGTCATTGCCTTCATGGTGAAATCAAAATGTATTTTAGTTTTTAGAAAATAAAACAGTAACAAAGCAAAACATCAACTTCTTTGCAAAGAAATATGTTTCTCTAGTGTAGATATCATAAATATTGGCAATATACTCAGTTTTTTAAAGTAAATAATAAATTATAATAAAATACCTGTTTGTCACCAATTTTGTCTTTCAACTTTTCATCACACAGGGATGCCAGGTAAACTATACACAAATTTTCTAATGATATGTAAATGTCACATAATATATTTAAGAAATACATTAAATGGTACATGTAATTAAATTATATGTTAAAAATAGACTCTTTTTCTGTTCAACTTGAAGTATCTAAGCTGTATATACACATTAACAAAGATCATTTGTGTCGAGGATCATGACTTTTTTATTTTTTCTTCATTGTATCTCTGCGTCTTGAAAATCTAATTGCCTTATAAAAAGTAAATACTAACAAGAGTATTAGTTATCTCTGTTACAAGAAAAATTACCCCCAAATTTGTGGCCTTTAGCAATTGTTTATTTTTCAGTCATGTCAAATGTTGGACGCTAAGGTTTCTGTGGTTATTCCACAGGCAGCTTACCGTTCTGGGGTGATGGAACACTGTTTTTGAGCCTTACTTATGGTAGAGAGATAAAGCAGGAGAATTGGCAAAATCAGTCAATGGCTCATCAGACCACATGACCACATGCTCACTGGTCATTGGCAAAACAAATCACATGATGCAGCCCCACTGGAGCCCACAGAAGGCGCAGTCATTTGGCAATGAGTGGGTAATACCATTTCACTGGAAGAAGTAATGACTATTGAGTACAACAATGGCCTCTACCAGAGCGTAATCTATTCTATTTTGAAATTTCCAGACTGCGGAAATTGTAGTGATCATAAAGGGAACTTTAAATAAAATATTCATGTAGATTTTATATATATAATGTGTAAAATGTATCTAGCCAGAATAAGAAGCTAAACTCCTGCTGCGTATTTTTTAAATATTTAAGGTTCATTACCATCTTTGGGGACTTAAGCCTGAACAACTCTTCACGTATCCCAAAAGTATGGTCCATCAACAATTTTGTGAATTTATACACTGAGATTAGAAAAATATTCCTAACTTAAAATAGCCCAAACAACTTCCTTGTTCAGAGTTTGTTACCCATCTCAGTAGTCTACTTCTGCACATCATGATGTGCTTAATCCAAAAAGCACTTATTAAACACTCTTCTCTCAAAAAACCCCCACTCAAAGGGAATATGGACACTTGCAGGTAAGACAGAGCTGGGTGCCAAAGTCATGCTGAAGAATACTCCAGCTTTCATGCATGGCAGGGACAGGGGGTCACTTCCAGCTCCAGAAAGCCACCATGCTGCTTTTATGACCGCCCACCATAAGTATGCTCATCAGCCTTAAGGAAAGGGCTCACATGTCCCGTCTGACACTCTGCTCTCATCGTTAGGCAACTAGACCAAAAGTGCTTAAGCAATGAGCCACTTGAGGCCAAGGAAGCCAGTGTTTTGAGGAAATTATGAACATTTACAATCTAAAGTGAGAGACATGAAAATAAACTTATTAATATTCTTAGAGCTTTTATTTATTGGTTAAATGGAAGAGCCACGGCTCCATGCCTGTGTAACAGGGATAGCTAGGAGATACGGACTTACAATTAAATGATAAAAGAGGCATAACTCTAAGTTTGGGAAGTAATTGGAATAATTTTTAGACTACTGAGAACATGGAGGCCATTGCAGTTTGCAAGCTGGAGCTGGCAGGCTCAAGCCACGGTCCTTTTTTCTTTTTTTTTAAATAGCAAGGAAGAACAAAAGAAAAAGAAAAAAAAGGATGAGAGGGACATATACAAACATATGAACAAAAATACATGAAAAATACATATATACTTTTCTTTTTTTCAAAGCTTTTGTTCCATCCTGCACTCTTTAAAGGTAAGATTTGATTTAAATGCTATGTTCGGGCTAGAAGAACAGACAAATCCAAGGATACCCTCTTTATTTTAGTAGCTTCAAGCTGCAACAAGGTGCTGCTAAGCCTTGTGTTTGTGTCCTTATCTCATTTTTAAGTGGTTTATGACTTGTCATAAGATTTCACTCCAAGATGAGAACATGAGGTTTCAGTCTAGAAGCAATCATTATTTATAAATGCTTAAAGAATTTCCAGACCATTTTGAATACAAATAAATTAATAACTAGAAGATTTTGAAGTGTGGCTGATTCCTTTCGGGCCATCCTCTGGTCTAATGAAAAGCAGGAGACACAGTTTGACTTCACATAGTTTTCCATCAAAAGGGAAGTTTTGCTTTCCAAATGCATGGGTTCCTACAACATGACCTCTTTCTCGCCCAGACTTGGTTATACTGCCTAGAAGATTAACAGGGGTCTGATTAAGACTAAGTTCATTTGGGATTGGCTCTTCTGCTTGAAGATTAGAATTCTACACATTTGCTCTCTCCTAGAAATTATATCAAAGAGCAGCTCACAGGCCGGTCAGAAAGGCAGAAGGCCAGAATCAAAGCCAAGAGCTTTAATCTCTGCCCAGGTTTTGGCAGGGATAATAAGTAAGCATCTGTATTTTTTTAGGGGTCTGCCCAATAGAAAAGCAAACCCATATACATATTTATATGTACATGTATATATATGACTACGTATGCCAAATATATATTATATATATATATGTATCATTATATACACCAAATATATATCATATATATTACCTATACATGTAATTTATGTATATAATAATTATATATATAATCAAATATATATAAAATACTATACGCCAAATACACCAAGTATAAATGCATTCTGTAGTTAAACTGAACTTCCCAACTGAGCCACTAGACCTGAATACATTCTTGCTCATCGTTAAGAACACAGATGAGAAAACAATGACAATAAATCCAAATATATGATACCACTGAGACAATTTTTGCCTCTGTCTTTTTGTCATTGCCAAGCAAACTTTGAATGTATCTTCAGTAAATGCCATAAGAGAAAGATAAGACTGAAGATTTCACATAGGAAAGAGCTGGGCGTATGGATAAAGCCAAGCACCAGGTCCTGTACTGCAATGGCTAGGTGAATGTTCATACAATTCTTGTTTTCCTCTTTATCTTTTTTAAGCTTTAATTTCTTCCCCTATAAAATACGAGTGAACAAGATTCTCTCCAAAGTATTTTTAGGTCTAAAAATATCAGTTGCTGTATTTCAAGATGTTATTTCCTCCAGGAATTAGATATACAGGGGGAAATAGCAAGTTTTTAACAATAGCAATATCATGAAGTTTTATTTCTTCCTTTTTAAATTGACCTACTACTGATTGGATGTGGACCTATGTAATTGCATTCATTGAAAGATATTTCTAGGTCCATCTCATCAGGCTCAATAATCTCTGTCCTGTTTTCCACTGTATTCCCATCACTGGTATTTAATCACTAGTATTTAATACATAGGATGAGCTTGAAATATGCATTGAATAAATAAGACAATAAAGAAATGAGTGAACTCATGCCCCTGCAGAGACATGTCTTTATTTGGCATGTAAAAATCGGGAAAGCATACCCACAACAATGAAAAGAGGGTCTAAGGCCTCCAAATTGTACTTTTGCTAAAAGGTGATACTTCAGACAACAGTCAGGAGACTTGGCTCTGCATGAACCAGCCCAGACACTTATGTCCACAGACACTTCTATCTGGACATTCTTACTGACATTTTGTGGTGCTGGAACCTCACATCACTTGGCTGCCACAAAAGTACTGCAGGGAGTGAGGGAATCACTGAGGCAAAGCCTGTTTGCAGATGAAAAGGAATGGATTCCTCTTCCCTGTCCAGAGCAGAAATTCCACATTTGCTTCTGTGCAAGTACGAATAACACCACTTATGCTTAACTAGAAACCTGCCGCTCTGGAGTTCTGCTTTCCTCTTGGGAGGCACCCACTACTGACACCCAGTCATAAGCAACACTCTCCTTTTTACCCACTATGATCCAAAAGTTCAAGAGGTGAAATCTTCTGTCATTTTGTTTAAATGACAATCCACATTTTTATTTCTTGATCAGAAAATACGCAAAGGTGACACATTAAGCTCTCATTGCCTTGTTTCATGTCCCATGTCTTCTGAGTCATATACATATTTATTATTATTATATGTCTCAATATGTAAAAAGAAAAAAGAGAAAAAGAAAGAAAAACTAAAAGAGAGGGATAAAAAAAAATCTCTGTTTCAAATAATGAGCATAGGCACCTTTTCGCCTCAGGCCTTCATACACAATTTAGCCAGGAAGCCAGGGTAGATCATGATTTAGCTTTTGACATCTCCTGCCTTCAGGCCAGGAGAGACTAATACCGATTTCTGACTCTGAGCACGCCACAGGAAAAAAAAGTGAGAGAGAGAGAAGCCTTTTATTGACTAAATGATAAAGAGGTTTGTAATGATAAATAACAGTCATTTTATTGTGGAATTCCCCAGAAAAGATGCATTCTGCAGTGTCTGAAGGAGCCTAAAAGCTGAGTTTGGTTCCCTATGGAGCCGAACCTGTTAAACTCCAATTTTTACAGCCAGGGATAGGGGTCACAAATTGTGGGGACCTCTGGCTATTAAAACCACACATGCACCCTACAATGCTGTGGTCCTAGCCTGTTTCTTGGCTCAAAGAAAATCACCAAACTCTGGGTCCAAAGGTAACTGGTGGAGGCTGTGTCTGTCCTTCAGTCTGTTATCTGTCTGTCTGCCTCACCTTCTTCTGACTCCACACACTCAGGTCCTGATGCAATTCAGCGGCTTCTATGCTCAGGCTGCTGGAGGAACCACTGCCAGTGTTGATCGATAGTTTAATTGTAAACTTTGGGAACAATAATGGATAATTTGGCTTGAACCGTCCATTATGAGCAATGTTGTCTAGGAGAAAACCTTCAAAATTAAACAAGAGTTAGGCCACATTATTGCATTTGTACAACTCACCCAGAATTAAATGAATCCCCTTTTACAAATGCTGTCTTGGCATTCTATGGAGCTCAATAAGCACAGACCAGGCAAGGAAGGAGGAAGAAAATAGCAAATAAACCAAAGTTAAAATTACCTATTCAGTTCTTCAGAAACATTATTATATTATTATTATTATTACTATACTAATTCTTTAAAGTCTTCTTTAAATAATGAAAACTTTAAATAAGTAAATGAATTATTTTTCAGGGGATGATTTAAAAAAAATTTTAATGGAAATTGAAGTCAATGAAATTAAGAAAAGGTAGATGTGAATGATTTAGCCATTAGCACTGAGGACTCCCCTAGACCAGACTTCTTAGAGAAATATGCAAGATCATTTGAGCATCATTTCTTTCTTCATAAAGAAACTATATAAGAAAAAGTGAAGAACAGAAAGAGAATTCATAGTTCTATTCGGGGTTTAAAACTACAAGCCCCAAACCAGGGTGATCCCACCCAGGTAGAAACCATAAGAGCCTTCGTCAAACCTGCAAAGGGTGCCCCACAGACACACTGCTTATGTTTACCCCAGAGCCAGAAGTGCAAATATTTGAGTACGACCTGGTGACAGAATAGGGCTCAGCTCCAATGTTTGGTGGGGGCTTATCTTGATGTCTCACAAGAGCATTTTCCCAAGGAAATATCCAGTAGGAGATTGAAAATACCACCACACAAATATAGAACTCTAGGATGCAGGGGTAAAAAAAAAAAATGAGGGCTCTGAGGTGACTCAGACGAGGTACTTAGCCAATCCATGCCTCAGTTTACCTGTCCATTAAATGAGGTTAATAATAGTACTCAGCCTGGAGGAGTCTCAACATGGCGGCATGAGTAGGGTGGCAGAAATCTCCTCCCAAAACCATACATACTTTGAAAATACAGCAAATACAACTATTCCTAAAAGAGTGATGAGAAGATACAGTACACCAGCCAGGCTACATCTACACCTGCAAGAACTCAAAATCTCACAAAAAGGGTAAGATACAAAGCCATGACCTGGTGGGACCCGAGCACTCCCCCCCAGAGTGGGGAGGGAGTGGAAGCACAGGACTGCTAAATAACAAGAACTTCAGGCAACCTAACGCCCTGGGTGACAACACAGTACCAAACCCCTCACAGTGATAAGCAGCCTGCCGTTCATTCCCCACCGCTGGCACTGCAAGCAAACCAGCTGATCCACCATTGCTGCGGAGCAGCCGGGGAGCAGCCCTGCCCACAGCAACCACACAGAGGCTTCTCCCAGTGCGTGGCTAACCAGGCCAGAAATAGAGGCTGCCCTCTGCCCACAGTCAACTGACACAGACAGCAGAGACCGGTGCAGAGTCCGGAAGGCACAAAGGGGCTTTATTCTTGTGGCAAACACGCACTGCTCGCCTGCAACCCCAGCCAATGCCCTAGGCCATCCTGGCGGCCGCCACGCACACAACAGCTCAGGGGATCAACCCAGAGACTGCCCCCTGCACATGGACGACTGGCAAAGGCAGAGAAGATGGTGCAGAGTCCGGAAAACATGTAGGAGCTCTGTTCTGGAGGTGAGTACGCAGCCTGCAATCACCGCCACAGCCATAGGCCATCACAAGGGCTGCCCCACTAATGGCAGCTCAAGGGATTAATCCAGAGGCTGCCCCCCTGTGCACGGCTGACCGGCACAGTCAGAGGAAACAGGTGCGGAGCCCACAAAGCACATAGGGGCTATGTTCTCACAGCAAACACACGCTGATCACCTGCAACCACCGCCAGTGCCCGAGGCCATCCTGAGGGTGGCCCTGGCCACAGTGATCAACCCAGAGGCTGCTCCCTCTGTGCGGTTGCCTGGCACAGGCAGCGGACATTGGCAAGGTGACCAGCAACCAGGAAGGGACTTTGTTCTCCTGGCTGACACATGTGCTACTCACCAGCAATCACTTCCATCACTATGAAAAGACAGAAGAGCTTTGTTCAGTCCAAAATCCCTCAAACCTTAGAGAGAGGGCCAGGTGAGGCTGAAATCACCAATCTTCTGAAAAAGAATCCAAAATAAAAGTCATAAGGATACTGATGGACCTGCAGAGAAATATGCAAGAGCTAAGGGATGAATTCTGGAGGGAGATAACAGAAATGAAACAAACAATGGAAGGATTTAAGAGCAGCCTGGATGAGGTAGAAGGGACTGTTAATGGAATAGAAATCAGAGAACAGGAGTACAGAGAAGCTGAGGCAGAGAGAGATAAAAGGATCTCTAGGAATGAAAGAATATTAAGACAACAGTGTGACCAATCCAAACGGTAAAATATTTGCATTATACGGGTACCAGAAGAAAAAGAGAGAGAAAAAGGGATAGAAAGTGTCTTTGAAGGAATAATTGATGTAAACTTCACCAAGCTGGGGAAGGAAATAGTCTCTCAGACCATGGAAGCCCACAGATCTCCCAACACAAGGGACCCAAGGAGGACAACACCAAGACATAGAATAATTAAAATGGCAAAGATCAAAGATAAAGACAGAGTATTAAAGGCAGCCAGAGAGAGAAAGAAGATCACCTACAAAGCAAAACCCATCAGGCTATCATGAGACTTCTCAACAGAAACCTTAAAGGCCAAAAGAGAATGGCATGTTATATATAATGCAATGACACAGAAATGCCTGGAACCAAGAATACTGTATCTAGCACGATTATCATTTAAATTTGAAGGAGGGATTAAACAATTTCCAGATAAGCAAAAGTTGAGGGAATTTTCCTCCCACAAACCACCTCTACAGTGTATTTGAAGGGACTGCTCTAGATGGAAGCACTCCTAAGGCTAAACAGATGTTACCAGAGAAAACAAAACCATAGCAAAGAAAGCAGATCAACCAAATACTAATTCAATGTAAAATAAAATCAGCTATCCACAAAATCAGTCAAGGGAAACACAGAAGAGTACAGAATAAAACACCTAATATATAAAGAGTGCAGGAGGATGAAAAAGAAAGGAGAGGAAAAAACATTCAACAGAATGTGTTTACAATAGTGTAATAAGTGAGTTAAGTTAGATGTTTAGAGAGTAAAGAAGATGCCCTTGAACCTTTGGTAACCATGAATCCAAAGCCTGCAATGGCAATAAGTACATATCTATCGATAATCACCCTAAATGTAAATGGACTGAACACACCAATCAAAAGACACAGAGTAACACAATGGATAAAAAAGCAAGACGAAACTATACGCTGCTTACAAGAGACTCACCTCAAACCCAAAGATATACACAGACTAAAAGTAAAGGGATGGGAAGCGATATTTCATGCAAACAACAAAGAGAAAAAAGCAGGTGTTGCAGTACTGTATCAGACAAAATAGACTTCAAAACGAAGAAAGTAGCAAGAGATAAAGAAGGACATTACATAATGATAAAGGGGTCAGTCCAACAAGAAGATATAACCATTATAAATATATATGCACCCAACACAGGAGCACCAGCATATGTGAGACAAATACTAACAGAATTAAAGGAGAAAACAGACAGCAATGCATTCATTTTAGGAGACTTCAACACACCACTCACTCCAAAGGACAGATCAACCAGACAGGAAATAAGTAGACACAGAGGCACTGAACAACACACTAGAACAGATGGACCTAACACACATCTACAGAACTCTGCACCGAAAAGTAACAGGATACACATTCTTCTCAAGTGCACATGGAACATTTTCCAGAATAGACCACATACTAGGCCAAAAAAAGAACCTCAAAATTCAAAAATATTGAAATCCTACCAACCAACCTATCCAATCACAAAGGTATAAAACTAGAAATAAATTTTAGAAAGAAACCAAAAAGGCTCACAAACACATAACTTAACATTCTCCTAATTAATCAATGGGTTAATGACCAAATCAAAACAGAAATCAAAGAATATATGGAGACTAATGACAGCAAGAACACAAAGCCAAAACTTCTGTGGGACGCAGCAAAGACAGTTCTAAGAGGAAAGTATATTGCAATCCAGGCCTATTTAAAGAAGGAAGAACATTCCCAAATGAATAGTCTAAAGACACAATTACTGAAATTGGAAAAAGAAGAACAAATGAGGCCCAAAGTCACCAGAAGGAGGGACATAATAAACATTAGAGAAGAAATAAATAAAATTGAGAAGAATAAAACAATAGAAAAAATCAATAAAACCAAGAGCTGGTTATTTGAAAAAATAAACAAAATAGATAAACCCCTAGTCAGAATCATTAAGAGAAAAAGAGAATCTATACACATAAACAGAATCAGAAATGAGTAAGGAAAAATAACAACGGACCCCACAGAAATACAAAGAATTATAAGAGAATATTATGAGAATCTATATGCTAACAAGCTGGAAAATCTAGAAGAAATGGACAACTTCTTAGAAAAATACAACCTCCCAGGACTGACCAAGCAAGAAACAGAAAAACTAAACAGACTAATCACCAGCAAGGGAATTGAATTGGTAATCAAAAAACTACCCAAGAACAAAACCCCCGGACCAGATGGATTCACCTCCGAATTCTACCAGACATATAGAGATGAAATAATACCGATTCTCCTTAAAGTTTTCCAAAAAATAGAAGAGGAGGGAATACTTCCAAACTCATTCTATGAAGCCAGCATCACTCTAATACCAAAACCAGGCAAAGACCTCACCAAAAAAGAAAATTACAGACCAATATCCCTGATGAACGTACATGCAAAAATGCTGAACAAAATATTAGCAAACCGAATTCAAAAATACATCAAGAAGATCACACACCACGATCAAGTGGGATTCATCCCAGGGATGCAAAGATGGTACAACATTCAAAAATCCATCAACATCATCCACCACATCAACAAAAAGAAGAACAAAAACCACATGATCATCTCCATAGATGCTGAAAAAGCATTTGACAAAATTCAGCATCCATTCCTGATTAAAACTCTCAACAAAATGGGTATAGACGGCAAGTACCTCAACATCATAAAGGCCATATATGACAAACCCACAGCTAACATCATACTTAACAGCGAGACGCTGAAAGCTTTTCATCTAAGATTGGGAACAAGACAGGGATGCCCACTCTCTCCACTGTTATTCAACATAGTATTGGAGGTCCTAGCCACAGCAATCAGACAAAACAAAGACATACAAGGCATCCAGATTGGTAAAGAAGAAGTCAAATTGTCACTATTTGCAGATGACGTGATGCTGTACATAAAAATCCCTAAAGACTCCACTCCAAAACTACTAGAACTAATATCTGAATTCAGCAAAGTGGCAGGATACAAAATTAACACACAGAAATCTGTTGCTTTCCTATACACTAACGATGAACTAACAGAAAGAGAAATCAGAAAAACAATTCCATTCACAATTGCATCAAAAAGAATAAAATACCTAGGAATAAACCTAACGAAGGAAGTGAAAGACCTGTACTCTGAAAACTACAAGACACTCCTAAGAGAAATTAAAGAGGACACTAACAAATGGAAATGCATCCCATGCTCTTGGCTAGGAAGAATAAATATTGTCAAAATGACTATACTACCTAAAGCAATCTAAAGATTCAACGCAATCCCTATCAAACTACCAACAGCTTTCTTCAATGGACTGGAACAAATAATTCTAAAATTCATATGGAACCACAAAAGACCCCGAATAGCCAAAGCAATCCTGAGAAGGAGGAATAAAACAGGGGGAATTACGCTCCCTGACTTCAAGCTCTCCTACAAAGCCACAGTAATCAAGACAATTTGGTATTGGCACAAAAACAGACCCACAGACGAGTGGAATAGAATAGAAAATCCAAACATTAACCCAAACGTATACAGTCAATTAATATTTGATAAAGGAGCCTTGGATATACAATGGGGAGATGACAGCCTCTTCAGCAGCTGGTGTTGGAAAAACTGGACAGCTACATGTAAGAGAATGAAACTGGACTACTGTCTAGCCCCATACACAAAGGTAAACTCAAGGTGGATCAAAGACCTGAATGTAAGTCATGAAACCATAAAACTCTTAGAAAAAAACATAGGCAAAAATCTCTTGGACATAAACATGAGTGACTTCTTTATGAACATATCTCCCCAGGCAAGGGAAACAAAAGCAAAAATGAACAAGTGGGACTATATCAAGCTGCAAAGCTTCTGTACAGCAAAGGACACCATCAGTAGAACAAAAAGACATCCTACAGTTATGGGAGAATATATTCATAAATGACATTTCCGGTAAGGGGTTGACATCCAAAATATATAAATAGCTCATGCACCTCAACAAACAAAAAGCAAATAAGCCAATTAAAATATGGGCAGAGGAGCTGAACAGACACTTCTCCAAAGAAGAAATTCAAATGACTGACAGGCACATGAAAAGATGCTCCATATTGCTAATCATCAGAGAAATGCAAATTAAAACCACAGTGAGGTATCACCTCACACCAGTAAGGATGGCCAACATCCAAAAGACAAACAACAACAAATGTTGGTGAGGATGTGGAGAAAGGGGAACCCTCCTACACTGCTGGTGGGAATGTAAATTAGTTCAACCATTGTGGAAAGCAGTGTGGAGGTTCCTCAAAAATATAAAAATAGAAATACCATTTGAGCTAGGAATTACACTCCTAGAATTTCCCCTAAGAATCCAGGAGCCCAGTTTCAAAAAGACATATGGACCTCTATGTTTATCACAACACTATTTACAATAGCCAAGAAATGGAAGCAACCTAAGTGTCCCTCAGTAGATGAATGGATAAAGAAGATGTGGTACATATACACAATGGAATATTATTCAGCCATAAGAAGAAAACAAATCCTACCATTTGCAACAACATGGATGGAGCTAGAGGGTATTATGCTCAGTGAAATAAGCCAGGTGGAGACAGACAAGTATCAAATGATTTCACTCGTCTGTGGAGTATAAGAACAAAGAAAAAACTGAAGGAACAAAATAGCCACAGACTCACAGAACCCAAGAATGGACTAACAGTTACCAAAGGGAAAGGGACTGTGGAGGATGGGTGGGAAGGGAGGAGTAAGGGGGAAAAAGGGGCATTACAGTTAGCATGTATAACGTGCGTGGGTGGGCACAGGGAAGGCAGTATAACACAGAGAAGACAAGTAGTGACTCTATAGCATCTTACTACGCTGAAGGACAGTGACTGTAATGGGGTATGTGCTGGGGACTTGATAATGGGGGGAATCTAGTAACCACCATGTTGCTCATGTAATTGTACATTAATGATACCAAAATAAAAAAATAATAGTAATAGTACTCAGTTCATCGAGTTCTTATAGGCATTTAATAAAGTAATTCATGAAAAGCACTTAAAACAGTAGAAGGCATATTATAACTGCTGGCCTGAGTAATAATAACTGTGATTCCTAAAATGTGGAGACTTGTCAGTTTGGGGCAGTTTCTTTTAAAAAGTCTTTGTATTTCTAATTACAAAGTTCTGACCATTCCTCTTGTGTGGATGGAGGGGAAATTTTCCTTGGACATAATTTCATTTTTCAATCCATGTTTAATTATAATCTTGTTTACTATAGCTGACATTCTTAATTGTTTTGAGATAGGAAGCAAAGGGTGGTTAATAGTTTGCCTTACACTTTTATTTGTATGATAGTAAACTACCTTGCAGGTCAGTACTAAAGTTCGAGATACCCAGGTCCAGACCCTTTACATTCTATCCTTTCAACCGCTGTGGAGCCACTGAGCTCTATCTTCCCCCTCAGGGCATCCCCCCATACCTCAGTTAACCCCAAGGCAAGAAAGCCACATTTAAGAGGCTTGGTATGCTCTGGTTATGAACAACTGCTCCACAATCAGATTGGCCTGGCTGGATTCCAGCTTCACTTAAATATTCTGAACTCGTTTCCTCATTTGTAAATAAGGATAATGATATCAATCCATCAGGATTGTGTAAAAATTTAAAAGCAATCAAGTTGGTGAAATACATTAAAAAATAGCAATTGGTTGTTATTATTAAAACTATATTATTAATCAGTAAAGTTTTATTCTAGCCAGATTCTGAGACATTGTTCCATTTCTTCTACAATGGCTCTGCATCCTCCCTGGGTTTAGGTTTAACCCATATGCTCTGTTTCTCCTTGTGGGGTTTATGCCTGTGTGCATTTCTAGAATTCCTATGCTGACACTACGCCCACTGTCTCAGTATTTGGTTAAAAAAATAGAGATCTGGCTTCATTGTTTCTAGAGGTCACATCACTGGTGCCCTTTGACTCTATGTCATATATAACTATATCACATAAGATAAGGCAAAAATGTATGTTATAGTGATGGTGATTGGTTAAATAAAGTTGAGGTTCCTTGGTAATCAATGTTCAAAATAGGATATGGAAGATAAGTCTCCAGATATAAAGAGGTACCATGAAAAACTGAATTACATTTGAAGAGGACCACCAAGAGGGAGAAATGTCTGGAGACTATACCTTATAAGGAACCATTATAAAGAGAAATAGAAGGAAATTTTGGGGGGTAGAGTTTCTAGCTATCTTAAAGGGCTGCAATGAGGGAAAGTAGATAGATGTAATTACGGCCTGAAGCAATGCCAATAGAAAGAAGGAAATCTTTTCAACCCTCAGAAAACCCTTAGCGTAGCATCAGTTAAAATGTCTGACCCAGAACAAAGCGACAGTCCCATTCCTGGAGGCTGCTTGCAGTGTCTGCACATGGGTTAGAGTGAAGACTTATTTTTTTTAATAGTTTATTTCGGTATCATTAATCTACAATTACATGTGCAATATTATGGTGATTAAACTACCCCCTTCATCAGGTCCCCCCCACCAACCGCATTACAGTCAAGTGAAGACTTATTTTAAGGAGAGGTGTGGGATTACCTGGCCCCAAATGCCATTCTAACTCAGACTTTATGATCTGATCATGCTTCAGGGAATTAGTGCCTTAGAGTTTTGTTGAGTCTCAGAAGCTAGTACTATAAAATGGACCTGACACCTAAGGGCAAGGAGCATGCAAATAGCCTAGCCATTTCTCAGAGTCCCAGCTTCAGCTCAGGTACAGAAGTTTACTTCCTGGCCCATCAAAAGGTGTTCAGAGGGCAAAGTGACAGCACCATGCATGGATATCAAAATAGGAGCTTCCGATTCCATACAATGTACCTCTATCCCTGGCAAACGTGAATTCAGAAACATTGTCATTTTCATTAAAATATGCATCACAAAAATAACCTCACTATGAAGAGTCTGTATGCAGAATGAATATGAAGTTATTCTGTAAAATATTGCAAGTGCACTTCCAAGTTGGGGACTCTTAAAAAAAAATCTCCTTTGCTTTATTTGTGAAAATCCACACTCCAAGACTTATTTTTCTTCATTCTTCAAAGCTCTTTATCTCTGTTATTTAAGACTATGAATCTTCCCATTGACAGAGATATCAAATGCCTTCCATAACCAGATTTAATCTTAGAATATCCTCTTCTCTTCTACTCTTTGTAGACATTTGATTTAGCTTCACCCACACAGAAACTCAGGATGGATAAGCTATTCTTTGCATTGTTATTGACAAATGCTCACTTGTTATTCCTATAGACTATGACAATAAGTTATTTGTTTGTTGTTGACCAATTTTGACAGTACCATGAAGTATTTTAACTTGAACTGACAAAAGACTAGATGATCACACAGCCATTTCTCCAAAATAGTACCTGGGGGTGTTTAGATACTCTTTTCCCAGGATAAAGAATCCTCCAGGGATTTGAAATGAAGAATTATTACTAACAAAATGTAACCACTCTATAAGGTTTTTAGGAAACACATTGTATTAAAAATGTATGTAAAACTGGAATGTTTGCAAACATGCCCTGCCATCCTAGATCCTTTACAAGACAACAGTTGAAGGTGCCCACTCCAGGAATGGTCGCTAAAAATACTTGTAAATGGGCTCTTTACTTGAGTGACTGACACATGTGAATCTAGTAAATTAAATCCTGTGGTCAAAAGTCTTCCAACCTGCATTCAACCAACCACTGGCCTGGGAGCATCCTCAGAGCAGCCAGGTAACGCAGCCTTGGGTCTGAATAAATGTCTTGATTTTATTTATAAACTGTGTGCTTTTCCTTCTTAAAGTCAAAATCTTGGAAATTCATTGATTATATTTTTTCAATCATGAGTTAAAATTGCCAGTCTCATAATTAGTTGGGTTCCATTAAGGCAGACTTCAGAGACGTTCTTTTTTTACTGCCCTTCTTTTCTCTGAACTTAAATCTGACGGCTGGTTGCTCCACAGCTACAAAAATGGTTAGGTCTGAGAAGGTTTCCTAGAATAAATGTCTTCACAGGTTATCGTTGGACGCGCTCACGGATTTCCATGTTCCACTTGCCGGCAGGCTACAGGCTCTGTCCTTATCTTGGTCATGGACATTTCACCTGAGGAGGGACAGTAAGGCTTTGATATTTTCATTTCAGTTCCTTTTTAACGAAAAGAACTTTCTGCTGGAGATAATTATGCCCTGGTACTAAATATTTTATATTTATGTATATTCATCAAAAGCAAGTATGTAACAAATAATATATGTCCCTCTGTTTATCCATACCCATTGGATATTCTGATCTAGAAATGTAGGCATCTGAGTTCATAATCGTTTAAGGCCTCTATTGGATTTTCTCACTCTAGTGCGGGAAGGGGAGTATATTTACACTTAGACATATGTATTCCCCAAAAGAGGGACTGTCATGCTGCATGTAGGTCTGGACAGTGTTTGATTAAACAAGCTCTGTCCTGTTCATTTCCTTGTCATGTATCAGTTCACTCTTTGGGGGCATCTTCCCTCCTTTCCTTTTTGAATTCCCTAGATATCTGCCCATTTGCCAATTCCCCACTCCTTTTTCTTTCCTTCTTTACAGACTATTTGGAATATCTCAAAAAAGCTATAAATTCTCTACCCAGAAAGTGTACATACCTCCAAAGCCTGTGGGCAGTTTGGGGATGTTTACAAATACCAGAGATGCCTGATGGCCTCAGAACCTAAATTCTCAACAGAAAGATGATAAGCCTGCTGTGACAATAGGCCTCATATAAATTAGTTCCAAAGTCCAATTACTGTTTAAAGGAGCATCACAGAGACTGCACAAGTAACATCCGAGGAGTTTCCTGGGGAACCCTAAAATATTAATATATCAAAAATTAATCAGTTCTCAAGATTTCCTGGGGTCCGATGGACTGATCTTTGAGTCACTAAAGCAGGAGGAAGGAGGTACTATAACTGGAAAGATTAATTTCACTTTATTCATTAAGCATATCCTCTGTGCTGAGTTGCTGAGAAACACAGATAGTGCGGCTTTACTCTCGTAGGGGCTCCCAGTCTATAGGGGTAACTGATGAGTCAATAGGTTATTCTTGTTCCTTCTTGTAAGGGCTGTGATAGAGATGTGCTGGGACCACTGGCCCACCCAAGAAGGCTCAGAAATGGCTCACTCAGGTGTAGAATACCAGTAAAATTAGCCTAGTGCCATAGACTGACTGCTTGTGTTCCCCCAGACTTCATATTAAATTCTGAGGACCAGTCTGAAGGTGTTAGGAGCTGGGTCTTTGGGAGGTGATTGGGTCATGAGGGTGGAGCCCCCATGAACGGGATCAGTGCCCTCATAAAAGGAACCCCAGAGAGCTCTCTTCCACCAGGTGAGGACTCAGCCACAAGATGGCCATCTGTGAACCAGGAAGCTCTCACCAGACACCAAATCTACCAGCACCCTCGTCTCGGTCTCCCAGCCTTCAGAACCATGAAAAACAAATTTCTGTTGTTTATAAGCCACCCAGCCTACAGTATTCTGTTACAGCTGTATGAATAGACCAAGACAGGGAGTACAGGAGTGATGTGTGTGTCGGGGAAGGAGTAGCATGTAGAGAAAGGGAAAAGCATGCCAAATACCTAGTGGTGAAACCACATGGTGTCTCCAAGAACAAGTTCATTTGGAATTACTAGAGCACCAGGTCTGA
This sequence comes from Smutsia gigantea, assembly GCA_032199065.1. Lineage (NCBI taxonomy): Eukaryota > Metazoa > Chordata > Mammalia > Pholidota > Manidae > Smutsia > Smutsia gigantea. The sequence continues at coordinate 63,501 of JAVSCE010006644.1, read as the reverse complement.
AGGAAATAGGGGTGGGAAATAAGGGTGATATTTAGACAGGGGTTTGTATTTCATATTAAGAGACTTGAAAAATTTTAAATATATGACATGTAAGCATCTGAGATTTTAAGGAAGCCAATGCCATAATTGAATTTACACATTACTCAGGGGTCTCTGGCAGTGTGGCAGATCCAAACAAAGGGGCCCCTACTGGAAACACAGAAATGATGAGACAGATGCAGTACTTACTTCCTGCTGTTGCTTTTGTATGTGAACTCATCACAAAGGGCTGTATTTCTTTTGTGATAGAAAAGAATGGACTTGGAAATACAAAGTGGCTTTTCTTTCCCTTCCTCCACTGAAAGAAACTTTCTTTCCTTTAGTTCAGCTCAAATCTTAGACCCAAGTCTTTTTTTTCTTCAAATATGTTGAAAGTAACTGAACATCCTTGACGGAAACAGCTTTGATGTGTAATGTTTCACGATTTAAATAACAGCTTTCTCCCATATACACACAGAACTTTTCTTAGAAGTGGCAATTATGGGATTATTCATTACTTCAAACATAAATTCTTTGGGCACTGCCCCGACCATTCTTTGTCTCATTAGTAATTGTTTTTAAGATGCCTTCCCTTTACTTTGCTTCGCTTTCCAAGTAATGGGTGCTGGGAATTAATTTTTATTCTTCTTCATGTTTTTAATGTAAAGTTGGATTTGTGCCATTCTGGGAATTCCAACCAAAAAAAAAAAATCACCTTCTGAAATTCATCCTACTGTCCATTAAGATGAATCTTCTAAGTGGACTATCTCTGAAAATGAGAGAAAAACAGCCTCTTCAAGGAAGAAGAAAGAAGAAAGAATGGACACAAATACAGCATCCTTTTAAATCAATAGGAAATTAAGGCAAGGGCTTTTCCTGGTCACCCTTCCAGGTAACAGTCTCTCCACAAGCCTGGGCATTTTGAGGATTGAGGTCTCTGGGCACAGATTTGACGAACCTCCGTTCCCAGAAAAATCACTGGCATGTGGCCCATGGGCAGACTGTTGGAACCTCCCTGACACTCTGCTAATGGGGATAACAGTAGGACGCAGGTCATGCCCCTATGAATACCTCCCTTGAATTCCCATAGGGCTCCTCAGACATTCCCACTTCCAGTCACAACCAGGAGCATCCTTTTCTGTTTTATTTTTTTTACTTTTGTGAATTAATTATTGATTCAATGAGGTTGTAAAACAATACAGCAAGGTCTTGTGTACACTTTACCCAATTTTTGCCAATAGTAACACCTTACCTAGTATAGCACAGTATTAAAGGCAGGAAATTGACATTGGTACAATGTGTGCGAGTGTGTGTTCTATGCCATTCTATCATACATGTAGATCCATATAACTACCAAGGGATCAAGAGACAGAAGGAACTGTTACATCACCACAAAGATCTGCCTCCTGCCACAGCTTTATATCTACAACCAGTCCCCTTCATAACCACTAATCTCTATTAGCATAATTTTGTCATTTCCAGAATGCTACATAATATTCTATAAATGGAATGCTACATTTATATAATTTTATATGACCTTTAATATTGTTTTTTTCACTCACCATAATGCCCTTGAGATCCATCCAGGTTGTTGAGTTATCAATATTCATTCCTTTTTGTTCCTTTTAAATAGAATTTACTTTTCAGAGAAACTTGAGGTTCACAGCAAAATTGAGCAGAAAATAGACAGTTCCCATACACCACCTAACCCCACACATGCAAAACTTGCCTCCCTATCAATATCCCACACCAAAGTGGTACAGTTGTTAAAATCAATGAACCTACATTGACATCATTATCACCCAAAGTCCACAGTTTACATTGGAGCTCACTCTCAGTGTTGTACATTTTATGGGTTTTGACAAATGTTTAATGACATGTATCCACAATTACAGTATCACACAGAATAGTTTTCACTGCCCTAAAAATCCTCTGTACATCACCAATTTATCCTTCCCTCTGCACCAGCTACTAGCAGTTACTCATCTTACTGTCTTCATAGTTTTGACTTTTCCGGAATATCATACAGTTAGAATCATAAGGTACACAGTCTTTTTAGATTGGCTTTTTTTCACTTAGTAATGGACATTCGAAGTTCCTCTATGTCTTTTCATGGTTGGAAGACTCATTTCATGTTAGTGCTGAATAATATTCCATTGTCTTCAGATACCAGATATTTTTTATCCATTCCCTACTGAAGGACATCTTGGTTGCTTCTGAGTTTTGGCAATTATTAATAAAGCTGCTATAAACATCTCTGTGCTGGTTTTTGTGTGAACATAAGTTTCCAATTTGTCTGAGTGAATACCAGGGAACATTTGGGTCATATGGTAAGAATATGTTTAGTTGTGTAAGAAGTAGCCAAACTGTCCTGTTCATTTCCTTGTCATATATCAGTTCACTCTTTGTGGGCATCTTCCCTCCTTGCATTCCCAGTTTGCATTCCCACCAGCAATGAATGAGTTCCTGTTGTTCCACATTTCACTAGTATTTGGTGTTGTCAATGTCGGGATTTTAACCATTCTAATAAGTGGGTAGTGGTATCTCATTGTTGCTTTAATTTGAATTTCTCTGATGACATGTAATGTTGAACATCTTTTCATATGTACATTTGCCAAATGTATATCTTCTTTGCTGCCATGTCTTCTCAGGTCTTTGTCCATTTTTAGTTGGGTTGTTATTTTGTATAAGAGTCCTTTATCAGATATGTCTTTTACAGATATTTTATCCAAGTCTGTGGCTTGTCTTCTCATCCTTTTGACAGTGTCTTTCATAGAGCAGAAGTTTTTTTTTCTCATTTTAATGAGGCCCAGCTTATCAATTGTTTCCTTTATGGATTGTGCCTTTAGTGTTGTACCGAAAAAGTCAGAACCATGCCCAAGGTCACCTAGATTTTCTCCTAGGTTTCCTTCTAAGAGTTTTGTAGTTTTGTATTTTACATTTCAGTCTGTAATCTATTTTGAATCAGCTTAGGGAAGGGTGTAAAGTCTGTATCTGAACGTATTTTTTGGAAATGGATGTATAGTTGTCAGTATGTCATATTAGAGGTACATGATAATGCTATGTAATACCTAAGTTTTTAATATTTTGGGGTATAAAGAGATAACCTTTGTACTCCTCTAATAACATTTTAAGCTTAGATGTAAATAAATCTAAGTGTAAACTCTTTATTCCTTCTCTAAGAAGAATGCTCAAGCATGGAAAAGAGGGATTGGAAATTTAGAAGAGATGGGAGGGCTCTTTCAAACTCACACAACTAATATGAAGTTTCTTTGTATAGGGAGCAATATATTTGTTATTAATAGCATAGTCTATCAAAAGCTTAGTGGAAATATAAAACAAACAGCAAAATACAAATACCTTAGTTAAGTATAAGCCCTGGGATTTTTCCCCTGGAATTACATCTGGAAGTAGTTGGCAGGACCTCTGAATCTGAAATCTGTCTAAATGGGTGCAACCCTTGGGTGGACTGCCTCTAGGGATGATGGGGAGGCCCCAGTGGCTGCAGCAGTAGAAGGTGCAGCTTCACTCAGGAACATCCTATATGTGAGGCTTCCGATAGGGAAGCCCCTAGTGGGTAATTGGTCTAGGGTAAAGAATCTCCTAGAGGGCTGGGGAATTCTCCCAGAACTTGCAAAAACTGGAGACACTGGGAGCTGCATCATTATCCCTCCATCAGATAGAAGACTGCTTAGAGGCCCTAAGTGGCCATATAGCAGCTGGCATTGTAGGTTCTCTTTTTGCTGAGATAGTAGAAAGTGTTATTGAGGAGAGAGAGAGAATTATTGAGGAAAGAAAGAGGCTCTGGCTGGAGAGAGACACACTTCAGCATCGCTTAGAAGAGCTGGCTTATGGGATGCCCTTAAGAAAGAGAGACAGTTATTGAGAAGATGGGTTGTGCTCCTGGAAAATTTCTTGGCAGCAGTGAGTGGGGAGGCAGCAGAAGAGTCTGTGCTGCAGAAGGTCATGGGGGACGGGGAGGAAAGAGCGGTGCCTTCAGCTCTGGAGATGGTGGAGGAGGTGTCAGGAGAGGATGAGGGGCTGGGGCCAAGGGCTGATTTGTTGCCAAGGCCACCGCCCAAGGCACCAGCTTCTCCCAAATTAAAGGCCTGCCCGGTTGTAACTAAGAAAGTAAAATCACAACAACCACGTTGTGGGCAGTATGGCTTGTGATCACCCAGGGGCTCTCCCTTCTAGTTGTCTGCACTGACAGCTGGGCCGCCTAACTATAGGGGAGGCCTCCTGGGTGATCGGGAGCCATACTGCCTGCAACTCAGCCCATTGCCTGCTCTTCCCTTCTCCATCCTCCATCCATATTGTCTCAGTTCTAGGATGGGACTTCAGCGGCTGCCTATGACTGGAGCCATCTGTATATCAAGCATCTTCAGGTATAGGGGTTTTTCCCTCGTGATAAGGACTCTCAGCTAACAATGGCTCAAACAAGTTCTTCCTGCTTTCCACTAATATAGGTCACTGGCCCCAGTAAGCATTGGAGTTCTCCATTTAAGGGGCTAGTAGAAAGGGCACTAGGTTGCTGTAAATATGTGCCCCATTTGGACAGTGTACGCATCTGTACCACACCACTTCATGGCCTCTGGGTCCAGTCTTGCACCCACCCCGCAATGGGATAGGTGGTTATTACCTTCACTGGAGCTGTTCCGGTGATGGGCTCCATAGCAAGGTGTGGTACAAAGCAGCCAGTTGCTTCTCTATCAAGGTGCACTAGACCTCTGCTCATTTCCATAGTTGGGACCAGATTTCTCATTCCTACAGGGAACAACTCCTCATCGGGGCCCTGAGGGACCATATTATACATGATATTTTTCATGCCCAATTCCTGCAACACCTGTTGGAGCTCTGCATACGTTTTCCAGCTAGTGGTCAGTATGGTAAATTGCCCTGATTAGGCCAAACTGCCCTGATGGCTGCTGGCAGCCGATCCAGAAGCACCTGATTCCATGAGGTGTGATGGGCAATTTGCAACCGCTGCCGGAGAGTCATCAAGGAAGTCAGTCTAGTCATTTCAGAACTCAACATAACAATGTTTTCCACCCCCATATCCCAGAGACACAAAAGCCATGTTGGCAGAGGTTCTCATCACTTCTGCTGATACCGGACGCTCATGTCCACCAGCTCATTATGGGTATAGGGACAGAGCATGGAGTGCTCCACAACCTGAGGAATGGGTGGCTCCTCCCCCTCAGGAGCCCATGGTTTTTGTGTTTTTACTTTCTTAATTACAACCAGGCAAGCCTTTAATACGGAAGAGGCTGGTGCCTTGGGCGATGGCCTAGGCAACAAATCGTCCCTCACCCCCACCCCCTCATCCTCTCCCGACACCTCCTCCACCATCTCTGGAGCTGAAGGCACCGCTCTTTCCTCCCCGTGCCCCACGACCTTCTGCAGCACAGAGTCTCCTGCTGCCTCCCCCCTTGCTGCTTCTAAGGAATTTTCCAGAAGCACGACCCATCCTTTTAATAACTTTTTCTCTTCCTTAAGGGCATCCCATAGGTCATAGCTCAGCTTCTCCAAGCAATGCTGAAGTGTGTCTCTCCCTTGCCAAAATCTCTCCCTCTTCTTGATAACCCTCTCTCTCTCCTCAATAACGCTTTCCACTATCTCGACAAAAAGAGAACTTATAATGCCAGCTGCTACATGGCCACTTAGGGCATCTAAGCAGTCTTCTATCTGACAGAGGACTAATTCTGCAGCTTCTAGTGCCTCCACTCTTCCCAAGTTCTGGGGAAGGCCCCACCCCTCTAGGAGGTTCTTTACCCTAGACCAGTTCCCCACTAGGGGCTCCCCAATTGGAAGTCCCTCATAAAGGGGTTTTCCAAATAAAGCTGCACTCTCTACCACTGCAGCCACTGGGGCCTCTCCACCATCCCTAGAGGCAACCTGCCCAATGATTGCACCCATGTAAACAGATTTTGGGTTCTGCTGACTCTTGCCAGATGTAACTCCAGGGGGGAATTCCCGAGGCAAAATACCTCTAAAACTGAAATCAGTCAAAGGGAGAAATAAAGTTAAGAAACCCTTTTATCTCTTACAAGCAGTCGTCCATCTGGTCTTTCTCTTGACCAGGCTTCAGCAGAAGAAGGCTCTATACCACCTCTCCAATCCAAATAAACCTACTCATGCCCTTGTGATTACCTATTGATATGCAGATGGACCACTACTCTCCTCCCCTTGAAATACCTACTGATATGCAGATGCACTAAAGCCAGGGAAGAGATTCTGGAAATATTACAAGTTTACCCACACCTTATTTCCAGTACTTAGCACAGGGCTTGGCACATAATCAGAATACAAAAAAATATTTGTTGAAGGAATTAATTAATTAATTAAGGAGAGATACAGGGAATATATCAGACCAGTGTTTGAACAGGAGAGTTGGTTACATAGCTGACTATATTTCCTTATGCATATGTAATGTATTACCCTTTTTCTGAAGAATTTAGTCACAAGAATGAGCCTTCTTGCATGTAGAGAAATGGAGGCAGAATGCTTGATGCCCTTAAAAAAATCACAAAATTAATGATGGGCAGAGATGGGATAAGGACTCACATCTCAAGATAGTTTCTGCCCCTCCCCATAAATGGAGAGTTGATTTAATCATCTGTCACAGACTAAAATACCATACACTAGATTAAGCTCCCCAAAACAGGAGGGGGAAAGATATTAAATGGATCAATATAGACACAAGATAGAAGCATAGTTTCTCTAGAGGCTCTACTTACATTAACTAACTTACTGAGGAAAAGTATTGCTCAAATAATCCATGGATACGAAACAATCCTACTGTTTGGAGGGAACAAAGAAAAAAGGACTGAATTTGCCCAGAGGCATTTCCAGATTAGCTGGTCTATACCATGTTCCTCCAATGGACTTGGAAGCTTCAGAGGAAATGGCATGCCTAAAATCTGATTTTTAATCTTTTGATAGTTTATCAGATTTCTGGCATCATCATGTTTTTGTGATTAAGCAGAATAGGCTTGCTCACACAGAATAACTAAAAAAACACAGCTTCTATCGTTTCAGAACACTGTGTCCTCAATTTAACAGGACTGACTGACTCTGGTGTGAGAGGAGAGGAGAGAACCTGGTTAGCATATAGCAAACCACATACTGCCTGCTGGCCTGTTCTGATGAACTGAAAAGCTCTTATCAGCCCTTTTTAGATTATCCGCTACATAGGACTTTGGGCACTTGTTCTTTTCTGTAACTGGTTTACCTCTGTGGTATAATCTGAGATTATATACAGACGGATGAAGAAAAAAATGAATTACAAGAATTGCACTTAAAATATAATAGTCCCACTAGGAAACAAGCAACACTTAAGCCTTGAACACCAGTGGCCATGCAGAACACTACCATGATGTGAGCCATAAATCAACCACACATGGCTATGACTATTATTTATATACTGGAAAGGCTCCCTGGTGGAAGATAAGAATCTACCTTTCTGTTTTCATAGAATTGCAATACAAAAAGAGTAGCCTTAAAGTTCTAGTGGGAGAAAAAATTTTAAATATGTTTTCAGAAATCCATTACAAAGTCTTAATGCCATACCAGATTTTTCCCAGCAATACATGGGTGACTGTGTAGGATTTTGTAGGCCAAAGTTTACCATGAACTTTACCAAGAAACACTGTTGCTTTACCCTGAGAATGTTACTACATTACCCTTCACAATGTCTCAGAAATTCTTGCTACCATTGCACCCCAGAGAGTCTGTAGATAGCCATAAATAAATGTTTCATAAGGTTGTTTGTTTCTTTCACTGAAGGCTTTTGCAATGTGTTGTGAGCATTGAACTCTGGGTGCCTGAATGCTAAATACCTTCCCCTGCCCGATGCCAATAAAGTTGACTAGAATACTCTGTCCCAGTTCATCATTCCTCTTTGGAATCTGGTATTGGTCAGGCACCCACCAGTCACGGGGGACCCGCCCACAGAGTTCCTCCTGAGGCAAAGGGTGGGGGAAGCAGATTACGTACCAAGGCCAGCAAGACAGAGCTTGGAAGCAGAGCCAAGTGAGAAGGAGTGGAGCGCACAGGGAAACAGAGAGAGAGAGAGAGTGGAGCAGCTGGGAGTTCAGGGCACAGCTCCACAGGGGAGAAAGACTGAGCCACTGAGCCGTGAGAATAAAAAACTCTTTAATCCCCAACCTACCTTTCCCTTGTATTCCTTTGGTCTTCTTGGATTCACAAAAAACTTGCCCAGAGCAGCGAACTCCCTTCCTCCCGGAGCTACAACCACTGATTTTACACCAGAACTTATTTAAATATATTAATTGATATTTGAGGATTTTTTGAAGATTTTGATTTTTCACCATTTTTATGATGAAGGATGTAATTTCCTGTTGTATTTCAAATTTTTCCTTTTTATTTTTTTAATATTTTGTGCTTTGATTATTGTAAGGCCAAAATCAAAATAATATTTTAGACAGAAAAAGAGGGACAAAACCATTCTTAGGTCCAAGTTGCCCAGTTTATCTGTGGCAACTGTTTTTGAAAACTGTTCAAAAGAAATTGGACTGAAGTATTTAAAGGCTTAATACTGAGTCCATACAAAAGATATGAGATATCTTTTATAATGAGACATTTCTTCCTCAGGAAAGATTGAAGAAGGTGGTTTGTAATAAATGGGTATTTCACACACACACAAAAAGATCTCATTGTTATCACCTAAATAGAAAAATTGAGTTTTCTGTTTTTAGCAATTGAGGTTATCTGAGAAAATGAATATTAGATTTAGTCTTAAGGAATCACACATATGTAATGGTAATTACTCTAACACATTTAACTGACACTAACCTACAGGACTTTCTTGATTTCAGTAGGTAATAAAGTAAAATGGGATAGTGTTCAATACATAAATATTATATTTCATTTTTGTTGAACTTTGGTTTGAAAGAGGAAGATGATGTCATCCCCATTATTATGAACCTATGAAGCTGAAAGTACAGTCTTGTAAGTCTTTAGTCTGTTAAGTTTTAGTATGAGTTAGAATTGGTTAAAACTTTAATAAAAGCAAGTTTATTTATAACATTTTCTAAATAATTTTTCATATTTGACATCCTAAATAGTTAGAAGAGGTTTATATTTTAACTCACATGGCGAAAAGTAGCTGGAAATATACCTGCTAGTTCCTAACTTACAAACAACCCACATGACCACCTTTCTACACACTGAAGTCCACTCCCTATGGCCTTGCTGCAGGTTGGAGGTATGTGTGATCATGGGAACCACAAGCAAAAACTCCAAGGATCAGCTCCTGGTCTAGCACTTTGTGTGTTTTTCTCATTGATGTCAAAGTATCAGAAAAACATGAACCTTATCTCTTCCTTCCAAGGTTCCCCCTAAAAGTTCAAGTAAGTCTTCCATTGGGAGTGTCGTGAGCATAAAAGGACCAAGGAGAAGGAATGGAGAAGCTCAGAGGATAGATGATGACATGCTAACAGTAAGATTTCCAAAGACAAGCTCCATACCAACTTTAAGGCTTTTTCTGTGTCCATCAAAAAAGGGAGAAAATGTTCCTCTCCCGTCTTACTTTCCCTGTGTTTTGACTCAAAACTTAAAAAACAATAAAGTTTACCGAATGTTTTCATATATACCTTTTAAGTGAGTCTCAGGACTGTGAGAATGGATTTAATTTTTCCCATTTTACAATTCTCGTTGCCATTACCAGCTGTGTGATCTTCAGCAAATTACCTAACCTGTTTCTCTTTGGATTCATGGTTACCAAAGGTTCAAGGGTAGCTTCTTTACTATCTAACAGTCTAACTTAACTTGCTTAATATGCTATTTCAAACACAATCTAAAGGTTCTTTTTTTCTCCCTTCTTTTTCTTCCTCCTCCACTCGTTATATATTAGGTGTCATATTCTGTACTCTTTGTGTATCCCTTGACTGACTTGTGGGTAGTTGATTTAATTTTGCATTTGCTTAGTAATTAATTGGTCTACTTTCTCTACTATGGTTTTATTTTCTCTGATGACAGCTATTTAGCCTTAGGAGCACTTCCTTCTAGAGCAGTCCCTCTAAAATACATTGTAGAGATGGTTTGTGGGAGGTAAATTACCTCAACTTTTGTTTATCCGGAAATTGTTTAATCCCTGCCTCCAATTTAAATGATAATCTTGCCAGATAGAGTATTCTTGGTTCATGGCCCTTCTGTCTCATTGCATTAAATAATCATGCCACTCCCTTCTGTCCTGTAAGGTTTCTGCTAAGTTTGATGATAGCCTGATGGGCTTTCCTTTGTATGTGGTCTTTTTTCTCTCTCTGGCTGCTTTTAATACTCTCTCCTTCCCCTTGATCTTTGTCATTTTAATTATTATATGTATTGGTGGTGTCTTCCTAGGGTCCCATGTGTTGGGAGATCTGTGAACTTCCATGGCCTGAAAAACTATTTCCTTCCCCAGAGTGGGGAACTTTACCGCAATTATTTCCTCAAGGACACTTTCTATTCCTTTTTCTCTCTTCTTCTTCTTCTGGTACCCCTATAATGCCAATATTGTTCCATTTGGACTGGTTGCACAGTTCTCTTATTATTCTTTCATTCCTAGAGATCCTTTTTTCTCCCTGTGTCTCAGCTTCTTTGTTTCCCTGTGCTATAATTTCTATTTCATTTACCACCTTCTCTACCTCATCTAATCTGCTTTTAAATCCCTGCATTGTATATTTCATTTCAGATACTGTGTTTTTCAAAGTTTCTATCTCTTTCTTGAAATCATCCCTGAGATCTTGAATATTTTACTGTAGCTCCGTGAGCATGTTTATGATTTCAGTTTCATTTAGCCCTATTTCTGGCGTTTTTTTCCTAATAATTTTGTTTGGACTAAATTCCTTTGCTGTTTAATATTTCTAATGATTACTATGGAATAATAACTTTGTGTTGGCAGTGTCCTGTAGTTTCCAGAAGCTCTATTCTCTGGAGCTACCCAACACCTGGAGTGATGGCAGAGGTAGCAGGCACATGGTGCCAGCACCTGCTGGGAGGAAAGAGCTCTTTCCTGCTCCCTGGCTGCAGTGTCTGCCTCCACTGCCATGGCCAGCAAGCCAGTTGCACAGGGAGGAGCCTCTGTGTTACACCCCTGTAGCTGCCAGAGGTAGGGCTTTCCTCTGGCTGGCCTGATATGATGGTGGGGGCAGCAGGTGTGCTGACTGGCGCCTCCTAGAGGAAGGAGTGGCAAACTGCATATCTCACTGGGGGGGAGCCTCAGTGCTGCATTGTCAGCCAGGGGGATAGAATGTCTGTAGCCCCTGAAAGTTCCCAACCTGCTGGGCTGAGTGTGCCAGGATGATTTTGTCCACCTGTCATTTCTCCTGAGCAGCAAGCTCTGTGTAATCCTTTCCCCTTTAGCCTTTCCCCTCTTGCTGTTGGGAAGTCTTTCAAAATGCCCACCTTTCTTTTGTCTTAGAGAAGCCAGTTGTGGGTACCTGTTCTCCATGAGTGGCTAGTTTCTCTGAGTATTCTGCCTGTCTTTGCTTTCCAACCCCATTAAGCTCCAGAGCACCATGTAATGTGGGTTCATGCTCCCACAGTAGATCTCCAGAGGTGGGTGTTTAGCATTCCTGTGCTTCTGCTCCTTTCCTGCTCCATTTCTTTTCCTCCCACCTGTGATCTGGGGTGGCAAGAGGGCTTGCATCCTGCTGGATTGAGGCTTTGATACTTTACCCTTTTTTGTGAGGTGTTCTGTTTTCCCCAGATGTAGGCAATCTGTAGGAGTCTTCAGGTTGCTCTTTCAGGATTAGTTGTATTTCATATTATATGTGGTTTGGGGAAGAGGTTTTTGCCTCACTTCTCACACCACCAACTTTTTCTCCCTCCTTGTTTTACTTTGGTAAAATGGGACCATATAGTACTTACCATAGAGTGTTGTAAAAATTAATAGATACATAAAGTAGATAGAGCCATGTGTGGCTCAGAGGAAGAGTGGACTATGGTTCCTGGTATTAGCATTACTTACAAATAAGGCTTAGAAGATAAAATTTAGTGGGGAGGAATACTGGTCCATCACTCAAAGATTCAAAATCCTGTTCTCATGACACCAAACTTATCTTCCCTCAAGTCACCTAGACTGTCTCTGGTATGCTCTCTCAATCTGCCAAATACGTTAAGAAGACTGAAGATTAAACCATCTTTATAATAAGTATATTCTGAGAGAATGGATTTGATTTCCAAGCAACTTGCAGAATATAACTCATTAAAATCAGAGACTGCTTTTTGCATTATCACACCGATGTTTAACATAGTGTCTAGACTAAGGGAGAAGGAATGGGAAAACATTTTAGAGCAGAAACAGGCCATTTATGTAATATAAATATTTAGGAACATAACTGCATTAGTGGAAATGATAGTATACTTTGTGCATCAGAGGTTTTGACTAACTCTACCAGTTTGTGCAGTTACAGTCTTGTTTTCAAGATGCTTCCCAAGCATTTGGGCAAGTTTGCCCTTTCAGCATTTGTCTTTGTCCTAATCAAAAGCAGCAAGGATGCATTCAGTAAGAACCTCTGGTTAACAACTGAACCTCTTGCAATACTGCTTATGATCATCTTTCCTTGTAATTTTGATTAGATGACTAGGATGTCAGCAGACCGTATTCTGAGGAATGTTTAATTCAAGCGAATTATCAATTTGATAATTTAATATTTGTTACAGATTTCACTCTTTGTTAACATGAAAGATGCTTTAATTCTATTTTCTCCCCTTTTCTGGTAGATCTCTTCTCTGGGGAGGAACAACATGGTACTTGAACAGACCATGGCCCTTGGAATTTGTCAGACCTGCATTTGAATCCTATTTCTGCAATGTTGCAGCTGTGGGACTTTGGGAAATTTGCTTAACTTCTCTAAGCTTGTCTCCTAAGCTATAAAACAGAAATGAAATGATCTATGGTAGGATTACTGTGAGCATCAGAGGACTGATAACACATTTGTTATGGGTACCTGACTCATGATAAGCATTTCAGATGTGCTCTTCCCTCTCCTTTTCTCTTGGAGTTAATCGAAGTACAGCCCCCTAAGGTAGGAGGATAGGAAAGGTATTTGCTGCTCCATTGCTTCTAGAGTAATGCTGTCAGGCCACATAAACCTAGAATTAAAAATATTAGGTTTCTCACTCTAAGTTCTCAGTACCCAATGACTCTGCCTTCAAAGTGAAATTCCTTCCTCCCACCCACTTCAAATGTTTCTTGGATCCTAGAAAAATCATTCATTTTTTTTTTTACCCACATTAAAAGAGCAGCTCTGCCACTTTTTGCTGTGTGACATTGGGCAAATTACTTAACCTCTCTGTGTCTCCATTTTCTTATCTATAAAATAAAGATAACAAAAGATCTAACACAGAGTTATTTTGAGGATTATAAGAGTTAATACACGTAAAGCTCTTAGCATTTCATCAGTCACATAGCGCTCAAATACTGGCTATTGTCAATATTCCACTCCAGGAACCAGGAGCTGCCGATGTGGTTTGGTCTTATAGTTGATGCTGCAGAAGCTTCCCTGGACTACTTTCTGTGTAACCTGAAACTCTCTACCAGCCGGTCTGACCACAGCTACGGTTGCTTAGAGTCAGGGATGAGCTCTCCAGAGCCTCTGAGGAGCCACCTATGAGCTGAGCTTTCTGCTACCCAGGGACATCCTGCTGCTACCATGTGATCCCACACTACTTTGCCTTTACAGCCAGGTAGCTGTGTTCTCATAAAACAGAAATATTTGTTTCTGGTTGTTCTCTCTCTGTCTCTTTTGTCTCCTATAAATCTCTCCTTCACACTCAGGCACCATTCCATAGAGTTGGACCAGGGGGTAACATGGATGATAAATCTTCCTTGGATCTTGGAATCACCCTTCCTTAGCCAGCAAGGCCGGGTACACAGCAGCCAGTTGGTTCTCTATCAAGCTGACCCGGACCTCGGCTACTTTCCATAGTTGTGCCCAGGGTCCGGCCGGCAGCAGGAGCAGCGGCAGTGGCAGAAGCAGTAGCCTTAGGCTCAGGCCACGGGCTGGGGTGGGCGCAGCCAGCAGCGGTGGTGGTGCCTCCCGACCACACGAGTGTAGACACATGTCCCTCGGCAAGCGCACCACTTCTCCCCATCATTTCTAGGGGCGGCCCTCCCAAAGGTCGCACTAGTTAGGACAGATTTCGGTTCAGAGGAACCCTGCCAACCAACTGCACCAGATGTTAGTCTGGGGAGAGGAAATCCCTGGGCAAAATACCTCTAAAAACCGAAATCAGTCAAAGGGAGAAATAAAGTTTAAAATCTGTTTATTGCTCACAAACTGAAGTCCGGGCCCTTCTCTCTTTCCTGCTCTAGCAAAAGCAAAACTGGCCCTCCCCCTCACCTCTCAGGAACAGATAAGCCCTCCTTGCCCAGGTAATTACCCACTGATACGGTGATGAATTTCTCTCCCCCCACCCCTGAATGCCTATTGATGATATTCAGATGTACTAAAGCCAGGCGAGATATTCTGGAAATGCTACAATTTTACTCACAGGAAGACAACTGATGAATGTTTCCTGCTGTGTTTTCAACTTGTCAATGCTGAGTGGAGGCCTCTTTTTCTGAGATTATAACTGAGATACCCCCTGATAAAGCCATAGTGAGAAAGGGCACGTGCCAGAGTAGCAGTGAGCAAACTCACTGAGAGCCGTGTCTGCAAGAATACTAGCCTCCACAATTTGTTCTTGGTGAAGGGCAGGGGAGCCATGGGAGCATAAACCAAGGGGAGGAGAGTGGGGAGAAGGGGGGAAATGGGGGGAAGGGGGATAGGGGGGTGGGCGAAGATTGTTTGCCTAAATGCCTTGGAATTTAGTTTCAAAAGCATGACTATTTTGATGAGATTTTATCATTAGAATGTAATCTCCATGAGGGCAAGAAATTTACTCTATTGCATTGACTGTAAATCTCCAGCATCTAGAGTGGTACTTTTTTATATTCACTCAGAACTAATGATTATTTCAAATATGAAAAGTAAACCCTAAAGGAAATTGGCCAGATGTAAATTATAGTATTCTAACAAATACAGTTAGTAACTTTCAGAGGTCATATTCAGCAAGATCTAGTCCAGATGTGTATGAATCTCTATCTCAATTTTTCGTAACTACTTTATCTTACCTAGTGGAAGACTGAGATCCTAAAATATCAAATTCACAAGTTATTATAAAGGATCGTGATTACTATAAGACATTGACATTAACTAACTCTTTTGGAACCTGAACTTGTGACACTTTTCGCTAGCTTTGTATTTTTTACTCATCAGTTAATTCTGGATCTCATTATAAAGAAATACATACATATATACATGTGTGTGTGTATATAAGCTCTATAGGAATAAAAAAGAAAAACTATTGTCTTTCCTTCATTCTTCTTATTGAGGAAAACACCTGAGTAGACTGAGTGAGTTACAATTTGGATACTGTCCTGTGATGTCAACACCGTACTATTTTGGTATCAATTCTGTTTCTATTGCAGTAGTGGAATTTTTTTAATTAATTACCTTAAATAAGAATTATAGTCCTTGTGTTATGACATCTTTGTTAAAAAAAAGTGAAAGCCCTAAAAACAGCAGTAGTGGATGCTGATACGATTTTTAAATAATTTTAATTTACAGTATGGTCTATACTTGGTGTTCTAAATTGATTCATTTTGTCATTATTCTCAAATCTACTCATCTTTACATAAAAGGTTTCAATAACTGTTTTGATCATCACATGAAAATAAAGTAAATTTGATATGAGTGAACTTTGCAAACTTACAGTTACAGATTTAAACATGACCTGGGAAACTATCTTTGTTTTGACTGAATCTTTTGTACCTACCTGCCCCTCCACCCCTTTGCTTGTGTGTGTTAAAATTAATTGGTTCAGTTAAAAGACACTTCATGACGATGATTTGACATCCATTTGACATCCGTGCAGGGTTTAGAAACCCACAGATAATACCAAAAAGGATATTAGGCAAAAGAGCTCCAATTAAGCTTGTTTCTATTTAGTTACTTAAGTAGCTATTTTTTGCATTTGTTACATTTTATGCCAATCAGAAATCTTCCAAATTACAACTTTTATCATTATGAAAATATTTGTTCCTGGCTTTTTATTTATACTGACTTCACCTCTGTTACTACAAAAGAAAATGGTACTAGATTAACATGCACAAGATTAACATTTGAATAGTTTGGCTTTCTAGTTACTTTCTTCTTTCTTTTTCTTTTTCCTCTCTCTGCTGTCTGCTTCCCTCCCCTCTCCTCTCTATGTCTTTATTATATGAGCAAATGATTAAACTGTGGAGCAGTTCAGACCACAGAAATTACCAGATGGCCACAAGGTACATGGTTTCCTTCTCACAAGACTTGGCTTAGTCTCTTGTAGAAAAGTTTTTTTCCATGTTTGATCAGCCTTGCGTATACCTAGGTGAGATTTCAAATCTTTCCCAATACCAGGGCCCTCAGGCACACATTGCTAATATCTCCTTATAGATTCGCACATGCCTTTAGGCTTCCCAAAGGCCAAAGGAAGCTCTTCAATCCCTAGTTGTAAATGGAAACTGTTGATTAGATAAAGTAACTGTACAAAATGACAAAGTAGATACTATTTCCCTTAAAGGTGGCACAAAGGATTCATTTTAATTAGTCCTCAAATTTAAAAGGTTTTGATCCCAAAAATTTGTCTAAACAATGAAAACATATATATATATATATAGTAGTATGTATGTATTTTAAAGCATCTGGCAAGGTGAATTGTTTTCCAAAAGAAATCTTGCATCTTTTTGAAATAAACACATTTAGAGTTCCTGACACCCATTTCCTCTGGGAACAGACATTTTCTCTAAGCTGAACATGTTTTTGTTTGTCTGAGCAAATAATGTTGGTTTTAGTCCCAAACTACAGAATTTCACAAAATTTTCCAGAAATTGGCATGTTTACAGTAAAGTTCTCATTTCTTCCATACATTCAAGAACTTGCCATTCAAATGATCTTCACCCTGGGTGCAAGGTATCCATCCCATGAGGAAAAAGTGGGACAATCAAAATAAGTAACATGCATCCCTTCCCAGTAAGGATCGCGTGTATGAATAGACAAGTCAGCTGCTCAGACAAGCCTGGTAGAAGCTGTAGTCAGACAACAAGCTCTTCTGCAATTCTGCAAAACAGATTCAGCCTTTCCACATTCTGTCATTCCCTATAAAATGAGGAACAAAATTGTTGGCCATCTTTCCACAGGGGCGGTGGAGATACTGTTCATAAAATTTAAAGAGTGATTGCTATTATGATTTATCACAATTTATTTGAATTAATCTACATTCTACCAATGTATTGTCAGTGTGTCACACACACACACACACACACACACACACACACACACTCTCTCTCTCTCTCTCTCTCTCTCTCTTTCTCCTTTGAGAAAAACTATGCAGCACAACCTCCTAGTGGTTCACAAACAGGAACATTAGAATACTTGATAGAATGTACTGTGTATGTGAAATTAAGTTGTATTTTTCTCCACTTTCGTTATGAAGGCTTTTGGATGCTTTTTAAATATGATTTCATTGTATGAGAATGCACCTCTGCACAGAGCCCGAAAATTAAATTGACTTGCTGGCTGAACTTAGAGAAAATCCTTTTCTAGCTTCTTTCTACCACTCAATAAATTATTACAGTCTGTGCACAAAACACAAATTACATGCTTTATTAGTATGTTCTGGGGTAACCTCAAAACCACAAGTGTTTACATGTGCTGCACGCATGCACTTTGGGGCTTTTTAATAGCTGGTTGACAAGAGATTAAAGGCAGAAATATGGCATTTTATTAAAGCAAACGTATCAGTATGCCTACCGTGATAAAATGATCTAGTTTTCTTCAGACACAAAAGTTTCTGTTGAGTGATACCTTTGAAATTCCTGGAGGGCACCCCATTATTCACTTTCCCCAACAGAGAGCAGCTGCAAATGGTCTCCAATTTTCAAAGAGTATTGCCTGGTCATTCTTTACTGTCAGAATGAAGAAGAGCATAAAAGTTAAGTCAATAAAGTAATATAAAATGCTTAATATAAAAATTCAGGAATGAATGATTAACCATTAAAAACTTATAGTAGCTATTTCATCTAGAAAAAAAAATTAACATTTCCCACGAAACCTATTAACACTCCTTGTAAACAATATTCTTTTTTGAAATATATGTCCTTTCCTAATGCTCTCCACACACAAGGCATTTTTCTCATATCCACTTTACCTCTGATGATATGAGGTTGACTTCCTCAGAAGGGATTAACTGAGCCTCCTCCTTAGATATAAGTGGTCTTTGATCATGAACTCCACCCAGATGGACTCATCAATGTTCAGTGCTATTCTGACAACCTGTTGATGCTGATGCAACTCCCAAACTGTAGAATGTTCCAGTGGACAAACAGGAGACAAAACACACTGCCTACCTTTAAACTCATAACTTCCTTATCAATCTACAAAACTTGACTAACCAATAATTGTGAAAATGAGTATAAATACCTTTCCTTGGTTACATCCTATTCTCACTGACATCTCTCAAGTACCTGTGAATGTTGCATGGAGAGTCATGCTCAGAGAAAAGCAGAAGTAAAAAATGTTTCTTTACATTTTTGAGGAAACTATTTGAAAAAGCGGTTTAGTCCAGGACTTCTTTTCAGAACTGAATCATTAAAAATGCAAGACTATTCAAGGCCTATCCTAAAGCTCATCCCTTAGTATCCTGAGATTGATAAGAAAAATAAATACTATAGGCATAATATGTATGAAGAATGATTTTGATTAAAAAATTGTAAAATGATATGGTTGGGGTCAATAAGTGATGGTTGGTCTGCCAGATGTTTTCTGCACAATGGTTCTAGAGTCATTGAAGAAGGCCCCTCCACGTCATCCTGAGAGAACCGCTACCAGGGCTGGGGGAGAATCATTTGGCTCAGGGAATAAACTCACAAGGTGGCAATTTTAAGGGTTCTTATAAATCTTCCCTTTCACAGAAGTCATTTGCTTTAATAAATATTGTGAACTGCCCTTTCCAAGAAGTTTTCTTCCAAAAATTGTATAGAGATATCCAGGTCATTCCACCTAAGGAGAAATGAATTGTACTGAATGGTATCTTTATTGGATTATGAAGTATTTGTTTAGCACTTAAGAAGCATGCTTCTCTTGAGGAGCATTGGAAAGAGAAAAGACCCATAGGCAAGAAATAGCTAAATAACAACACTCAAGTGTAGATGGTATGGAAAATTTGTTTACCTTAGGTTGACATTTTAAAAAAATCAAAGAGTAAAATTCCTTTCTTGAAATTTACAGCTTGTTAATTGTCCACAGCACTGATGGGCCTGGCATAGGCATCCCACCCTGTAGGAGTAATTTACAGTTGACAGCAGGAGGACTCTGCCAACTTTGGGGGTATTGTCTTGTGGGATGCTCTTTTGTCAGCCATTCCGATGCAATTTTAAAATAATAAATTTTTATTTACATTCATGTAATTACTTATTTTCTTATGCTTTTGACTTATTAAAACACTACTGAACAAGATGCACTACTTCCGGTAGGCTTTGTTTATACTGTAGTTTGTTTTTTGTTTCTGGTGCCTGTGGCATATGTTGTCCTACACAGTCTGGAAGAGTAAAACCGGTTCAGCAACGAGGTGAAGGAAATGTGAAAGTGTTGGATCTGAATGAAGCTTCAAATGTTTCTCTGTGTCATTACAAAAACTCCAATGTTATTTTCTCCCATATCTGAAACAGAGGCCTCAAAATGTAAGTTTTTGTTTTCTCATCATCTTCCTTCATTACCATACCAAGAAACTATTATGATTACTTTTAAATGTTGCATGGTTAATTGATAAACTTTGCAAATGATACCCATTTCGTCTTCGGCCCTTCCGATCCTCCTTTCTTCCCTCCACAAACACCCACTGAACAGATCATGTTTTTATATACAAACATAGTGGTCATGCTTCAAGTTGTTGAACACACACAGGCAGATTAAACATAGATCCTGACCTCAAAGCAAATGCAATCCAATTTGTAATATGGTGATAAGGATAAATAAAGAATTATGTATAGTTGTTTATTGAGCTCCTGTTTTAAGTCACCCAGCACAGTAAGTGATGGATAAATTGTCTAATTTATTCCTCAGAAGTGAAAAGGATATAAATGAATCCTTTGGAAACACTCATATTAAGAGGTTAGACGTTTAAAAAGAAATCTACCAAAGAGACCAAGAACAAACAGACATAAAAAATGAGAACTGAGTCATTCAACTCAAAAGTAAACAGTAAATGATATCAGTGGCATGGAAAGATCAAGGGCGAACATGGTAAATAAGCAAAGATTTAAGGAAAAACAAGCCACTACTAACATTTGAGAAAGGAATGGACTGGAGACATTAATTGTGGCAAGATGGACACATATGTATCTTTGCTACCTTAGGAAATTTTATTAAAATTACAGTAAAAGAATTTAAAAGGAAAACAGCACAAAATCAAAAATTTTAGAGAAAACATGCTTCCAGATGAGAAATTTCTGGAATACTCAGAAGACAAAATTTGATAGCTGTGTAACCACCAGTGTTAAGTATCAGCACCCTCACCTCTATTAAAGGCCAACAGGAAGCAAGTTAATTTTCACCAAACAATCCCAAAATACCTCAAAAATTGTAGGCAGTTGGTACATATGAAGGCAAAGACATGAGATGGGCAGAAGAAAAGGGAGGTGTAAGCCTGCATAAATACGGACGACCCAGGTAACCTCTCCCATCCGATTCAGCCAGATAACTACACCTCTGCCACCTTACAGGAAATGAGATATTTGCTGTGAAAATATTATGAATCGGAGACACTCTGGGCTCACAGACATCATACAGAGTTGAGCGTAAGAGTGAAGCACCAAGAAGGGAGACTGTGAATGAAGGTGAGAATTGAACTAGGATCCCATACTCCCCTTCCCTTGCCTGGTGTTCAACCTCAGCAGCTAAGCTAAAATCACACTCTTTCACACCATCCTTACACTGGCCTTGCAGTCAAGAGATTGCAGGGTTGCTGTCTGGGAAAGTTCCCTAGTCCAAGAGAAAAAAACCAGTATACGATAGCATTTGGAAGCCACCAATCAAAAAGCTGAGTTTCCTCACAATCAACAAATCTCCTCACTCACTTGCAACGTGTGTTACTAAATCATTTTGAACTGTGAACAGAGAAACAGAGATATAGCACATTTTTTTAAAGCTTCCAACATGAAAGACAAAGATTAAAGGAGATAGAGAAGAAAAACAGATTTTAACACAGAAAAAAAATGACCAAAAGAATTTTCGAGGAGCAGTTTACAGTGGGATGGGCTGTCAACTGCTGTTTTAATTTTCAAGCCTTAGAGTAATAAGTACTTTTAAACATATGTATATATATTATTTAGTCAAAAATAAAAATGTGTTTAGTAAAAAATAGAAAATATTGAATGAGGTAAGTACTGTTGCATTGATACGGTATTATGTTCAAGACATTGTTATATTAAGTAAGCTGCAGATAAGTACATTTAATACCACCTCAGTTATTTATGTTGTTAGAATGACTATATTCAGATATTTACTCATCTATGTAATGGTGTTGAAAGACTTAGAAGGAGGCAAATTGATCTGGGATGAAAAGCAGTGGGAAGAATTTAGACAAGTCACATTTGATTCTTGCAGGTATTTATATTCAGTGTCTTCAAATATTATAGGTATGATTTTTAAATCTTTCAACACTTTAAACAATATTCAATTCATATGTAATTATATGTGTATATACATAGGGAAATATATAAAATCAAGGTCACAAATATTGAGATGATATCTCAGGGTGATGGAATTTCACTTAATTTTTATTCTGTGTTTTAAACTCTTGAGTTTTTGGAAATGATAAAGCAAAAAGCGTGCGTGAGTATGAAGGCAATGATTTCAGTGTAAAACTGTGGCATGAGAGTATGTATCCATGTAAGATACTCCTGGAGAGGTAATAAAAATAAACACTGTATTAAAATGGTGTAATTATAAGTGATAATTTTTAAAACTTACCCATATCTTGCATAAGTGGCATTTATGCACAGAAAGCATGACTTTGGCTCTAATAAAATAACTTTAAACAGTGAAGAGAATTGGCAATGTGGAGAAAGAATGGGGAGTAAGTGGATAAAAGAACAACTTTGTTTAGCATTTACTGTATGTTAAATATATCTTGGTGGCCAGGAGAGTGACATGCACAGGTTTTTCTCTACTGCCCTCGCACAGTATCAGATCTGTAATAAACATCCTTAGTAAATGACTGCACCTGAGAATGAATGACTCAATGAGTTATGGAACCTTTTTAAATTTGGCAAAAGAAAGAAGGAAAATTATGTTGTCCATGATAGTAATGAGTAGTAGCAATATTAGATAATGGAATTTTATTTGGTTTTCAGGATAATGGAAACAATATGTTTTAAGAGAGAAGAGGTTCCAGAAGTGCAGTCGTACAGGGGGTCTTGAGAGGACTTACCCAGATGAGATCCAGAGCAAAGGGGAGCACTGGCTCCATGTGCCCTTGCTGCAGAGTTGAGTATGGCCATTGTCCAATATAAAGACAGTTACATGGGAATGTGATTTTGAAGGTATCTCGGGGAAGTTTACCTTGGATTGTCTCAGACTTCACATAAACAGTCACAAGCTTGTGCTAGGGGAATGACCAAAATGTAAAATGAAAGCTTTTAAAGGGTCTCTTAAAATCTAATGCTCACACTTTTTTGGAATATCTCTAAAACTTGAGAAACAGTTAACAAATGCACATCTCAAAACATCCATGAGCTTTCGTTAGCACGTTTGATAGCTAACTGTAGAGCTTCCTGTTTTGAAAGAGCACATTACATTGTATTAAATAATTCAGATAGTTTGTCATAATTCCAGACTGATATTATGGCTACAAATCAGAAGGTGAAGGATCACGAAATTCAAATCATGTTTTTCTCCTTTCATTAAACTATTGATAAAATGGGATGTTCATGTTGGATTGAGTGTAAACTCTTTAGAAAGTCCCTATTCTCATCAATAAATTAGGACTAGAATATGTTAAGAGCTCCATGAGCTAGTAGCTTTTACAGCCATAAACATGACTATAAATGGGAAAATATCAGGGGAATCCTTTCAATAAGATGCCAAATGGTAAAGGCAGAAACAAACTTTTCAACTCACAGGTGAGGAAAGCGACCTACAAAGGCATTATGATTTAGATGCAAATATCTGTGGTAGAATGAGAGCCCAGTAACATCTCTCAGTGTCTTAATATTAAAACTTAATGAAATGATTAATAATATTCATTTAAATGGAATATTCTTGAAGGTACATATCTGAGGCATGCTTTGTGCTTTGTGGTCTCTAGGTACCCACACAAAATTGAGACCTAAAGATATGGCCATTGATTAATATAATGAATCCCTTTAAATGAATGGATTATATGTGAATAGAATTAAACTCTTAATTAAGCGTCAAATAACTGAGATATTGGACATAGTGTATAGTGTGGAATTTTTCATTTATATTAAAAAACAATTCTGAATATTTTTATCCTACATATCTTACTTCAAATTCCTGATAGTTTTAATATTTAATAGAAATTTTATATCTTAAATTTCAATGTTTAATGACGTGGAACGTATGAGGAAAATCTAGACCAACTGAAATGGCCAGTTGTAAGACATCTGCCCTATAATCTGTAAATAATGCAGAAAAAAAAAAAGAGAATAAAGGCTGCACCAAGTGCCAAGATTGGAAAGATAGCATGTAAAAAAATCAGAAGATGTTGAATTTATTCTAAAAACAGACAAAACATATACTTTAAGTATGACATCGTGGTGGAAACTGAACAAGATTAGGTCAGCAGCAAACATTGACATCACAGTTCATGTCACAGGATATTTGACTTTTGAGAACATTTTGAACCCTTACCAAGGACGGGAACCAACTTTGAAAGTCCCATGGTGAGATGAATGTGAATCCCAACAGGACTTTGTAATTTAACTGGAAATGGATTTTAACCAGGTAGTAATATTATGGGTCACACTCAAATGCTCTCATATGCTGAAGTTTAGAAAGATTTAGATTTTTTTCTCTATAGTAGGTACAGATCATAGATTCTATCTTGGACTAGTGTATCTCTCGGGTGCTTGGGAGACATTGCTACTTTTCTGATAGATAGAGAAAATGAGGTTACAAAATTGCTATACTGCCACTTACACTTAGATGGAAGAGGTAAAAATCCTTAGGGAAATCATTTTAATGGGCTATAGGTTTTCCACAATTTAGCTATACACTTGGAAAAAGAGTAGAACGCAAACTTTAGATTTGAGCAGTGCCTCCATTTCATTTCTTATTATAGCAGTGTGGTTTGGTGAGGTATTTTTAAATTTTGAAAAGAAGAGCCATAAAGTATATCTTTTTAAATAAATGTATTAAATTGAAAAGCAATTTCTTTTCCTTAAAAAAATAACACACTTATGAATATAAGTATCACAAGAAGTGGATATTGGTGTTCAATATTCACTTTTTGATAAAGCAACTGTTGAGAGAGACAGGTATAAAAGCTTTCTTTTTGGTGATCAAGACACAGTCCCTTCTCATGAGAAGATGAGAATGTGTTAAATCTCAAATACAATGAAGTCGACCCCAAATCCTATAAGTAACACAATACACAAAGTGTAAAAAACAGACATCTGTTGAGCAAAAGTGAAATAAACAAACTAATAAAAATGGAAAGAAAGCAAGCACAACTTTCTCTTAAAGCTGTTTATTCAAGCTCAATCATTGCATTAACAGAAAAGGAACAAAGATGAAATAATGAAACTTCATGAAAGCAACATGAAAATTCATTAGCATATCATTAGCACGTGGCAAAGTTTACATTTCCCACTTAAAAGGACATGATGTGTATAGGACACTCAGCACATCACCAATCTGTACTGAAATTGTTTATACTTTTGTTTGTTCAATATTCCTGAGCTATTCTTTCCTGAGATACTCTCCTCCAGTAAAACTCTTGAACATACAACTCACATTTATGTTGACTTTGGAAAAAAGGCTGCCTTCTTCAATTCCTTGGTTAAGGACATACAATGAAATGCCTCGTTAAGAACCTTAATTTAAAGCAGCACACAGTTCTGTATGTCAGAGGTAATAGCTACCTTCTTAATGAGCCTGACTTTCTTCTGTGATGAGTAAGGCCTTGTTTATAGTCAGTCTGGATTTATTTCTGGCTTCCTTCAGGTGCTCTTATTTTTAAAAAATTAACATCATGTCTGTCGTCCTGGGGTCAAATTCTGCCTTCTCTATACTCAAACCATGTGCTGTTCGAGCACTGTTAAAACCAATTACCCGTATATTCCTGGGACATGCAGGAGGCTGTAGAAGTCACCTAATCCCTGCCCCAGCTTCCAAGCAGAGCTATAGATAAACTAGGTTGGGCTGACACAGATCTACTGTATGATTTTAAATAATTTCCATGTGAGCTATATTTACTCAAAATGCCCCCACAAATCTAAGCAATAAAATTGAAAGCCTCTTGAACAAATTGATTTTATAGATATCTGCTATAATCTTAAGAATTTAAAATATATTTCTGTGGTCTGACGAGGGCTCAAGAGTGAAGCCCAAGCATATGTGAAATTATCTGACAACTTGGTTTAATTATAATATTAAGCATTTCTTAGTTTTCTCAGTGTAGTCAGATCTGTCCCCCATCTTACCAGCTAACACTAATAGTCTGCCCAAATTTTATATGCACTTCATACAATACAACTGAGAAATTTTTTAGTTTATTTTTAGTTTTTAGATGTTGAATTTAAATCACATAATATAATCTTCAGTTAACAGATAGGAAACTAATAGAGACACATAAAATGATTTGTCTAAGTCATACAATATGCATATGACAGAAACAGAGCTGGAACCCAGATATTTCGTATTTGGTATTTGTATCCAATGCATTCTAGTCCATTAAAATCTGTCCTTTGTTTCTGGGAAAAGAGAGAGCCAGCTATTATTTCTAATGTTCTGTAAGATATGTGACTCAGGTCAGTTTCACTTAAAAGTTTTGTGATTTTCCAATTTGAAACTCAAACCAGGGCCATTCATTTCTTATTCTTTTTACCCTAATGCCCTGTCAGACCCAGAGTCATAGTTTTGGAGATGGAGAAGAGCTTAGAGAGCATGTGAATGGAAGGCAACTTCATGAAGAGTCTTACCTAAACTTGAACAACACAGAGAAAACTGAGGTATCGGCATGTTCATGTCATACGGCAAGCTACTTCTGTCACTGATTCCCACAACAGCTCTGTTCACTCTGAAGCAGATTTCTTAGAACAGGGCTTGACATTTTACTTATCAGTTTATACTTACCAATTGAAAATGAAATTTCAAAATTGTACAATAATTCACGTTAAAGTGACCCTAATCCTTTAGTTGCATGCAGAATCTATGTCAGTTTGGATTTATTTTCCTTTGTTCCTTTGGTGTTCTTCATAGTTGACTGCACCAAAGGTTTCTGTATGCAAGAAGAGTTTGTTCTTTAAGCCTCATGAACTGACACCATCCTTTCCAATCTTTCCCTTGGCTCTTTGACGTATTACATCAATTTTCAAAAAAGCACTAGTCTTTTAATTGTATTCTGCTACTACCAGAAGTTGAAACAATGTCTTCAGATCTCTCAGGGACATAATCTTTATTTTAGAATTTAAAACTCAATAGAAAAATCAGGAGTGTTTTATCTCAAAACATCTCATTTTCAAATTATTTCCTTCAATTTCCGAGGTCAAATGTAAAGTGAAAAACCTGATGGGGGCCTTCCTGTTGACAGTATCAGGTATAAGTGTGGCTAATTTGACTAGATATTTAGAATTTATGAACTGTGCTAGAGGACATGGATGCTGAAAGCTAGGATTCTATAAAACCTTCCAAATACACAGCCAAATCTGTAATGTTTAGGGTAATGAGACCATCTCCAAATGCAACAAAGATTTTAAATGTCCAATTGTGCAATATTGTTGTCTTTATTGACATATCACATAGTCTTCTAAGCACCTTAAGTAACACAATTAGCAGAATAGTAAGTATTGAGCTAGCCTATCCTTGGCTGATTAAAAGAAAGAAAAAGAAAGAGCTCTTTTAAATTTTAGGAATCAGTAGTTATTCAAGAATCAGCACCTGACGGACATTTATCCATTTTTGTTATTTTTTCATCATTCAGTTCCCAGCCAAAGGAAGGACAAATGGGATGATAGAAAATGAAACAGACCTGATTTTATAGAACTGTGTCTAAAACCCAGTTTTGTTGCTTTGGGCTGTCCTACCTTAGAACCTTCGTACTTGTCAAAGCCTCAGTTTCTTCATCCATAAAGTGGAGGTAAGTACCTAATCTATAAAAGCGCTGTGAAGAACAATACAGGTAACTGATATGAAATGGCCAAACACAGTATTTGGTATGTGGTAGAAACTGTTTCTGAAAGCCATAGTCCAAGATGAATTTGAAAAGCAGTGGCAATATCTAAATCTAAACAATTCAAATGTGTATGGTAACTTTTGTTCTTCCAACAAAAAATATTTGTAAGTGCAAAGAAAAAGTATCAAAAATCATAATTTTGTTTTCTTTTCTACATGGGTTTTGAAGGTAGCTAAGTTAAGCTATTTAAATTCCTGCAGAGATTTTCACATGATTTTTCAGCCTGTTTATCTGAGATGATATCTAGTCAAATTGTCATAATTTTGGGTCACAGATTATGCCTAAATAAATTTGAAATGTATACACCAAAGTGCAACCCTACCCTCTAAGTTGGTATCATTCAACATCAACAAATACGCATTGCAGCACCTAGCTCCAGCCCAGCAGAGCCTTGGCTCAAGAACGCTCAAAGGTTTAAGAATCAGTGCTGCCAAATAAGGCATTAAATAATCCCAACCACCTGGTATTGGGCGAAAAATGGTGACCATCAGTGTGCAAATGTGGCTTCCTAGCATCTATAACATAACATATATATTCTTCCAGAGTATAGCAACAATAGCACAAATTAAACACACAATATATAAAGACCTCAGTATTTATTAAAACAATAATAAAATTTTGAAAACAGACCCAGCACTTGACATCTGACAGAGGCCGTGCCTGTAGGTAGTTATTTTAGAAGTTTTGTGAATCTGTTTTAGATTTGTCCTATCAGATACAAGATGTTCTAGAAGAAGGAGAGAAGGAACAAAAGGAAGGGAGGAGAAAATGAGCTCCTGTAACTGACTGTGTGGATTAGTGTGGGGCTAGGCAAATAGACTAACAGAACACAGCAAGGAACCCAGGAATATTTATATGGAATGCATGGGTTAGTATTCCGAATATGAAAATAATCTTACAAACCTAAGTGAAAAACCTAACAGAAACATTTCAACCTCCTAGTGACAAGTGAAATGAAAATTGAAAACACAATGATCTACATTTTCACACTTATCAGACTGACCAATATTAAAAGTTGTTTTAAACTACTAGAAAGGATGTGGAGAAATAGGAGAAATTGGTAATATCTAGAAAAGTTGCTGATGGCTATAACCTGGGACCAAGAATTCCACCCACAGGGAACCTTGCACATGTGGACATAAAAACTCTTATGCAAGAATATTCACTGATTATTGGCTGTAATTACAGAATAGGCTCAGAAATGAGATTGCCTGAGCTTCAGTCATGGTACCAATACTTCCCAGCTTATGAATTTAGGCCACATCAAAGTGTTTCCTATTTTAATTATTTTAATTTTAATCATTGCATTTATTTAATTTACCCTTATTGCCTACCCATACCAACTTACCCATATAACATGACAGAAAATGAATATCTTTAGACATCAGAACTTCATTATTCCACGTTCCATCCAATCATGAGGAAATCACTGGTCTTCTGGTCTTTAAATTGTATTTCAGCAGCAGGAAATTTTCCTTAAAAAAAGTAGAAGCAGAAGCAGGTAATAGACTGCATAACAGACTTCATCTTTCTGAAGTCAGCATGACATGGTTAATGTACATCAGGTTACCCAGATATTAAGGGTGAATAGAAATAAACACAATTAAAGAAAACCAGATGTACTATATCCTAAACCTAAGAACTGGAAAGATTAGGGAATGAATTTCACTTTTTTGTAAGAAAGCACTCTAACTTTCCCCAACTCAATTTAAAATATGATTTGGTTTATCAAACACTATACACAGATACAGTTTGGCAACAATTTTTAGAAAATGCGCAACTCAATGGGGAGTTTTTTTGGACTTTGGACTTTCTTTTGTAATTACAAAAATAAATAGAGAAGTTTTAAATATTAAAAATACATATTTATAGAGAAAAAAGTTTCTTTTAAAGTCTTCTCTTCACTATAATGATTTTATTCTTTGACATTGTACACATACCCACACACACCACATATGCTATTTTCAAGGCATGTGGGGTTGCAGTATTCATTACATATGAATAGGAACAATTTTTTCTTTACTAACCATATATTGGCCAAATTTTCTCTACATTATGATTATTATAAGGTAGGGTTCTAAATTTTTTTCCATATATGTATCCAATTATCCCAATATCATTTATTAAATGATTTTCTCAATGATTTTTGAAAATATCATTTTATCATAGTCATAGTCTCTTTCTGGAATGTAGTCTAGCCTATTGATTTATTATTCCATTTCCAAACCAAAAACAGATAATTGTATTTACTATATTTTTATATCACATTTCATATCATATTTTGGTATATGTAGAAAAGTTCTCCCTCATTACTCTTTTAACTTTTTCTTGCCTATTCCTATGCTTCCTTTCCTCCATAAAATCTTTATAGTTAACATAAAGTTTCATAAAGCATATTTTGAAGCTTTAGTTTGGCATTTAAGTTTATTGATTTATTTGTAAAATGGGATATTTTTCAATACCCCAAGATATACTGTATGAAGAAAAAAGCAGATTAGAAAAAAATAATACCTTTCTTGAATATTGAATGTCAAAAAAGGTAATTTTCTAAAGATAGATAAGTGAAGGTCTTCATTTTTATTGTGAAATAAGAAAAAAGGGATAAAGTGAAAAATAAAGGCACAAACAATATAATACATTATAATTTAGCAGATTTGATTTTAAGGTACATCTTTTTTACCCTGTCTGGACCAAAATGTTCTCATCTATTATTCAGTGAGAAAGTTGGACAGGGTGAGGTATAAGGCTTTTCCAGCTCTTTATTCTGTGATGCTCCTACTCTAGGCAGGACAAAATAATGAGCCAAATCACATGGAGCTGAGTAGTAACCCAGACAAACTTCGTGTTTATCGATGCTGACACATTATTCTGGAAGGAGAATAAATTTGTTGTCCTCCGTTTATCTGTAGAGGGGTCAGCCAACATCAAGGAAGGTGTTATCAGTCTGATAGTTCACTTGACACCATTGAGGGTCAGAGGGGTCACGTAAATTTTCCAAGATCACACAGCTAGAAAGAGACAGAATGTCATTTCAGTATTGATGTGTAATCCCAAGGCTAATTTTCTTTCTACTATGTGGAGCAATTCTGAGTGCTCCATAAAGAAATAATTGAATAGATGGATGGAGGGATGAAATGATCACATTTCAAATATGGGTCTCCTCATTTCAAATTAAAGAAATAAATACTTGCTGAGAAAAAGAAAGAGTTGACCTTGTTTTAGAATTTGCTTTTTCCTCCTCATCATGACTAGTTTCAGAGGAATTACATTACGGAAGCAGTGACAGGAACAGACCTAAACTGAAATTAAGCTTCTAAGGCATAAAGACAAGAGATGTCACTTTGTACTCCATCATATCAGAGAATTTGACCAATAAAACAGGTGTTGTCAGTATCAGTATCTTCTCTTTTCCTAATGAGCATCTACTCAACTATCTATCTTGTTTATAACAACACTATCAATAGTAGCTTTTGAAGAATTATTTCTGCAAAATCAATGTAGGAAAGAAGAAATACATTGGTAAGAATAGTTTCTATTTATTGTGTATCTCATATGCCAAGTATTATACTTTTACACATGAACTCATTACTCTTCCTAAAAAACTTGTACTTCATCTAGTTTTAATTTGTAGATGGGAAAAAAAAACAAACAAACCCTGTGGCACAGGGAGATAAGGTAGTTTGCCCTCAGCCATATACCTAGGTAACAACAGTATGTTTATCAAAATGTGATATCATTCAACTGTCTTTTACCAGATAATGATAATGGGCTTGGGGTCATAAGAAGAAGAAGATGATGAAGATAGGACAGAGTTGGAGCACATACTAGATGCTGAGTGTCCTCCTATGCTCCTTAAATATAACTCCTAAAAGCCCTATGAAGGTTAACTTCTGTTTATATTCCTTATACACTGTGATTTGGAGGCAAAGTAGTTACATATCTGAGCTTCAGATTATACACAGGGATACTAATGCATAACACAGAGTTCAGTTAGTCTAAGGTTTAAATGAGAGACTCTATTTGAAAGAATCCAGCATGTAAGTGCTTAATGAATGTTTGCAGTTTTTACTTTTCTATACAGTATTTTCTGTGTGATTTCAGAAAATTTCAATGTCCTCATGAAAAAGAGTAACTGCATGGGTCTAAATATTTAAGAACACCAAGTTGTTCACATTCATCATTCAAACCAACAAAAATCCAGTCTTTCTACTCCTATTAACCTCCTTCTTAATAGCTTTTATAGTTTCTTTCTCTCCAACACACTAGGATTAAATCATGAATTATCAGCTCACCCACACCCTTAAAGATCCTTTGCAAATACAGAAATACTTATAAATATGAAATGAAAGCAATCTTGTGAGAAAATAAGGATCATGTTACATTCACATCAATATAATTATTAACTGATGTTAATTAGGCTCATGTTAGACCAGAAGTTACCGAATTTCAGAGCTGGAAGAAATTTTACTTATCATGAATAACAGCTACATTTTACAGAGAAGAATGTTAAATCTAGGAGAGAAAGTGAGTCGACCAGTGCCACAGAGCAGCCTGGTGACTTGTCAAGGGCCCCTAACTGGTCTTTCCTGTAAGCATTGAATGTGTTGACAAATCTACTTGAATGTGAGGTATATGAAGTTTATCTTAATGTCAGCATACCATGTGCTCCTCAGCAAGGGTGACACCCAGTGAACAACAGTTAAACAGATGTCATTGCCAAGGACAGACGTTTCTTAGCCTAGAGTTATACTCAAGTGTGGCTTTGTAAAGTTATGGGCTGTCAGGGGGTGAATAGATACAATGTCAGTTTTTTCCCAGTGCTCTGTAAAAGTGCTGAGCAGAGCAAGAAGGTCTTAACTGCATTTATCAGTAGATAGATTAAAAGACAGTGGTTCCCCATTATATCCACCAAGATAGTCTTAAAAAATTATCTATCCTTCTACCTGACTCTATGATTTGGAAGAATTTATGGACCAAACTATCTAAATGAATAAATCCTATCCTGTTCCATGAATTGCTCATGCACTGTGAGAATAGCTCAAAGCCCCATTTCAACATTTAACCTCTTAAGTTTAGGAAGTCCAAGTTGGAATTCCTGCTTCTTTGAACACTTAAGTTAAAAACGAGGTCTGATGTTCAAAGACATTTTACTCCAATTCGCACATACACATGTCCAGGGAAACTAAAGTAAACTAAAAACCATACTAAGGTGAATTTAATATTAGTGTTTTGTGTTCTTAATTAGGTTTTAAGGAAAATTTGACTATTTCTCGTTGGTTGTCACTGAAATGAATCATTGACAAGAAAAACTTCAGTTGACACATTTGATTGGAACGTTCACAAAATTTGTAGGTATGAGACTGAGTTGGTTTCATGTAGGAAGTCCTTTGGTTTAAGGAGGGTTTGGATTGACGGAGTTCAGAGAAAAGAGAAACAATTAATTGTGCCTAGTATACACCAGAAACTGTAGTGAGTACTTGATACATGTTATTTCATTTAATATACACTAAAATTCTCAAAGTAGGTACTATTACTCTTGTAATAACAATGACCTACTACAAGGAGAGGCCATAGAGACATGCCAGAGGTGTAGAAAAGTGTGTATCATATGCTATTGTTTATATTTTTAAATATTAAAAATGGAAGCAATACTTGCTGATAATAAAAATGGAGAGATAAACCAGAATGTTTTAAAAAGGACACCTACAGGCAAGAGGTAGAGGGAATAAGTGGAAGCTAGACTTCTTTGAATGTACTTTGCTCCTGAAGATTTATTTTGGAACCATGTCAATAGTGTATATAATGATAAACCAAAATTAAATGTTAGAAAGCAATCTGTAATCTAAAGCCAAATGAAACAAATGAATCTAAATATGCGTCAAGTTGATACAATTAGAAAAAGGAGAAAATTTTCAAGGGACTTAAAAACACAATAATATGGCTGGACATTCCTAGGAGAAGAGACCCTATGGACAAAAATAATCACGAGAAAAACTTTAACTGTTCATGCTAATCATAGTGTGGGTGGCAGCACTGGCTTGTTATTCTGAGACTACAGTGTATGAGTTATGTAATAAAGTACATCTGTATTGATGCTGGTGTTATTGAGGACTAGAACTTCCTGAGTTGCAGATATAATGTTGATGAAAGCAAGTAAAAATCCTGGAGTCTTGAATTTGATTTGGAAATATCAGTGTGAACTGATTGAGCATTTTACCTTTTTTATTTTTTTTTAATCTAGCATTATCCACTGTAAATGCCTAGAAGCCATCACCAACACCACAGCAATAAGCACCATTAATGCTCAGATTACTACATCTCACACTGAAAGAAACCAGTGCTCTTTGGAGAAATGACCAATGCCATGTCTGGAAAACTGAAAGTTCAAAATGAGTCTGAAACATCTTATTATACCAAAAAGCAAAAAAGCAATCAGACTCTTAAGGTTGTATAGAAAGGATTCAGGAACTAACCTAAAGAGACTCATACTAGACACAGGCATTTGAGTCATCCATAAGGATGGTAATTGCAGTCTGAAAGCAATGATTTTAGGTTTGGCAAAACGTATTGAATAAATTAAATTAATGAGTTTATCACAAAAAATCAGTTGCTTAGCTTTACAGGATGATAAGGAACCAACTTACTGTTTTGAAAACTAGCAAATAAAGAAAAAGAATCAAGTGTTTATCCTGCTTTCCTATATTCTTTAGTTTTAAAACAACAATGTAAGAAGAATAAATTCGGTTTTAAACAGGAAATCTAATATAGTAAAATTTAATGTATAAACTAAGATTTGCAGATACCAATCTATCACACCTTGCAATTTGAATCCTATTTCAGTCTTTGGAAACTGACGAATGAATGACTTCAAGTGGTCACAGAAAATGACCACTTAAGAATGAAAGTAACTGGCATTCTATGTATTCTTCTTCACAATGATGGTAATACCATTATTGATTTGGAATTAAACACAGGACTATGTAGCCCCTCAGGGACTGGTTGGAGACTCAGATGACACTCAAAGCAAGCTCTAAGGAGTCCAAATTCTTACAAATTCATTCTTGAAAGGAAAATATTTCTCCAAGTCCTCATGGGTCAAGGCCAACTGTGAAACCAGACTTCTGCAATTTATAGAATTTGTACTTCTGTGCTTTGGATTTCATGTACAAGCAAATGTTTATTACAGGATTGGTAATAAAAAATGTGCTAATTTGAAGTTTACATATATATTATTAAAATCAACAGTAACCATAGCAGTTTGTCCAACAGATTTTTTTTCTCAGAGATTTACAGTTGAAAGCCTTAGTGATAATAAAAAGTATGCCAGCTTTTACTTGGTTTTAGTATTGCTTTTATATCCTCTTTATCATTCAAATTAATCCAGCCAATATACCCCTTATTGCCTGCACCCTAGAATGGATCAATTCCACTGCCCCTGCCCCTAGGGGTCTGACATTAGATCTGGTCAACTGGCTCTGATAAGACACAAGAGACAACCACTGAATAATAGAACACTATCTAAAAGGCATTTCTTGCAAAAAAATAGAAGACCTCAATCTGATCAAGTCTCTAGGCTTTTTGTAACAAGTACAAAGTTCAAAATTTGTTATATTACACTATAGGATACAATCAGCAAAATTCAGACTATCGGAAAATTCACATAAATGATACAGATATTTTGACAAAGTAATTGCAGAGAGAGAGAAAGAGAAAGGAAGAGATTTAGGAGATATGTTAACTTACTGCAAAGTATAATCTTTCTTGACTTATTCATACACTCTTTAAACATATCTGAGACAATTGGGAAAATTTGAACACTAACTAGACACTTGGTAGTTACTAAAGCATTATTTTAAATGTTAAAGTGTGATAAGAATATCATTGTTATATTTGATGGAAGAGTCCTTTCATTTTAGTGGTAAATAATGAAGGTGATATAACATCTTGGATTTGTTTCACAATAATCTGATAGGGAGGCAATGGGTGGAAACAGAGATGAAACAAGATAGGCCATGAGCTAGCGACTGTTGGAAGTTGAGTGGCACAAATGGGTGCTCATTATTCTATTTCGCCTAATTATGTATATATACATGTATATATATATGAATTCTTCCATAATAAAACATTAAAACATTTTCCAAAGGTCATAAAGCTGATGGGAGTTTTGAATGGAGTGCAATCTGATTTCCTTTTATGGGAAGTGGAAGAGACGTTACATAAAGAAGGAGAAAAGGTCATTGGTGGAGGAAGACCCCAGAGTTAGCAGGCGAGGAGGAAGCCAGGGCTCAGTGGAGGATTAGCCTTCAATTTACACCTCAGGAAGGACACTTCCTGAAATGGGGGATAAGAAATGAAGACCGTGCGGGGATATGGACACATATATTTGCTGGGGAAGGAGAGGGAATGTGGAAAGCTTGACGGCTTTGATCAATTCACTAAACCATTTGTCTTGAGAAAAAAGTGAGGTCAGTGTGTGGGGGGGGCAGACCAGATGATGCTCTGCAAGCCTCTTCATCCAGTTCTACTGCATTTTTTCTCTGATGTTAACAGAGAATAGAACTCATACCTTTTGAATTTTTTACTTTCTGGTAATAATGACAATGAAGTCCAGTAATTATTTTCACTGTAAACTACCGCATTTCCTTCCTGTTTCAACAATACCTACAGAAGTTCTCACAAATATTCTCTGAGAATCACCTTTTGGTGATTGAGAGTTCCTCCGCTGAGCTGTTAATGATTTTCTTTACTACTGAATAATGCCTTGACTTTATTACTTTACTAGGATCATTGATAAAACTAGGGTCACAGCATTGGCAACTCAAGAAACATAAAGCCATTCTTGTAGTAAATATTAGCAAATTCTCATGGAATTTTTTTTTAATGAGTAGTAGAAGCTAGTAAGGTTGGTTGTATGAGAGATTTCAGCCCTAAAATGCAGTCCTTCAGCTGCAAACATCTGAAAACAGATGAAAAACAGCTCTTACCTGGCAGTTTCCAGGGGGCCTGAGGCAAAGCTCCCTGAGAAGGTGGCCTGGCCCACTCAAGAATTCTGAATTCATTGCTTTCCACCTACAACAGCCATGGAAAGTGCAGAAAAGCTAACACTATTTCCACTCCACCAAAAACGTATTCCGTAGCACATCACCTCAGGATCCTGGAGCAGAGAGCTCACACAGATTGACATATCACATCACATCACATCTCCTGAATGGAATAGGCAACAGAAATCAGAAAAGGGTGGCCACATTCAGTGATCCGAATTTTTTGGAGACAGCTCAGTATTCTGCAAGTCAAAAGAAGAATGAATTATTGTGGAAGACTTCCCAATGCAGCTGCTTCAAATTAAACACTGTCAAATAACTCCCAACTTTCTTTGATCTAAGTCCTGTGTTACTTTGGTGACCTTTAGCACCTATCTCCTTGACTTCCATTCTTTTCTATTTTATTTTATTTCTGCCTATAAACATTCATTTTTCATCTTCACTATGTACTCTCTCTCTCTCTCTAGAGATAGACAGATACACACACATGAGTGTGTGTATATAGTGAGAGACAGATATCAGCTATTTAGTAAGTTTACTTTATATGAATGTACAAAAATGAATAGGTACTTTAGTAATAAAAAAATGATAAAGACATAATATATTAAATAATCTAGCAAGAAATAAAAACATTGTTCTGGGCTGCTAAAGTATTCTCCCTGTGATGGTTTGTGATTTGAAAAAGACAAATCACACAAAATCAGTGTCTAATGACTTCTTATACTTTTCCTAGGAGTAATAATAAGGATTTTGAAATCTTGGAAAAAAATGGATCAAAAAATATAGAGGGAATCAACAGAGTATATCATGAAAATAAATACAGTGGGAAAGATAAATAGAAATATTATAAATGGAGAAAAAATAGAAACTTATTAGACATGAGAGATTATTTAACTTTAAGAAAAAACTTCACAAAGCCACAAAAATTAACTGAGTGTGCCAAAATATATATATTTATATATATATTATTTATTTATATTTAGTATATGTTACTATATATTTTAATATGATAATAAATATATTTACTTAATTTTTGTATCATGGCAGCAGAATAATAAGAAAAGTATCATCATTGTATATATTTAAATCATTATTGTATATTATTGTATATATTTAACAGTTATAGTCTGTAGTTAACTTATAAATCTCAACTTCAAGATTTAAAATATTTTATTGCTATATCCAATATCAGTTTTCTGAAATCAATTGCTTGAAAATAGTATAAAGAAATGAGGAATACATTCATATCCTGTAATAAGAGCTTGGGTCAGAAGCTTATCGAACCAAGAAATCTGTGCTTTGGAACTATTATTTTGCAAAACAGATTAAAAGATATAACCAGTTTAAAACTTTCAACAGCTTTTCATCTTTTCTTAAATAATTCTAACAAGCTAAACAATTTTTCTGGAGGGGAGAATAAATTTGTTTGAAATGAACTCAGACCAGTAACATTCTTTGACCACTTCTATATTATCTGTGTGCCAGTGTAAGTTAAAAACATTACAGACTTAGTTCATTTGGGGGTCAAGTATTACAACACAATAATAAAACATGATAGAATGTAGAAGTGAAAATGAGTCACTTGAAGAATAGCTAGATAATACAATTAATTGTACATGCAGAACCCAGGTCTGCCTTGTTTAGGAATCATAATATTTTCACCCCCACCTTCATATTACTAATTGAGGCCAAAACATTTCACTTAAAAAGACTTGACTCTTTGCCATATGTAGTTAGGTGACTTCCTAACAGTACCTAATACTTATGATAGAGCCACTATCGCATGAGGTCACTCATCCTTCAGAATCAGGACAACTGTGTTCCAGCCATACTTGCTGGAAATGGCACATAAGAAATAATGTCAATACTCTGATCCATCCTAGCTAAACATATTTTATTTTCTCCTTTCCCATCACTTATTTATTCTCCAATAGTTTCAAATGAAGAATGAACTTATTTCACAACAAGCATTTGAGTTCTGAAGAGCCCATTTTGCCTTTCCTAGGGATGCTGTTAATTTTAGTTAATGATTATGAATCATTTTTAGACTCTTAAATGGAAGAAGCTTCAGCACACTAAATTTATTCTTCTTGGTACCAAATTGTAAGTATAACAATGCATTAATCATGGTTTTACACAGACCTTAACTATAAGGGATTTACCTCTGGAGATAATTTCAGTGTTGGCAGACCTCTTGATTTGTGAAGTCATGTAAAATTGTTGCGACTAGAAAATGGACTTCTTCTATGGTATGGACTTTATCAGTCCATAGTCCTGATTCTGTGTAAATCTCTAGTTTCTTTTAAATCAAAATCATGTTCTGCTGTAAGCATTATTCAACAAGCTTTCCCCTTAAAATTCTTTTCTGACCAACTCAGTGTTCTTCCATTATAGAGAGTAACAGATTAATTAAATCAGCTCATTGGTTTTACATCTTTTGCTAATACAATGTACATGTTTCTCCTACTTGAAATTAACAGTATTTTTATTCTTTTTTTTTTTTTGTCTACAGAGAAAATAGCATCAACACATAATTTACGTGGCTCAGAATTAAACTACTATCATCCTTTAGAATTACCTGCTGAATCAATAGTGAAGCTATACAAATCTTTTCTTCTAGCTTTATTGATTAAAATCCTTCAGGGGCTTTTCATTCCAGCAGGATAAAGAATTAGTGTAAAAGAGCTTTTACCTTTGGACCTACCCTATCTTCAACTTCTGGTGCTTCTGCATTTTACCACTTCCTCAACCTCCCCTGCACAAGTGTACAAGCACACACACAGTGCAAACACACTCAGTGTTTGCAGAACATGGGTTGGCCCATAGTCCCATGATTACCCATAAACTTCCTTCCTTCTTGATGTTCATCTGAAAATCTTTTTCTGCTGTTTAAATAGCATAATTTTTGCCAAGACTTCCTCAACATCCCAGGCAGAATCTATCTTTTATTATCCAGTTTACATCTCTGTTAAGCATTTATTAATTAATGTCATAATCTTATTTTGTATTCTTATTACGTCTATGTCTACTATTAAGTTAGGAGGTCTTGAGAACAAGAAAATAAGGTAAGACTAATACTTTTAGAGTATCTATCCAACTTTAAAATAAGTAGTGTCTTCCCCATTTCTCCTGGAATAAAACTGGGTGGCAAAGAGGTCAAGTAATAACCAACATTGTTTAGCTAGTGAGTGGCAGAGTCAGGATCTAGACTCCAAGTCCACCTGACTCCAAAGCCTATGACCTTCCATTGTGCAAACAAGACTGTGTCTAGTTTATTTTGAACCCCACATCCCTTTCACAAAGCCTGGAAAACAACACTAAATTAATAAATGCATAGATAGATGGATAAATAAAACTCCTATGACATGAATTGGACTAAGAAGCTAGGGATGGACTTTTCCAGGAACAAGGTAAGAACACCACAGTGATCTCCAGGTTCCAAGCTCTGCCTTCTACCAGCCCAGCTCTGGGTGAATGACAGCATTCAGGAGGTCACAAGACCCTTGCCAGTCCTTGGCCAGGATGGGTGCTCTCAGCATACACCGGGGGACTGTGACTCAAGCCACTGCCATTTGGGCAGCACCCAATATTGTACTTGCTCTCCTTACAAACCTATGACTTTTGTACGCAGTCCATCATTTTATATTTTATTAAAGACAACATAATGCTAGAGTACAAAAAGAAGCCTGACCAGGATACACTGATTCATGTGTTTCAGCAGACTCAATTCTCAATAGAGAGTCTGTTAGATAAGTAACTTTTACCTACAGGAGGAAAAGATAGTTTAAATGAAGAATTCTCCAGTGAAAGCTCTGCTCATCACGTTACCATTTCCCTAAGGAGACTATGTTCTCCCTATAATTCATTTCTTGATATTGTCTATTAAACAAAATTATAAATCTTCCAGATGCAAATAAATTGATTTTCATTGTTCACCTCCTTGTTCCCCCAAAAAACCCAAAGTCAGGCTGCTCCAGTTAGTCTTTTGCTTTCTCCTCTTGCTTCCTTATGCATTCAAATTGACAAATGCCCTTGTACATTATTTTTAACCCACCCATATCTAATGCATCAGTATCTTGTTATGTTTTCTTTGATTTCATTGCTTGCAATCCTGCTATCAGCAGCTCGGAATTGCCAAAGCACTAAGCAGCCCAATTTTTCTTTAATTTCTCAGAAAATTGACAGTTTTATGAACTGTCTCTTTACCTATGCTCCATAAACATGTCAGACTGTGGAAAACCATTCTAATTAAATCCCAGGGGGACTGCAATAGAAGATTATGGCTTCTTGGCAGGTTATTAAAAAATAGTTGTTCATATATACACAAGTATGTGTACTGGAGCCTAACATTTGACAGAAGAGTCAAGGAATTAACCCCACTAGCAACTTCAGCTCAAACTGACTGAAGAGAAATGAACGAACTGAGTGGGAGAAGACTGCCCCATACAAGCTCTTATTTTTATATCCTTTGTG
The DNA here is from genome assembly GCA_032199065.1 of Smutsia gigantea. Lineage (NCBI taxonomy): Eukaryota > Metazoa > Chordata > Mammalia > Pholidota > Manidae > Smutsia > Smutsia gigantea. The sequence goes on along the minus strand of JAVSCE010006644.1, from coordinate 22,465 downwards.
AGTTCCTATAGATTAGCAGATAGTTTAAAGGTGTCTGAGGTCGCCACCTTCCTCAATGGATTTTACATGCCTGCTGGAAAAAATTTATATAACTGTTGTCTTTCCAATGAATAATTTCTGATACCAGGATTCTCTTAGAACACATACAATTGAGCTGGTGGAAAAAAAAACTAATAAAATAAAGAGACTTTTTCTCCCTCATAAACTCAGAACAGAAACATCTGGTATTTGGGAAGTCAAATTTAAGAAAAAAACAAAAAACAAGATAATTCTTCTTCCTGAAAATATTTTTCAGCATTTGCATTCTTGTCTAATGAACTATGCATTCTAACTGAATAGGTAAATATTTCAACCTAATTGGAGAGAGCCGTTTCTTAGATGGTTAAGTTAAAATCCAGTGTCATGAGGGATGAGTTGTAGAGCTCTCTATGGAATACATGATTCATAGAAATGAGTATAATGTTTAATTAATTAGTTAAATTGGTAATTGTGTACCCAGTAAATGACGATTGTGGTTGACATAGTCAAAAGTCATTAAAATGTGATCTTAAAAGTATACTTTCCCACATCATGCTGCTGAAGTCAGTTTACATACTTGGGCTTTAATGAAGTCCGTTCCCTTTTTTCTCTTCCATGGTCACAGAGTGTACCAAACTTTCTGACAACTATACAAAAACTTCATGCCCACAGTTTATAGGAAAAAGTGAATAAGAAAGTATGGCTGGCTCATTGCAAACCCACTATCAATATTATAAAGTCAGCCCAAGTGCCTCTTTTAAAAATGGTAACACTTTTAGTATATGAAAATCTTGCTCTGTTTCATCTGGAATATGAGCCCATTGGCAGTCAATTCTACTAAAATAAATTTTGAGTCTACTCATAAGTCAGGTTGTATGGCATAATAAACACTGCAGCATCTTAAAACCCAAATGAGGAAGTAATGCCCAATGCTTGGAAAATTAAATTGGTTTGGGTTATATTTTTGTTTGCTTTTTTTTCTTTCTATCTCTTTCTAACCGTATTTACTCTTGCTTTCTTCTTCATATCCCCCTTGTTCTCTAGATTCATTTTCCTCTGCCTATGAATATGTTCAATTCTCTATAACCTCATAAAAAAGTCCTTATCCTGAAGCCACTCTCTTCCTTCACTTCACTGTAAGACTTCTTGCAGAGGTACTCAGTCCTGCTAAATTAAGTTCTTCATCCATGCTAGCCACATGTCAAGTAGCAGTAGCCATATATATGTAGTGACTATTGTGTTTGACAATGTAGATTAGAGAATATTTTCTTCATCACAGAAACTTCATCCTGAAGCCACTCTCTCTTCTTTCCCTTCATTATAAGACCTCTTGCAAAAGTATTCCATGCTGCTAATTCTAGCTTGTCTCATCTGCTCACTTAATGCAGACTTCCTTTCCACCACTTCCAGTACTTATGGTTCCAATAGGCAGTGGCACCAAAGGACCACTAAAGAATTTCCAGTCCTGCAACTTGGCGATAGTATGTCTCAAAACTCCCAACACTGATTAATTACCCACTCCTTGTCTTGAGAATCTGCCCATGTCTACCTTGTCTGTAGTTCCTGGTCACCTGTTGATAAACTGGATCTAGCCTTTGGCTGCTGCTCATGCCTACTTCCTGGCGCTCCTATGATAAACCACCCCAATACATTCTCTCTCAAGTCCTGTTTGGTTACAAGGATTTTCAACCTCTCACTTCTTTAATCAATACCACCCATTCCTGGTCATCCCCATGTTTGAAGTCTTCTACTTATATTGCACCAATCTTTGGGTCAATGAGTACATAACTGCAAAATAAAATGACTTGAACCCAATTCCTCTTCTGTTTGGTCTTCCATCTGACTACTGCCTCATCCTTGAGAACCTCTCATCTCTTAATTCACATGCTACCAAACTAGGTTCATTCTTCCTGACTCTATCAAGGTTCTTTCTTTGTCCCCTTCAACAACTCCTTATAGTCTTCTTTCTTCCTAAATGAGAAGGATTATGTAAGATTCCTTACTAAGCCACCTTTATCTCTGTACAATCACTTAAATTAACATCTCCTTAGAGGGCAAGTGCCTCAACATAATAAAGGCCATATACGACAAACCCACAACCAACATCATATTTAACAGTGAGAAGTTGAAAGCTTTCCTCTAAGATCGGAAACAACACAAGGATGCCCACTCTCCCCACTTTTATACAACATAGTACTGGAGATCCTAGCCAAGGCAATCAGACAACACAACGAAATAAAAAGCAACACTGTTTGCATATGACATGATATAATACATAAAAAACCCTAAAAAATCCAACCCAAAACTACTAGAGCTAATATCTGAATTCAGCAAAGTTGCAGGATACAAAATTGATACACAGAAATCTGTTGCATTCCTATACACTATTGAGGAACTAGCATAAAGAGAAATCAGGAAAACAATTCCATTCACAATTGCATCAAAAAGAATAAAATACCTAGGAATAAACCTAACCAGGGAAGTGAAAGACCCATACCCTGAAAACTACAAGACACTCTTAAGAAAAATTAAAGAGGACAGTAATAAATGGAAATTCATCCCATGCTCATGGATAGGAAGAATTAATATTGTCAAAATGGGCCATCCTGCCTAAGGCAATCTATAGATTCAATGCAATTCCTATCAAAATACCAACAGCATTCTTCAACGAACTACAGAAAATCGTTCTAAAATTCATATGGAACCACAAAAGAACCCAAATAGCCAAAGTAATCCTGAGAAGGAAGAATAAAGCTGGGGTGATTATGCTCCCCAACTTCAAGCTTTACTACAAAGCCATGGTAATCAAGACAATTTGGTACTGGCACAAGAACAGACCCATAGACCAATGGAACAAACTAGAGAGCCCAGATAAAAACCCAACCATATATGGTCAATTAATATATGATAAAGGAGCCATGGACATACAATGGGGAAATGACAGCCTCTTCAACAACTGGTGTTGGCAAAACTGGGCAGCTACATGCAAGAGAATGAATCTGGATTATTGTCTAACCCCATACACAAAAGTAAACTGGAAATGGATCAAAGAACTGAATGTAAGTCATGAAACCATAAAACTATTAGAAGACAACATAGGCAAAAATCTTTTTTTATTTTTATTTTTTATTATTTTTATTTTGGTATCATTAATGTACAATCACTTGAACAACATTATGGTTACTAGACCCCCTATTATCAAGCCCCCCCACATTACAGTCACTGTTTATCAGCATAGTAAGATGCTATAGAATCATTACTTGTCTTTGCTATAAATACTATCAAAAATCTTTTGAATATAAACATGAGCAACTTTTTCCTGAATGCATGTCCTTGGGCAGGAGAAACAAAAGCAAAAATGAACAAATGGGACTACATCACACTAAAAAGCTTCTGTACAGCAAAGGACACCATCAGCAGAACAAAAAGGCATCCTACAGTATGGGAGAATATATTTGTAAATGACATATCTGAAAAGGGGTTAACATCCAAAATATATGAAGAACTAACACACCTCGACAACCAAAATGCAAATGACCCTATTAAAAAATGGGCAAAGGATATGAACAGACAATTCTCCAAAGAAGAAATTCAAATGGCCAACAGGCACATGAAAAGATGCTCCACATTGCTAATTATCAGGGAAATGCAAATTAAAACCACAATGAGATATCACCTCACACCAGTTAGGATGGCCAGCATTGAAAAGACTAAGAACAACAGATGCTTTTTTAGGATGTGGAGAAAGGGAAAACCCTCCTACACTGCTGGTGGGAATGTAAACTAGTTCAACCATTGTGGAAAGCAATATGGAGGTTCCTCAAAAAACTAAAAATAGAAATACCATTTGACTTGGGAATCCCACTCCTAGGTATTTATTCAAAGAATACAACTTCTCAGATTCAAAAAGACATGTATGCACCCCTATGTTTATCGTAGCACTATTTACAATAGCCAAGATACGGAAGCAACCTAAGTGTCTATCAGTAGATGAATGGTTAAGGAAGATGTGGTACATATACACAATGGAATACTATTCAGCCATAAGAAAGAAACAAATACTACCCTTTGCAACAACATGGATTGAGCTGGAGGGTATTATGTTCAGTGAAATAAGCCAGGTGGAGAAAGACATGTGCCAAATGATTTCCCTCATTTGTGGAGTATAACAATGAAGCAAAACTGAAGAACAAAATAGCAGTAGACTCACAAACTCCAAGAAGGGACTAGGGGTTACCAAAGGGGAGGGGTGTGGGAGGGTGGGTGGGGAGGGTGGGAGTAGAGAATTGAGGGGTATTATGATTGGTGCACACGGTGTGGGGGGGATCATGGGGAAGCAGTGTGGCACAGGAAAGACAAGTGGTGACTCTGTGGCATCTTGCTACGCTGATGGACAGTGACTGTAATGGGGTATGAGGGGGGGACTCAATAATATGGGTGCATGTAGTGAACACATTGCTTTTCATGTGAAAACTTCATGAGTGTATATCAATAATACCTTAATAAAAAGAATTAACATCTCCTTCTACAGATGTATGGCAATCTCAGTATCAAAGACTGCCGATTTTTTTCTCTTTTTCTGTTCTCCACTTTAGCCTTAAGTTTCCAGTTGTCTTGTAGACATTTATATTTAGATACCTGTTTACCTTGCTGTGTTCCAAATGTTAGTGATTTCACAAGTCCAATTGCTCTTCCTGACCTTCCTATACCTGTTAAAGACAATTTTTTCAGGCTCCAAAGTTCATTAACATTTCTGACTCCTAATTTTTGCATAACTCCTATATTCAGTCAATGAACAAGTACTGCAACTTTTACCTCTAAAACATCTCTCACATCTATAGCATCTTGCCCAATTCTATTGCAATTTTCATTTATTGTAATACACTTGTAATTAATCTCTTTGTAGTTTCTCCTCATCTTACATAAAAATCTGCCATCTTAAAATTCAGTTGCAATCAAGTTATCCATAAGTTTAAAAATACTGAATTATAATGATAAGAATTGGAACCAATTCCCCACAACCATATGTCTTAAATCTACCTACCTTCTGTTCCTTTGGGTAGACTTACAGAAGAGTTTTTCTACCTTAACTCCTTTCTCAACTCTTAGAAATGCCTTTCCTCTACCTTCTGAAGCTTTAATCAACTATTTCAGATTTTTTTTTAATGTTGCCCATTATAATTCCAAGTCTAGAACAGGATTTAAGATAGGCCTGGATATTTTGTTAGGAAAGCAAGGAATCCACGAAGGCCTAATAGGGTCATCTTCTAGGTCACAGGGTCAACATGAAACAGCTCCACTGGCCAAAAATGGGGGTCCTGCTAGCCAAAAAGGATCATATCTGAAATGGATTATAAAACATGAAATACATAAATAGTCATGAGTTTATAATGTTATTATTAAATGTCATGAGAAAATGTTTCCTATCCTTTAAGGTCCATTTCTAAAATTAGCTTGTCCATATATCACTTTTTTATTCCCTTAAATGACTTGGTTAGCTTCCTTCTTTGAATTCCTATAACATTTCACTTTTACTACTAATATTCCATTTTTCCTAATACATATAGGAGCTTGTGGTTCCTACACAAATATTGGAAGTTGTGGAAAGGAAGTCTACATTAAGTGAGAAGATGAGACAGCTAGAATTAGCAGCATGGAATGCTTTTGCAGGAGGTCTTATAGTGAACGGAGAAAAGAGAGAGTGGCTTCAGGATGAAGTTTCTGTGATGAAGAAAATATTCTCTAATCTGCATTGTCAAACACAAAGTCACTACGTATATGTGGCTACTGCTATTTGACATGTGGTTAGCAGGGCTGAAGAACTTAATTTATTTTATTTTATTTTAATTAATTTAGTTAAAATTTCACCTGTGACTAGTAGCTACATATGGGATAGTACAGCTCTAAATAATAATATGGAGGGCATATGATTCATGAAATCACTTTTAGAGGTCAAGATTTCATTTCAAATATATCTAATTTTTTTCTTTTCTATTAATCTACATTATTAAATGCTCACCCCAACTAACATAGTTACTACATGTCAATATAGAAATGTTATACAATTATTGACTTTTTCTCTATATTTTCATTCCTGTGACTGATTTACATTGTGATGGAGATTTTGTGCCTTTTTATCCCCTTCATCTACTTCACCCCCCCAGCCAAACCCTCCCCCAGTATAAACACCAGTCACTTCTAAGTGTCTATGAGTCTACTGCTATTTTGATTCCACATATAAGTGAAATTGTGAGGTATTTGCCTTTCCACATATAAGTGAAATCATGTGGTATTTGTCTTTCTCTGCCAGGTTTATTTTACTTAGCATAATACCCTCTAGGTCCATCCATGATGTCACAAATAGCAGGATTTCTTTCTTTTTTTATGGCCAAATAATATTCCTGTGGTTTTGTGTGTGTCTATATATATACACTACATCTTCTTTATCCATTCATCTATTGATGGACACTTTGGTTGCTTCCATATGTTGCCTATTGCAAATAATGTGGCAATAAACATAGAGGTGTATATACCTTTTTGAATCAGGGAGTTTGTTTTTGGGGGGTAAATTCCTAGATGTGCATTTACTGGGTTGTATGGTATTTCTTTTTTCAGTTTTTTGAGGAACTTCCATACTGTTTTCCACAGTGTTTGCACTAATTTATGTTTCCATCGGCAGTGTTGGAGGGTTCCCTTTTTTCCATATCCTCACCAACACTTATTATTTCTTGCCTTTTGGATAATGGCCATTCTGACTTGTGTAAGTTGGTATCTCACTGTGGTTGCAATTTGCATTTCCCTGATGATCAGTGATGTGGAGTATCTTTTCATGTGCCTGTTGGCCATTTGTATGTCTTCTTTGGGAAATTGTCTATTAAGGTCCTCTGCCCATTTTTCAATTGGGTTATTTGGTTTTTTGGTGTTGAGCCATATGAGTTCTTTATATATTTATATGTTAGCCCATTATTAGATACATCATGTGTTGAATAAGTTCTCCCATATCATAGGATGCCTTTTTGTTTTTTGATGGCTTCCTTTGCTGTACAGAAGCTTTTTAGTTTGATGTAGTCCCACTTGTTCAGTTTTACTTTTGTTTCCCTTGCCTGGGGAGATGTATCCAGAAGAAAATTGCTCATGCTTCTGTTCAAGAGATTTTTGGCTAAGAAAACTTCTAAGAGCCTTATGGTTTCATGTCTATATTTAGGTCTTTAGTCCATTTCAAGTTAACTTTTGTATATGGTATTAGACAATGATCCAGTTTCATTCTTTTTCCTGTACCTGTCCTATCTTCCAAATACCGTTTGTTGAAAAGACTGTCTTTTCCCCACTATACATTCTTGCTTCCTTTGTCATATATTAATTGACCATATATGTGTGGGTTTATATATCTGGGTTCTCTATGGTGTTCCATTGATCTATGTGTCTGTTATTGTGTCAGTAATATATGTTCTTTACTGTAACTTTGTAATATAGTTTGAAGTCAAGGAGTGTAATACCCCCAGCTTTGTTCCTTTGTCTCAAGATAGCTTTGGCTTTTTGGGGTTTTCTATGGTTCCACATAAATTTTAGAATTCTTTGTTCTAGTTCGTTGAAAAATGCCATTGGTATTTTGATAGGGACTGCACTGAATCTGTAAATTGGGCGGAATGACCATTTTGACAATATTAATTCTTCTTATTCATGAGCATGGTATAGATTTCCATTTATTTCCATTTATTCATGTCTTCTTCAGTTTTTTTCATAAGTGTCCGAAACTACAAGTTTTCAGAATACAAGTCTTTCACCTCTATGGTTAGGTTTATTTCCAGGTATTTTATTCTTTTTGTTGTAATTATAAATGGAATTTTTTTTCTTGATTTCTCTTTCTGCTAGTTCATTGTTAGTATATAGGAATGCTATAGATTTCTGTATATTGATTTTGTATTCTGTGACTTTGCTGAATCCATTTATTAGTTCTAATAGTTTTTTGGTGGAGTCTTTAGGGTTTTCTAAATATAGTATCATGTTATCTGCAAATAGTGACAGTTTTGCTTCTTCCTTACCAATTTGGATACATTTATCTCTTTATCTTATCTGATTGCTGTGGCTAGGATTTCCAGTACTATGATGAATAAAAGTGGTGAGGGTGGAAATCCTTGTCTTGTTCCTGATCTTACAGGAAAATCTTTCAGCTTTTCACCATTGAGTATGATGTTACTTGTAGGTTTGTCATAGTTGGCCTTTATTATGTTGATGTATGTAACCTCTGTACCCATTTTGTTGAGAGTTTTTATCATGAATGGATGTTGAGTTTTGTTAGCTTTTCAACAGTTATTGAGATAATCATATGGTTTTTATTCTTTTTGTTGATGTGATATATCACATTTGATTTGCAGATATTACACTATCCTTGCATTCCTGGAGTAAATCCCAGTTGGTCGTGATGGATGATCCTTCTGATATATTTTTAAATTCAGCTTGCTCATACTTTGTTGAGAGTTTTTGCACCTATGTTCATTGGGGATATTGGTCTGTAATTTACTTTATGTATTGTCTTTGTCTAGTTTTGGTATTAGATTGAAGCTGGCCTCATAGAATGAGTTTGGAAGTACTCCCATCTTTTCTATTTTTTTTTGAATACTTTAAGAAGGATGGGTATTAGCTCTTCTTTAAATGTTTGGTAGAATTTAACTGTAGAGGCATCTGGTCCTGGACTTCAGATTCTTGGGAGTTTTTCAATTACCAATTCAATTTCATTACTCATAATCAGACTGTTCAGACTTTCTGCTTCTTACTGGGTCGATTTGGGAAGATTGCACATTTCTAGAAATTTTCCCATTTCTTCAAGATTGTCCAAATGTACAAAAATTTCCTTTGAGTGGTAAATGATCCATTCTTCAACCATAAGAATTCTAGTAAGAACCAATACCTTAGGAGACCAAAAATTTTAAGTATTTTATTTTTGTTTGTTTTCATCATTTTTAATTTTACTTTATTAATTATGTATAACTTTTATGTCTGTTACTGCAAATAACATAAGAAAAAGAGAATAACATAATAGTAGCCTCTTAGATTACAATTATCAATATCAATTTTATTGCTGCTCAGTGAAGTTAGTTATGGGTTATGTAAGAAACTACTTTTGGATAATTATAAAGAATAGACAAATAACAGAGGATTAGAATGATTTTAGACATCTTAAGAAACTAGGATTCTTATATCTGTCTTATTATTGGAAAAAATAATAAACATAAAGTAGACTGGCTTATTATTTTTTTTCCACAGCAATCCCTACAAAAATTGTAAAACACTGTTTTCAGCACTTTACTCTCCCTTGATTCTCCTTTAGCAAACATTGCATAAATTCCCATTCTTGACACCTTTTCTGGATGACTTTTATTATGTCATACCAAAGTTACTTTGAGAAACTGAAGAAATACATCCGGAAATCTCAAATAACAGAACCATAAACTTATGCCAAAACTATAGTAACAAAGTAAAGTGGGGATTTAAGGTAAATGATTGGATAATTCAAGATTCAAATGACATTTTAACCTCAACATATGAATTACCTAGATCACTGTCCATATAACATTCTGCAATGATGAAAATCTGCATTGTCCAACACAATAGTCACTGCACTTATTTGGCTACTGTCATTTGGTATGTGGTTAGCATGGCTGAACAACTTAGTTTTTTATTTTATTTTTGTTTTATTAATTTTATTAAATTGTTATAGTGACTAGCAGTCATAGTACTAGACATTATAGATCTAAATAATTGCTTCCATCCTTGACTTCTAATTACCTAGTATTGATATTTTCAGTAACAAGTGCACACAAGCAAAAACACTGATAGACCATTCACAACTGAAAATATAACTACTACTATTAATAATCATTATTGATCCTCTATATGTTCTAAGCACTCTTCTAAGTTCTTTACATATGTCATCTGATTTAATACTCAGAACATCCACATGACATAAGGGCCACAAATATTTAGGTTTTGCAAAAAAGGAAAAAATCAGAGAATTTAAGTAACTCCTTCAATAATCTAGTAATTGGCAGTCAGAATTTGTACTCAAGTGGTCAGACTCCAAAGCTCATGAAGTTGTTCTTTGTTACTGTTGGTGAAAATGTAAATTGGTGCAGCCCCTATGGAAAATAGTATGGAGGTCCTCAAAAAATTAAAAATAAAACTGCCATATGATCTAGCAATTCTATTTCTGGGTATTTATCCAAAGGAAAGGAAAACACTAACTCAAAAAGATGACTGTTCTCCCACATTCATAATAGCATTATTTATGATAGCCAAGACATGGAACAACCTAAGTATCCATCAAAAGATGAACTAATAAAGAAGATGTGGTATATATTCAATGGAAAATTATTCAGCCATAAAAAAAGGAAATACTACCATTTGTGATAATAGGATGCACATTGAAGGCATTATGTTAAGTGAAATAAGTCAAAGAAAAACAAATACTATATGGTTTCACTTACATGTGGAATTAAGGAAGGAAGGAAGCAAGGAAGGAAGGAGGGAGAAAAACTCAAAAAAAAAGAGATCATATTTGTGGTTACAAGTTGAAGGGTGAAGAAAATAAGAAATGGACAAAGGTGGTAAAAAGGCACAAACTTATAAGATAAATAAATCCTAGGCATGGAATGTACAAAGTGATGACTATAGCTAACACTAACACTGCTGCATGATATATAAGAAAGTTTTTGAGAGTAAACCCTGAGTTCTCATCACAAGGGACACTTTTTTTCCTCTTCCCCCTTATTTTCTTTTTGTCTATAAAAAAGATGAATGTTAGCTGAACTTATTGTGTTAATCATTTCACAATATATGTAAATCAAACCATAATACTGTATGACTTAATCAACGATGTACGTCAATTATTTATTACAAAACAGGGAAAAACAGGAAAAAATTATTAAATACCATTAACAATTAAAATAATCACAGATAGTCATAGGTTGTCATTTTATCAATAGACAGAACTTGATACAATATAACTATTCAGTAACAGCTTCAGAATTAAGTGACTATGATGTTCAATGGTATATTAAACATAATAAAAATAATGTTTAAGTAATGACATGGGAAAAGTTCTAATATAAAATTTTATGTAAGGTAAAGATTAAAAACTGGAACCTATGCATACTATGATGACGATTATAAGGAGAAATTATTGCTCACAAAATTATGATAATTATGTTGTAGTATAAGAAATGTTTTTCCTCTTCCTTCCAAATTAACATACACGGGATCTGAGGAGAATAAGTTATTCAAATTGAAAAATGTAACACCATGCCACTAATCTGGGAGATTCTTAGAAGTGCAGAATACCAAGTCCCACTCCAGAATTACTGATTAGAATCTACATTTTAACAAGAATTCCAGGAGATTTCTTGCATTTTAGATCAAAATCATTGATGCAGCATGCTGCGGGTAATGGACACTCCTGCTGCTTCTTGGAATCTACCTTCCAGGCTATGACAGCTAACTGAGAACCAAGGTCTGTCCCTTAATTATTAAGGGATTTTTTCCATATAGCATATTTTTATAAATGAGGATTAATCCTGTCATCATTCTTGAGAACTTCAGTATATATGTAGATAATTCATGAAACCCTCCAGACTTCCAGAATCTTGACTTTCTTAACTCTAAATATTTCCTCTAGCTCACGGTAGTGCCTCACTCCAATGGTTGCCCCTAGATCTGGGATGAATACATAGGAGCTATAAAATCTTCATGACAGCTAGACATCCATCCTCTTAATTCATTAACTCAAGAATTGCCATAGAATTCTTCATAAAATGCTGTAATATTTTATCATGATTGCTTCCTATTCAACTATTCACTGTTACCTCCTTTACAGCATCTACCAGATTGTTTTGTAACTTTTGTGTTTATGCATCTTTTCTCTCTTCCCATATCCCAACCCTTACAGAATGAGACAATGTCCTATTATCTCTGTGACAGAAACATTTAACCAGTTCCTGTCTCAAAGCAGGCACAATGCTTTTTGAAGAATGAACACAGTCATAAAGTTCTTTCCACTTTCAAGAAACTACTCTCAGCCATGTGGACTAAGTACGATCACCCTCATTGTGCAAATGAGGAAACTAATGTCCATGACTTGTCAAAAACTGGAACTGGAGTATGTAACAAAGCTTAGGTAAAAACTCAAGTATTTTGCCTCTATTAAACACAATTTTTCGTTTCAGTAGGTTTTTTTCATTTATAATTCTACCTAAATTTCAAGCCCAGTCACAGTCTGTCCTCTTCCTGCTTATCCACTGTAAGCCTGTACTTTCTTTGGTATATTCATTGACCCACGTACACCATGCTTCATTCTTTCTCCATGTCTACATTCATAACTGTTGGCATATAAGAATGCCTTAATCCTTAAACAAATCCAACTCATCATTAATCCAGTCTCTAAAATTCTATTGCAATGTTACTCAGTCCTTCCCAACTTTAGGATATGTAGTCCTTGCATGACTCTAATATGCACAAATTACAATTACCCTGGTTTAGTTAAATAACACCAATTTCCCCAACAACCTAGTTCCAATTGCAGTTACCATGGCATATTAACTGTGAACAATTGTGTAAAGTAAAACTTTGCTGCTGACTCTACAGTTCACAAATCAATATGTAAATAACAGATTGTGTATCACAATCAGTGACCAACTCTGTCACTTCATTCAGAGGTTATTGGTGATCAGTCACTGTTCATCTGCTATCAGTTCACAAAAAGACAGCAAAGCAGGTAGTTGTGTTGACTATTGTCTGTCTGTGATAAAAGTCATATAGTACCTTACAAAAATAGATAACCAAAAAAAGGGAACTGGTAAACAAAGATGAAAATGTAGCAAAGAAATGAAAAGTGTAACACTAGTAGTGAGAGTAGAATAAGTCAGAAAATGGAGTTAGTGGAAGAAATAGCTGACTTTGGAAAAACTGGCACTGCTATTGTTCAAGAGATTCTAGATATGCAGCCAGAGGAACTCAATGAAGGTGAACTTATTGACATAAATAGAAAAAATGGTTGTGAGGGAAAGGCTGGAAAAGAAAAATCTTCACAGATATTTAATGACATTGAAAATGCAAAGGATAAAATATCAGAAGCTGATGAAAATTTAGAAAGGAGCATGAAAAATTTTCCAAGCCTAGAAAATATGGATGATACATACATAGCAGAAGTTATGCTAAAAGAATAAGGTAACCACTGCCCTAACTAGTCTTGATATATTTTACCAAAAAGGAAATATTTTAATTCACAATATTTGTAATTTCTTCAATTACACTGTACTAAGTATTAGTTTTAGTAATTTTTCTTTTCCCTATACAGTGTAAGTGTTCTCAATGGTTTAAAAACTGTTTTAATGCTATGGTGCAATATTCATTTTTTCCATTTATTATTATTTTTTATTAAGGTATCATTGACATACAATCTTATGAAGGTTTCATATGAGCAACATTGTGTTTACTATATTCACCCATATTACCAAGTCCCCCACACACACCCCATTCCAGTTACTTTCCATCAGCATGGTAAGATGCTGTAAAGTCACTACTTGTCTTCTCTGTACTATACTGCCTTCCCCATGGCCCCCTACATTATATGTGCTAATCTAATACCCCTAAATATCCTTCTCTCTCCCTCCCCACTCACCCTTCCCACCCCCTTTCCCTTTGGTAACCGCTAGACTCTTCTTGGAGTCTGTGAATCTGCTGCTGTTTTGTTCCTTCAGTTTTTGCTTTCTTGTTATACTCCACAAATGAGTGAAATCATTTGGTACTTGTCTTTCGCTGCCTGGATTATTTCACTGAGCATAATACCCTCTAGCTCCATCTAAGTTGTTGCAAATGGTAGGATTTGTTTTCTTCTTATGCTGAATAATATTCCACTGTGTATATGTACCCCATCTTCTTTATCCATTCATCTACTGATGGACACTTAGGTTGCTCCCATTTCTTGGCTATTGTAAATAGTGCTGTGATAAACATGGGGTGCATATGTCTTTTTCAAACTGGGATGCTGCATTCTTAGGGTAAATTCCTAGGAGTGGGATTCCTGGGTCAAATGGTATTTCTATTTTGAGTTTTTTGAGGAACCTCCATAGTACTTTCCAGAATGGTTGAACTAATTGACATTCCCACCAACAGTATAGGAGGGTTCTCCTTTCCCCACATCTATGCCAGCATTTGTTGTTCCTTGTCTTTTGGAATTTGACCGTCCTAACTGGGGGAAGTTGATATTTCACTGTGATTTTAATTTGCATTTCCCTGACAATTAGTGATGTGGAACATCTTTTCATGTGCCTGTTGGCCATCTGAATTTCTTGTTTGGAGAAATGTCTGTTCAGATCCTTTGCCCATTTTTTAATCAGATTATTTGCTTTTTGGGTGTTGAGGCATGTGAGTTCTACATATATTTTGGATTTTAACCCCTTATAAGATATGGCATTTATGAATATATTTTCCCATATATTCTGCTGATGATGTCTTTTACTGTACAGAAGCCTTTAAGTCTGATGTAGTCCCATTTGTTCATTTTTGCTTTTGTTTCCCTTGGCCAAGGAGATGTGTTCAGAAAAAAGTTTCTCATGTTTATATTCAAGAGATTTTTACTTATGTTTTCTTCTAAGAGTTTTGTAGTTTTTCATGACTTACATTTTGAGTTTAATTTTGTGTATGGAGTTAAACAGTAATCCAGTTTCATTCCCTTACATGTAGCTGTCCAGTTTTGCCAACAGAAGTTGTTGAAGAAGCTGTCATTTCCCCATTGTGTATCCATGGTTCCTTTATCATATATTAATTGGCCAAATATGTGTGGGTTTATATCTGGGCTCTCTATTCTATTCCATTGATCTACGGGTCTGTTCTTGTGCTAGTACCAATTTGTTTTGATCACTGTGGCTTTGTAGTAGAGCTTGAAATTAGAGAGTGTATTCCACCCAGTTTTATTCTTCCTTTTAAGATTGCACTGGCTATTCAGGGCCTTTTGTGTTCCATATAAATTTTAGAACTATTTGTTCTAGTTCGTTTAAGAAGCTGTTGGTATTTTGATAGGGATTACATTGAATCTGTAGATTGCTTTAGGAAGGATGAACATTTTGACAATGTTAATTCTTCTTATCCATGAGCATGGGATGTGTTTCTATTTGTTGGTATCTTCTTTAATTTTTCTCACGAGTGTCTTGTAGTTTTCATGGTATAGGTATTTCTCCTCCTTGGTTAGGTTTATTACCAGATATTTTATTCTTTTTGATTCAATAATAAATGGAATTATATTCCTGATTTCTCTTTCTTCTAATTCATCAGTAGTATATAGGAATGCAACAGATTTCTGAGTATTAATTTTGTATCCTGCAACTTTGCTGAATTCAGTTGTTCTAGTAGTTTTGGGGTGGATTCTTTAGAGTTTTTTATGTACAACATCATTTCATCTCTAAACAGTGACAGTTTAACTTTTTCCTTACCAATTTGGATACCTTTTATTTCTTTGAGTTCTCTGATTGCCATGGCTAGGACCTCCAGTAATACGTTAAATAAAAGTTGTGAGAGTAGGCATTCTTTTGTCTTGTTCCTGATCTTAAAGGAAAAGCTTTCAGCTTTTCACTGTTGAGTATGTTGTTGGCTGTGGATTTGTCATATATGGCCTTTATTATGTTGAGGTACTTGCCCTCTAT
Source organism: Smutsia gigantea (assembly GCA_032199065.1). Classification (NCBI taxonomy): domain Eukaryota; kingdom Metazoa; phylum Chordata; class Mammalia; order Pholidota; family Manidae; genus Smutsia; species Smutsia gigantea. The sequence continues at coordinate 6,755 of JAVSCE010006644.1, read as the reverse complement.
ACCATTTTGTTGAGAATTTTTGTCATGAAAGAATGCTGAATTTTGTCAAATGCTTTTCAGCATCTACAGAGATGATCATGTGATTTTTGTCCTTCTTTTGTTGATGTGGAATATGCTGTTGATGGATTTTCTAATATTGTACCATCCTAGCATCCCTGGAATAAATCCTCCTATATCATGATAGATTATTTTTGATGTATTTTTGAATTTGATTTGCTAATAATTTGTTAAGCATTTTTGAATCCTTATTCATCAGGGATATTGGTCTGTAATTTTCTTTTTTTGTGTGTGGTGTCTTTGCCTGGTTTTGGTATTAGAGTGATACTGGCCTCATAGAATGAGTTTGGAAGTATTCCCTCCTCTTCTACTTTTTGGAAAAGTTTAATTAGATCTTCTCTAAATGTTTGATAAAATTAAGCAGTGAAGACATCTGGTCCGGAGTTTTGTTCTTAGGTTGTTTTTTGATTACCAATTCAATTTTATTGATGGTAATTGGTCTGTTCAGATTTTCTGTTTCTTCCTGGATCAGTCTTGGAAGGTTGTATTTTTCTAGAAAGTTGTCCATTTCTTCTAGGTTATCCAGTTTATTAGCATATAATTTTTCATAGTATTCTCTAATAATTCTTTGTATTTCTGTGGTGCCCATAGTGATTTTTACTTTCTCATTTCTGATTCTATATATGTGTGTAGACTCTTTTTGTCTTGATAAGTCTGGCTAGGGGTTTATCTGTTTTGTTTATTTTATCAAAGAACCAACTACTGTTTTCATTAATTCTATTGTTTTATTCTTCTCAATTTTATTTATTTCTTCTTTGATCTTTATTATGTCCCTTCTTCTACTGACTCTGGGCCTCAGTAGTTCTTCTTTTTCTAGTTTCATTAATTGTGAGTTAAACTGTTCATTTGGGATTGTTCTTCTTTCTTGAAATAAACCTATATTGCTATATCCTTTCCTCTTGTAACTGCCTTCACTTCATCCCACAGAAGATGGGGTGTTGAGCCATTGTTTTCATTTGTCTCCATATATTGCTTGATCTCTGTTTTTATTTAGTCATTGACCCATTGATTATTTAGGAGCATGTTGTTAAGCCTCCATGTGTTTGTGGTCTTTTTTGTTTTCTTTGCACAATTTCTAGTTTCATACTTTGTGGTCTGAGAACTTGGTTGGTACAATTTCAATCCTTCTGAATTTACTGAAGCTTTCTGTCGCCTAGTATGTGGTCTATTCTGGAAAATGTTCCATTAAAAGAATGTGTATCCTGCTCTTTTGGGTGGAGTGTTCTGTAGATGTCTATTAGGTCCACCTGTTCTGTGTTCTTTAGTGCCTCCATCTCCTTATTTATTTTCTGTCTGGTTGATCTGTCCTTTGGAGTGAGTGGTGTGTTGAAGTCTCCTAAAATGAATGCATTGCATTCTATTTCCTCCTTTAATTCTGTTAGTATTTGTTGCACAGATTTGGGTGCTCCTATGTTGCATATACAGATATTTATAATGGATATATCCTCTTGCTGGACTGACCCCTTTATCGTTATGTACTTTCCTTCTTTGTCTCTTGTTACTTTCTTTGTTTTGAAGTCTATTTTATCTGATACAAGTACTGCAACACCTGCTTTTTGATTCCTAATGTTCGCATGAAATATCTTTTTCCATCCCTTCACTTTTAATCTGTGTATGTCTTTGGGTTTGAAATGAGTCCCATCTATAGGCAGCCTATAGATGGGTCTTATTTTTTTATCCATTCTGTAACTCTATGTCTTTTGATTGGTGCATTCAGTCCACTTACATTTACAGTGATTATCTATAGATATGTACTTACTGCCATTACAGGCTTTAGATTCATGATTACCAAAGGTTCCAGGGTAGCTTCTTTACTATTTAACAGTCTAACATAACTCTCTTATTACACTCTTTCAAACACAATTTAAAGGCCCTCTTTTTTATTTTTCTCCCTTTTTTTCTCTCTCCTCCTCTCTTTATATGTTAGGTATCATATTCTGTACTCTTTGTGTATCCCTTGACTGACTTTTGGGTATTTGATTTAATTTTGCATTTGCTCAGTAATTAATTAGTCTACTTCCTTTACTATGCTTTATTTTCTCTGGTGACAACTATTTAGCCTTAGGAACATTTCCATCTAGAGCAATCCCTTTCAAATACACTGTAGAGATGGTTTGTGGAAGGTAAATTCTGTCAAGTTCTGCTTATCTGAAAATTGTTTAATCCTTCCTTCAAATTCAAATGATAATCTTTCCAGGTAGAGTATTCTTGGTTTGTGGTCCTTGTGTTTCATTACATTAAATACATCATGCCACTCCCTTCTGGCCTGTAAGGTTTCTGCTGAGAAGTCTGATTATAGCCTGATGTGCTTTTCTTTGTATCTGATCTTTTTTGCTTTTCATACTCTTTCCTTGTCCTTGATCTTTGCCATTTTAATTATTATCTGTCTTGATGTTGTCTTCCTAGGATCCCTTGTGTTGGGAGAACCGCGCATTTCCATGGCCTAAGAGACTATTTCCTTCCTCAGATTGGGTAAGCTTTCAGCAATTATTTCCTCAAAGACACTTTCTATCCCTTTTTCTCTGTCTTCTACTTCTAGTACCCCTATAATAGGAATATTGTTCCATTTGGATTGGTCACACAATTCTCTTATTATTCTTTCATTCCTAGAGATCCTTTTTTTCTTCTGTTCCTAAGCTTCTTTGTATTCCTGTTCTCTAATTTCTATTCCATTTACTGTCTTCTCTACTTCTTCTAATCTGCTTTTAAATCCCTGCATCATATATTTCATTTCAGATACTTTATTTTTCAAAGTTTCTATCTCTTTCTTGGAATCATCTCTGAGATCTTGAATATTTTTCTGTAGCTCTGTGAGCATGTTTATGATTTTTATTTTGAAATCTTTATTGAGAAGATTGGTGATTTCAGTTTCACTTAGCCCTCTTTCTGGTGTTTGAATGATTTTGATTTGAACAAGTTTCTTTTGCTGCTTCATAATCCTAATGAATAATATGGAATAATAACTTTGTGTAGGCAGCACCCTCTAGTCTCTGCCAGAAGCTCTACTCTCTGGATTAGCCCAGCACCTGGAGCAATGGCTGAGGTTGAAGGCGAGCAGCATCAGTGCCTCCCAGGAGGAAAGCACTCTTATATGCTTCCCAACCACAGTGCCTGCCTCCACTGCCAGGGCCAGTGGGCCAAGCACACTGGGAGGAACCTCTACATTATGCCCCTGTAGATTCCATAAGCTGGGTTTCCCTCTGGCTGGCCTGGCACAATGGCAGGGGCAGCAGATTTGTGAGCAGTTGCCAGTAGGAGGAAGGAGAGGCATGTTGCATATGACAGTGGGGAGCCTCAGCGCTGTGTTGGTAGCCAGTGGGATGGAGTGCCTGAAGTTCTTGGAAGTTCCCAACCTGCTGGGCTGACTGTGCTAGGACAATTTTGTAGACTTGTCCTTTCCACTGAACAGCAAGCTCTGTGTAATCCTTGCCCCTTTAGCCCCCCTCTTGCTGTTGGAAAGTCTTTCAAAGTGCCCGCCTTTCTTTTGTCCCAGAGCAACCAATTGTGGTTACCTGTTCTCCACCAGTGGCTGGAATTTCGGTCTTTCTGAGTATTCTGCCTATCTTTGCTCTCCAACCCCACTAATCATCAGAGCACCATGTAATGTGGGTTCATATTCCCAGGTTAGATCTCCAGGCATAGGTATTTAGCAGTCCTGGGTTTCTACTCCCTCCCTACTCCATTTCTCTTCCTCCTGCCAGTGAACTGAGGTGGGGGGTCGGGGCTTGGGTCTCACCAGATCATGGCTTTCCTACTTTACCCTTTTCATGAGCTCTTCTCTTTTCCCCAGATGTAAGTCATCTGTTGCAGTCTTCTTTTGGGTCACTCTCAGATTAGTTGTATTTGCTGTATTTTCATGTTATATACAGTTTTGGGAGGAAGTTTCTGCCTCACTTCTCATGCTGCCACCTTTTTTTGCCTCTCCATAGGCCCAGGTTTTATTGAGAAACCCTCCATTGATTATTAAAAATCTCTCTGCATCTTCTAAAAAGGCAACAACCAATAGAATGAAAATGCAACCTGTAGAATGGGTGAATATATTTTAAAATTATTTTTCTGATAAGAGACTAATATTAAAATATGTAAGTCCCTCAACTCAGTATCAAAATCCAACTAACTAAATTAGAAAATGATCTAAGGATCTGAGTAACAGTACTCAAATTAAGATACACAAATGGTCAACAGGTACATGAAAATGTCTCAACCTCACTAATCATGAGGGAAATGCTAATCAAAAGCACAGAGATATCAACTCACCCCTGTTAAAATGACCATTAGCAAAAAGATTAAATGAATATTGGTGAGGGTGTCTCAAAAAGGGAACTCTTGTACACTTTTGGTAGGAATGTAAATTGGTAAAGCCATTATGAAAAATGTTATACAGTTTCCTCAAAAAAATTAAAAGTAAATCTACCATATGATCCAGCATTCCCACGTATCACCAAAGGATATGGTGATTGCCGGGGGTGAGAAGAAGGATATACGAGAATCAAAGGTCATAGATGCATGGATTTACATCTGGGATCTCAATTCTATTTCTATCCTCTTGGCAATTCCACACTATTTTGATTACTATAATTTTGTAGTGATTTTGAAATCACAAAATGTGAATCCTCCAACTTTTTTCATCTCTGAGATTGTTTTGTCTATTCAGGATCCCTTGCGATTTTACACAATTTTACAATTAGCTTTTTGATTTCTGATTTCAGAAAAAGATTTTGGAATTTTGATAGGTATTCTATTGAATGTATAGCCCAAATTGAGAAATTTTTTCCATTTTAACAATATTAACTCTTCCAATCCATTAACACAGGATGTGTTTCTGTTTATTCAACTCTTAAAATTTTATTTTGTAGTTTTCAGGGTGCAAATTTTGCACTTCTTTGGTTAAATTTACTCTTTTTTTGACGCAGTTGTAAAAGGAACTGTTTTCTTAATTTTACTTTTGGATTGCTCATTGCTGTTGTATAGAAATACAACCAATTTTTATATATTAATCTTGTATCCTGAAGCTTTCCTGAATTTGTTAATTAGCTCTAATTGTTTTGTTGTGTGTGTGTGTGTGTGTGTTGTGGCTTCCTTAGAATTTCCCATATATAATTCATGCCATCTGTGAATAGAGATAGTTTTACTTCTTCCTTTCCAATCTGGTTGGCTTCTATTTCTTTCTTTTACCTAATTGCTCTGGCCAGAACTGCCAGTATAATGTTGATTAGAAATGGCCAGCGTTTTTGTCTTGTTTCTGATCTTCTAGGAAAAGCATTTACTCTTTCACCATTAAGTGTGGTATTGGCTGTGAGTTTTTCATACATACCCTATATCACCTTAAGGAATTTCCATTTTATTCCTAGTTTGTTAGGTGTTTTTTTTTATCATGAAAGGGTATTGGATTTTGTCAGATGCTTTATCTGCATCAAATGAGATGATCAGATTTTTTTCCTTTGTTCTATTAATGTGGTATATTACATTGATTGATGCTTGTATGTTGAAGCACCCATGCATTTCTGGGATAAATCCCACTTGATCATGTGGTATAATTCTTTGAATATGTTGTTGAAATTGGTTTGCTAGTATTTTGTTGGGGATTTTTACAGTCTATTTATAATGGGCATGAGTCTATAGTTTTCTTCTGTTATGATGTCTTTGTCTAGCTTGCTATCAAAGTAATGTTGGCCTCATAGAATCAGTTAAGTGTTTGCCCCTCTTCCATTTTGTCAGAAGGGTTTGAGAAGGATTTCTGTTCATTCCTCTTTAAACTTTTGGTAGAATTTAAAAATAGTATATTTTTCAGTTTGTGCGTGTGTGTACAGGGGTGCATGTGTGTGTACATGTGTATATACCCCTCACTGTCCTTAGAAGGGTACTAGACATAGAAAAAGAGATACATAAAGCTTAGACAATATAAGCCAAGAAGGAAAAATCATTTTTTAAAAAAGGTATGTAAATCAATTTAAAGTACAAAACTTTCTGTAAATGTGCTCATTCTGTTAGTATATTCCTCTAACACCACCCAGCCAGGCCCTGAAATAAATTTTCAAACGTCTAGCATGCAGGAGTGGTTCAAACATTCATTATAGATAGAAAAAAGAGGAACAGGCTCTACTAAGTGGCTTGAAAGCAAACCTCCGAGGTAATACACTCATCCACCTTCCAAGAGAAATGATGTAAAAATTCATAAATGGATTAACGAGCAGAACTGTGGCTGAAGAAAACCAGATTAACTCTGCCAAAGATGATAGCCGTAAAATGCACCAAGAAAATATCCAACAATGGAAAAGAGAAATTATCTGCTGGTAAAAATTCATGATTCTGAAAGTAGACACCACACAGCCTAATTTAATAGTTGTGGGATCCTTGATGGGAGGAAGAGGCAGGATATGGTTGAATCTTTTTCAGAATTTAATTAAAACCAACATGGCACTTATCCTTTGCTCCTCCAAGATGCAAGCAGTTTCACAGTGTACCAACAGAGAAGCCACGGTCAGAGGCAATGACTCACCACATTTTCAGAAGGGAATTTTAAGAATCAAAGAAACACAGTTTAGAGTTACAAGGAATAAAGTTCCCCATGCAGCTTCCAGATCTGTCCTTGTCTGGCAATTCGCTGCACGCCTCTGCTGTGCTCTGCACAGCCTTGGTCCATCCTCAGGGAGTTCTGGCTGCCTGCTGGCCTAGGCAGACTGCAGTCTCTGGGGCCT
>JAVSCE010006642.1:0-52578 GCA_032199065.1 Smutsia gigantea | reverse complement strand
TCTTTCTCCCTTCTCTTTGTCTTCTTCCCTTTTCTTCTCTACTTCAGTCCCCAATTCCAGTCATTTTGTGCCGGCCTCATGATTTTTGCATATCCTAAAGGAACTTAATTTTTTGGCCATTGACCAATGTTTGTTTTTATCCTGACAAAAACCTAAATAAAATTACTTTTAAAAGAAGCTTTCCATCAATGGAAAGCAAGTAGCTCTCGTTATAAATAGGAGAAAATGATAAAACAGTAAAATACATACAAGGAAAAAAGGACAATTGCATGAAATTCTAGCTGGGTACGGAAGGCTCTGTGTCAGAGGCCTGCCTGCCCTTGGTTAAGAGAGGAGATAGGAAATGTTACAAGAGTTGTTGAGGACAGACTAGCCCCAAACCAACTTTCCCGACAGCCTTGCCACTTATCACTCAATGCTGTGTAGCCCAGGAAATCATGGCAGGAAGACTGCTCCCGCTGGGCTCTGGACCCTACCCTTTGTCCCCTCTCTCTCACTTCTTCCTTGTGGTCCTGTTCATCCTGCATTTCCTCCCTTCTCCTTCCTTCTCCCCTCTCTTTTTAGTGGAGTAAGCAGGTACTTCTGTTATCTTCAGAACTAACTACCCATGAGAAAAAAGACAGGGAAAAGAATTCAACCCTAGGAAAGATGACTAGGAGGTTCCTAGCCAATCTGTCTCCCCGTTCCGTGTAAGCCTTGCTCCCGAAGACTGGTCCTCGGCCTCTCCTCCCGGCTGGCCTCCTGCTCTCAGAAGCAGGGAGGCCTTCACCCGTCACATGGATTTAGGGCAATGTCAAGAGTAACGTCTGTCAGTGAGTGGGGATGCAGGGCCGAGGTCAGCCACCAAGCAAGCACTGGACACACTCTCCCCCCAGGCAAACCCTGAGAAGAGCAGCTCTGATTGGGTTCATCTGGACACAGAAACAGATCCAACCAGCAGTGACTCACCGCCCCCGCAGTGGGATGGCTGGGCCTGGTGGATGAGGAAGGACATAGGGATAAGGTAAAACCAGGACTTCTGTAAAAATATGAAACAATGAACTTATTTTACTCAAATGATGTGACAGAACCAGGCAGATAGATACTATAGCTGGTTTAAAAGATAAGTCCAAACAGCACAAATTTACAAGCAGTAAAGGAATGTTGAGATGAATTGCAAATGAAGACAGAAGAGGTGTTTCTCCTGTCAGTGGGGTGGGGGTGGGAAGAAGTCAGATCTCTACCAGATAGGACATAATTTACGTATCCACCAATAATCTACAATTTACAGAATTGCAAAAGAGCTTAAAGACAATAAACAGGACTTGAATCTCATAGCCCTGGAGGGTGTTCTGTAGATGACTGTCTTCCACTGAAACCCCAAATCGTTTATGTATAAAGGTCTTAACCCAGGGGAGACTCCACTCATTTACTGTCGCTTCCCAAACACCAGCTCCTTTGCGTGTACAGCATGTCCACCGTGTCCCCACCAGCCCTCCACCTGGCGGGTGAGGATGGAAGCAGGTGCTCATTCGAAAAGAGGGGAACCCGGGCTCTCCATGTGACTTGTCGCTAACCACAGGAACAGCATGGCCTCGCCCTCTAGGTCTCTTCATTAAAACGAGGGCCAACAAGTATGGGTACTCTCTAAAGTTCTTTCAGCTCTGAAGTTCTAGAATTCTTGAGTAAAAAGCTGATGTTCATAAACCAACCCAAGGGTTTATGGCAAGTACATGAGTGGCAACCCACTGGGTGGCTCTTGGCCCCACCAGGTCTGACACTGAGCTGGGGTAAATACCATGTAAGATACTATCTTTACGGTTATTCCTTTGCCTGTTGGCTATTGTTATCCACCCCCCCACCCACTCCACTCTAACAGCTTAGGCCCCTGATCAGTACTTTTGATTAATTGACTGAGATCTCCCTTTTCCTGTGGTTTTCTAGGTTTTCTGAGAGCAAGAACTCCTTGTGCGATCTCTCCTCCCGCCCCAGCTTCGGTGTTTTCCTCCTGCTGAGGGCCAAAGGACTCTCAGCGTGGTGTGAACTGGGAGACATCCGGAGAAGGCTCGGGGAGGCTGCGAGGCCGGAGGGAACTGCACAACTGCGCGAGCCACGCGCCGCCCCAGCGATGCCCAGGGCCTGTGCCACTTAGGGGGGCGCACCCAGCAGGGCCCAGTGGGGCTCTTCATTGCGTCCCCACCGCGCCAGACCGGCAGGAAAACACGTGAGTCACCCCGGGGCGGGGCTCGAGGCCCAAAGCCCAAAAGGCCGAAATTAACAAGAGGATGCTCCTGCAGGCCTGGGCTGAGAGTGCAGGGCCTGGCGGAAGCACACCCAAAACAAAGTTTGTACTGGTTCTTCCCAGCCTGGGAGTCTCCTGGCCCCAGGGGAAGGAGTAGGTGGAACCAAACAGGAGCCGGAGAAAAAGAACCTAGTTTCCAGTGGCTTCAGTCCTCAGTCCTTCCTGAGACTGCCAGGGAAGATGCTAATGAAAGACCAGCTGTGTGGCTGGAGTGTTTTCCTGGGACGTCTGCCCCAGGAACTGGATAGGAACCCAGAAGCCAGGGCGCCAGTCCCATACTATGGTAACACCTTTTGCTGGCCACTGACCCCTCCTGGGGTAATGGACACAGCTAGTGTGGGCTGAGAGAAAAACAATTGACCTGGACAAGACTATTGGGTTCTTAAATCCAACACCCGTTGGAGGATGGATCCTGCCTTAATTTCAGGCCACAGATTCAGAGGCTCAGACCTGGGCAATTCCCTTTCCCCAAGGGGCCCCCAAGCCTTTCACACTGAACCTCCCTAACATTCTGTCCTGGGGAAATGGAGCAAGGCATGGAGGACCCTTAGGAGAATGAAATGAACGTGTTAGCAATGTCATCCTAGCAGCAGAGCAAAGGGTGGGTCTGGGTGCAAGGCTGGGGTCAGCCGGAGTCCTGAACAGCTGGTTTACTGATGCCCTGCCAGGTGCTGACTCCTGCTGGAGGCTGCAGCACTATGGCCGTTGAAAGACCTGGTGCAGGAGGGCAAGGACAGCCGGCGGAGAGAAGATGAGGCCTCCTGGCGGGTCGGGCGGCGGGGGTGGGGTGGGTGGGTGGGTAGGTGCTGTAGAAGGAGAGAGCAGAAACTAGCGCCACCCTCCCTTCACACCCTGCTGTCCCCTGGGGGGGTTGACTTTGCTGACAAAGTAGGTGTGGACATCTTTCTGGCAAAATGGGATTACTAGAAAAGAGAATGAATTTTGATTTGAATATATTGAGAGATGGGTTAATCGTAGTGGCTGAGAAGGAAGACTTTGGCCCAGTCTATTCAAAGCCCAGTTTGGACACAGGATACCTTGTGGCCTGACACTAGATGTTTTGCCTCTCAGCCTCAGTTTCTTCACCTGTAAAGAGAAAATACAATTTCTTCATGAGTTTGTTCTTTGTTTTTGGTGATTAAATAACTGAAATTGCTTCAGGCCTAGCAGTTTAGGAAGTAAAAGCTTGGGAATACAAAAAAGATGAGTAATAGGCAATAAAAATTACTGCATTGTTACTATGAGCCAGACATTGTACTAAGCATTCTACATAATCCCATCTAATCTTTCCAACAGCCCCATAAGGCAAGTACATTATGATTTCTGGATTCTAGTTGAGGAAATTAAAGCACAGAGAGCTTAAGACACCTGACCAAAATCACACAGCTGACAAGTGGTGGAGCCAGGACTCAAAGTTAGATCTGTCTGACTGCAAAACCAGGGACCTTAACAATCAACACTGATGGCTTTACAGTACATACAGGTCAAAGCATAGAAGGTCTTGGCCTGAGCTATAAATTGAGGAGTTGTCAGGATATGGTAATAGTTGAAACCATGATTATAGATGGAATCATCTAAAAGAAGTGTACACAGTTGGAAGGAGAGAAGGAAACACCAACTTTTACAGCACAGAGCAAGAGAAGCCCTAAACAGAGACTGAGCAGGAACAGCCAAAGTAGTGGGAGAAGGTGAGGTCAGGGGGCAGGGCAGTCTTGGGGGGTCAACAGGAGCACATTGAGCAGCTATGGCTTGAGAAGAGTCCAGAAATGTGTCCTTGGAGAGCTTGGCAAGAGCAGTGCTGGGACAGAATCCAGGTTGAAGGGGGAGTGAGGAACACACAGCAAATGAGACTTATCGTCATGAGGGAGGGAGAGAGCGACAGATAGAGGTGGGTGCAGAGGAAAGAAGAGTGGCCTTTGGGTTTCTGATGAGTGAACTGGCTGGAGAAAGTCTTCCTCCAGCAGCAGGACAGGAGGTTCTGAGCAAGAATCCAGGAAGATGAAGGGCAGTGATGGCCCAAAGCTTGTCCTTTCTCTGTGAAATTGGAAGTCAGCTGCAGAGGGAATGGAGCAGGAGCTGGCTAGGCAGTTTGAGAGCTACGGTGAAGATTTGAACGAGTCTGTCGGCTGCCACCACCATCACTGGCCATTTTCATCCAGCCTGTCAAGTTGGCATCTTTGGTGGGAGAGAAATGAACAGGGATCCTTGGACCTGACCACAGAGACCTCCCTGCACAATCTGCCTTTCCTGCTGGGAGGGTGGGAGCAGGAGAGCTGGGGTGGGAAGTCCTTTTATTCTTGATGGTGGCAGCAGGCGGTGTGGATTTCCTCTGATTATTTTGCAGTTTCCAGAGCCTGAAAGATCCTGAGGGTTCTAGATCCACTCTCACCTTCACGAATAGGACTCCTTTCAGTGATTAGTGGGCCTGGCCGGGCTCCTTGGTTTTGAGAGTTAATCAGTAGGCAAACATTCCTGAGGGCCCGTTGCTGGGAGCGCCAGAATAAGCAGAGGAAGGACCCCCCTGCAGGAAGTCACAGTGTAGCTGAGGCTCGGGTTAAGAATACCTGCAACAAGTAGGTAGTGGTAAGACCACAATGATCTGTGTGGCTCAGACTGCCTGTCTTCCCAGCACCACTTGCCTCCGAATTTCCCTCAGACTTCACCGGCACCTCTGGTACCACCCCCTCACTGGGGTGATGCCACCAACCGGGAGAGGAAGTTTGCTTCTCAGGGTTACGGGGTTGTAGGGGGAGAACCCGGGACCTGAAAGGCCATGTTCCAGCCTCAAGGCGCAGCCAATTTAAGAGGAGGAAAATGAACCTAAGGAGAAAAAACATACAGAGCACCAGGCAGGGATAGACAGCCAGACGGGGTTTAAGTCCCTAGATGACCAGGGAACCCCAGGGCTGCTGGCTCTAGCTTGGAACTTTCCTCAGATTGGTTGTAATGGGGTTCAAGGTACATTACACCAAAACCTGACAATATAGGGACCAAAGGCAGGTCACCCCAAGATGTGGCATTGTGACATGCAGATTACTTTAAGCTGAAAACCCATCAAGGCCCAAAAGGCTAAAAAAGATAACTTTGACCTCCCCTCCCACTGACGCACTGTGTAAAGAGTTTAGATGGAGGAACTTCAGGAGAGCTTTCACCGTACAAGCTATATTATAATGTAAACTAGGGGGCGGGTAGACAGGGAGGGACTGGGCTAAGTCTGTTAAAATTCCTCTCTGCTCCATTGTCTCCCTGTGGTCCATCAGGTATTTTGTCTACAAAACATTTATCTTTTCATATTCCTGTGAATTACTTCCCTTTCCGTTTGAAGTCTAAAACCCCTAGCCCCTTCTTGATTCAGGATGACACAGACCTCACTGTCCCTGACTGACTTTGGAACCCATGTCTATGGCTTCCCCATATGGACCACGTTAATAAAACTTTGGGTTTTTTTTCTCCTGTTAATCTGTCTGATGTCGATGTGATTCTTAGACCAGCTAGAACAACCTGAGGGGTAGAGGAAATTTCTTCCTTCCCAAAGCACCTTGATATATTGAATATTTTAAACTGAAGGAGTTTGAGAAAACTGCAGAAGCAGGATGATCACTCTGAAACTCCCCCTTCCTCCATGAAACAGGTCATTAAACCTTCATGTGAGAGGTGGCCTCCCTATACCGGAGGAAAGGAGCACCCTTATCTCTGAAGACAGGGATTCCAAGAAGAACCCTACAACCCAGCCTTACAAAGCTTCCCCAGGTCACTATAACTGCCCCCTACTCCTTAACCTACCTGGCTTCCATGACTGCCCACTCCTCATCAAACCTAGTGATGCGTGCGTTCTTGTTCGCAGAGCCGAAGAATGAACTTCGCAAACACTCAAGGTAGGAGGGCAAGGCAGAGGCTTTTATTTAGAGAGAAAGCAAGAGGACAGAGGCCAGGAGGGGACAAGAGAGTCCCCAGGGTGGTGCATTGTCTAGGGGTTTTATAGGCAGTTGAGAGACAAAGGGCTAGAGATGTACACCTGCTAAGTGGTCCCAAAATGTTTATCTTTGAAGAGACATTAATTTTCTTATTAGTCGTCTTGGTTATTTATAACAAATTTACTGCTCTGATTTCCTCCCAGGATAGCAGCTTCCTGGTCTGGGAGCATATCACTCATGGTGTCTGCTTTGCTCCTAAGGTGGGCTGAGTTATTGTCTGTTTGTTAAAGAGTGTGTTAAGAAAGTTACTTTTTAACAAATTGGGTTTTAAAGTGCAATCTTATTTTCAAGATGGAATCCTTCCTCTTTGTTTTGGGCTTGCTTGTTAAATTGCCCAGGTGACCGATCACTTGACTAGGGCTGGGGGAAGAAAAGCAGCACCTGGGTAAAGTCAGAAAAACAAGCTGGGCCCCCCAGCAGGCCAAAGCAAATCCCACAATGGATTATCTTGCTTTGTTTTTTTCCGGAGGCCCTCACCCTACTCTAAGCCCAGGTTCCTCATCTCACTAGCATAAAATACTCAGGTCTGCCTCTTTGGATCTTCACTTCCTAATGAAGGCTCTCATGTTGTAAAACTTAAATAAATCTGTGTGCTTTTCTCCTGTTAATCTGCCTTTGTCAGTTCAATTTTCAGACCTGTCCAAAGACCCTGCAGGGGCTGAGGAAAATGCTTTCCTCCCCTACATTTATATGAGTCCCTTTTCCCAATACATGCCCCCCTTTTTCCTTTTGGCTGGTGCAGGCCAGGTGCCCACCCTGTGCAGTCAAGGGAGCCCTAGGAAGAAATATCCAGACTTACTCAGCGAGGCCTGGAGTAATTCAGGAGGGCAGCCTTGAAGGATGGAGGAGAGAGCAGCCCAGGTGAGGAGGACAGGAAAGAAGGCTCTAGACAGACGTGAGCTGGCGCCATGGCCAGAGAGGCAGCAGGGTGGGTCTGGAGTGGGGCGGAGGTTGGGGGCCAGGAGTGCCTGAGTGAGCCCGCTTTCCAGGGGTCTGTCTTGCCAATGGGTTTCAGCACCAGGCAAGTTCGCTATGGATTCAATGTGACCAAAGAAATTGACAGCAAAACTTCTTGGGGTGAAAGGGTTATAGCCAACTCTATTTCCAGGTGGCAGGTCAGTCACTAAAATCCCACTCACTCAGAGGGAGTCTGTATGCAGCAAGCCAGTGTCTGCCTCTGGGCTCCTCTGTCTGCACAGTTGTCCTCTGGGCCCCTCTGTCTGCACAGCCTTCCCACACAGCCGTCCTCTGGGCCTCTCTGCACAGTCGTCCCGCACAGCCGTCCTCTGGGCCTCTCTGCACAGCCGTCCCGCACAGCCGCCCTCTGGGCCTCTGTCCTCGGCGCTGCCACCACTCCAGCCTCTGCTCTTCTGCAGCCTCGCAGCGGTGCCACCGTGTCATGCCCAGAGCACTGGGTGGAGCTCTTTATATAGAGTCAACAGCCATGTATTGCCCACAGGTGTGCAGTGAGCTAATCAACCAGGGCCAGGTGAGAATCCTGGCCACAGGAACTCTCATTTTATCCACAGGGTCCCAGGAGGGGAGCTGGGCTTCTGCTGATGGAGGTGGGGCCTGTCGCAGCCTGGCCTCCAGCTTGGCAGAAGGCTGGCAGCTGGCTGTCTGGTGCTGGCCTGTGGCATACTCCGTCTCTGCACAGTAATCCCTTCCCACTTTTTAAAGCAGGGCTGGGACAGCACACTCAGATTACACCGTGACTAACCAATGATCCATCCTGTGGCTGGCTCGATTTCATATTTGTATTTTGTCCACATCCCCTCCAACCATTCTGCTTCCTTCTAACCCTCCGTTTTTCTTACTTCCTGTTTTTAAAACGTCTGAAAACTAGCTCACCGTTGAGATCTTTGTTATGGGAGGAAGAGCAGAAGCTAAAGGACCCTAAATTTGTATCAGACATACCAGCCAGTAGCTTCTGAATTTCAAACCAGACAACGGCAAGGTTCTCGATGTTCTCATGGCAACCCTGATTTGCATCCCAGGAGGAGTCTTCTGGATCTCCAACTGGATACTCAGTGGCTTTCACTGGGCAATGTCTGCATCAGAGATCTGTTTGCCTGCCACTTGAGGGATGTGCTGGGGCCTGAGATAGCCCTCCTCCCCCTCCCTGCCCCACCCAACCTCCAACTCCTCCCGACCATGCTCCTTCCTACGGCGCCAAGGTGGGGCCCAGCTGCCCTCCCCACTGAGCCTTCCGTGACTCAGTGGAAGTCAGTAGCCACTTCCCCCCACACCCACACTTACATTCCAGTGGCCAGCTCAGTCGCTTCTTGGCACTCGATCCACACACACCAGGCCTCTGCTTATGTAAATAATCATCTCTTTATGGGACCATTTACGACCAGGGCCGGCCCCATATTGGAAGGGGTCATGTGTAGCTTAGCCTCTAAGTCCATGCCTTTTATTTCTACAGTTAATAGCTGATCTCTGAATCTTCCTTTTGACCTCTGGCTGACCTGGAACATTTTGTTTAAGGGAACTAGAGACTTATTGTTCAGTGTCATACCTAGCATAGTGTTGGTTTAATATGTGTTCGAAGGAAAGATTTTTTTAAAAAGATCAGAAATGGAAAGTAATTTAGGGGGTCCTTAGGCTTCCTTCATCCCTAACAGATCTTACCACCTCCACAAGGGCTTGTTGGGGCCAGGTTAAAAGAGGAGTCGGTGATAACTGGGCTGAGGTCTCCAGGGCATTACAGACCTGCTGAATCCCCCGTCCCTCGCCTATATCCTGGGGAGGATCATATTTTATCTATTCTAGGATGCACAGTTTTCACCTGCTAAAATATCTCTGCAACTGGGGTATGTGTTCCAGGCAGTGCGGGAATAGGGGATTGTGTGCGGTTTACCCCCGCGCCACTCCCTCCAGGAGGAGCCTCCATCCCATCTGCTGAGCTCAGGGGTGGCCATGTGACTTGCTCTGGCCAATGGACTATGTAGGGAAGTGACATGTATCACTTTCAGACTGAAACTTTAAAAGGCAGCCACAGCTCACCCCAACAGCCGGTAGTTCCAGATGGAGGCTACCCCATGGACCTGGGTCCCACAGTGAAGAGGATGAGGAACTAAGGCATAGCCAACAGGCATTGAAGAGGAGAGAAACAAACCTTTTTTCTTTAGCCATTAAACTTTCGGGCCCTATTTTGACAACAATCTAGCATATCCTGACTGGTACTGCATCTTTCAGTTAATTGAGTTTTTTTCTTGGCAGTACATAATGGTGCCACTCACTATCATTGTGATTGTATTGTCAACACAGTGCAACTCTCTCATACCGAATGAGTTGATCCATAAAAATCATGTAGCACAATGCCTGGCCTCCAGTGAGTGTCCGATCCATGTTAGCCATTGTGTATTTGTATCCCTGTGCACATACCCAGTGTTCGTTATGAGTTTAGGGTAATGATCTGATGACACAGAGAGTTGGCAGCCCTGCCAGATCCCTTGTGGAATGAGAAAGGGTATAAATAAGCTCAAGTAAATAAAAGTGTGGCTCTGACACTTGCTGCTGGAGGCTCTTTGACAGTGTGGGTGTTTCCAGTGGCCTTCCCGACAGCCAGCCATTGAAAAAGCCACTTGTTTTGTTAGGTCACTAAGAATGCTGATCTTTTTTTTCTTAATAGTTTGTAATCTGGGATACGAGAATGGGGGAAACTCCTAAGTCATGGGATATCAAGTTTGGGGAACAGAATAAAGAAACTCCATATTCTTTTAGAGCAGAATATAACAATATTGAAGTTTTGCAGAATTAGAGCCACAGATCCAGTCAGCAGATAGACATCCAACTACCTCTTTCCCTCTGTGCTTTGGAACAGTTTTCTGCAGTTTTATAGGCAGTCCCTGCAGACCCAAAGGCAGGGAAAGCATTCTGCATGCTGGGCTTGGCCTCACAATTGTGAGGGCCACCAGGTCCGTCTCTGACTTTTTGTAGCTGCTGTCCACCTGCTCCCCTGAAGTTCATGTTACCTGCCTGCCTCCTCCTTTCCTTCCTCCACTCAGGAAGATGACAAAAGTCATTTATCTTAAAGTATTAGTGACCTGTGCTTTACATCTTCAGGAACATTTGTATTTTAAAAAGGAAACTAGAAAGTGAAAAAGGAAATTATAGGACAGTATGAAAGATTGTGTTAGGGAATCTGTTAGCTGCAAGAAACAGATACTCAAGCTGGCTTTGGTTAAAAAAAAAAGAAAATTTATTATTAAGAAACTGGAATTCACAGGAAACTTATTGAAGATAGTACAGTATGGCCTCAAGAGAACTGAAAACTTCTCAAATAGCTGCCCTCTCCAACTCTTTCTCATTCTCTGGGGTTCTATAGTCTCTCATCTCTTCTGTCTATGTCTACCTCCATCTTTTCTCTCAGCAGATGGTTTTCTTCATTATCAACACATGGCCTCATCACGGCTACCCTCAAATAGTGGCCTCAGCACCTCATAACTATGTGGCTTTCTATTTTAAGCCCCAACACCAATTAACGAGAGTTTCTCTGACCTAGTTCCTAATTACTGAGAGGGAGGATCTGGCTTCATGCAGCCTATAGATGATTCCATTAGGGTCAGTTCACCACATCAGGTTCGATCAGTTCTGGTACTGCCACTATTTGGTCTGTTAATTTCTCTAAAAAGACAGCATGGTGTGTCATACAGAATTTGATTCAGCTGCATGAGGCAGAATACCAGAAATAATAGCAGCTTAAAAAATAAAAATGCATTTCTTTCTCATCTAAAAGGTGAGGGGTCCTGGACTGGCATGGTGGCCTCTTAATCACAATCTTGGTATGTGCCTTCTGTCCTCAAAGTTACCTCATGATCTAGTATAGCTGCTGAAGCACCAGACATCACATCACTTTGGGTTGTAGGCTGGAAAGAGGAAAGGAAGAAAAACTAACTCTCCTACTTCCTGCTGAGTCAGCTTCCTTTAAGCAGCCTTATCAACAGTCTCACAGAACACTTCCATTTATCTTTCTCAGATCCTAGTCACATAGTCACACCTAGCTGCAAGAAAGTCTGGGAAATGGAGTTTTTTTTAGCAAGACACATTGCCACCCAGAATGAGAATCCTGCCACCAAAAAAGAAGGGTATTGCAATACAATGAGTCATAAGAAATACATATTTGGTCATTCATATGACCAAATATATATTTCCCAGGTGTATTCGGTCTTCATCCCCAGTTCCTGAAAACACTGCAGAGTCTTAAAGGTGAAACAGGTTTTTTTTTTTTCATGTAATGAGAGACTTTTGGACCCCCACCCAAGGGCAGGGCTGGAAGCTGAGTCAGCCAATGGCCAATAATTTAGTCAGTCATGACTGCAATGAAGCTCTCACAAAACTCATGAGAAGAACTTACCACACTCTTCTCGGTTGGATCTTCCTTCTTAGTTGGAGAGAGCTTCTCCACTTGGGGAACTAAACGCTTCCACGTGCGCCCAGATACCAGGAGGATAGAAGCTCCTTTATTTGGGACCTTTCCCTTTGTCTCTCTTCATCTGGCTGTTAACTCATACAGTACCCTTTACTAAACTGGTAAATGTAAGTGTTTTCCTGAGTTCTGTGAGCCACTCTAGCAAATTAATCAAACCTAAGGGGGAGGTCGCAAGAACCTCCAGTCTGTAGCCAGAGGGTCAGAAGCACAGGTAACTGCCCGGGGCTTGTGACAGGCGCCTGGAGTGGGTGGTGGAGGGCAGTCTTGTATGATGGAGCCCTTAACCTGGAAAATCTGGTGCTGTCTCCAGGCAAATAGCATCAGAATTGAGTTGAGTTCTCCAACATCAGAACTGAGTTTTCTCCAACACCCTGCTGCTGTTCTAGAATTGCTTGGTGTTATGTGTGGGAGGACCCCTTCCCACATACTTACACACATTGGAATCAGGTCTGGGAACCCAAATGGAGTTACACTATTATTACTGCTTTGTATAATAATATTGTTGTATGTAGGAAAACATACCCTCACAGGTATTGATAGACACTCAGAATCTCAACCACATTTGAGAAGGAAATATAAGACATCTCTAGTATGTTTTAAGTTTTCTTTTTCTCTAAAAAAAGTGTGTCCTCTGGGAATTAAAAAACAAATAAAAGTGACTTTGAAAAAAAGTAAGGAAATATCTGGAAAAGAAAAATCAGTACTTAAGCCAGAGGAATAATTTCTGGAAGTGGAATTTCAGTAATAGATAGTGGTGTTTTAGAAGTGGGAGTAGAGATAGAGACATTTGCCATGCCACATGAAGATACACAAGGCCCATCCAGTTTGTGGAACAGTTTTGTAGGCATGGATGTCCATTCCCTCCTTTATTTGAGGCCAAAGTCGGTCTGCGTGTCCATCCACACTTCTTGTCTCCATTTCATGGTGTCAGTCAGGCTGGTGGAGCATGAAATTCAGTCCACTCAGATGCAGGGCTCTCTTTTTCTCACTACGATCACCCCCAAAGCAACTACCTAAGATCTCTTGCTAAAATGCAAAGCAAGCCTGTCCCTTTGCTCGCTGTTTACATCTTTCTCAAGCTCCCTGACCAAGGCAAGTTAACCCCCTCCCCATGGAGCCCCTTCCCTTATTTTTCAGCCCCACTTTCTGTTTCCTCTCTTTCCCCAGATCCAGCCACCAAGGAGCTTCTGCTCCCTGGGATGCCCCCCCAATTCCCCATACCTAGCAAACTCCTACTTTTTCTTCAATGTCCTGCTCAAAGCCACCTCCTTTGTGAAGCCTTCCTTGATTGCCTACAGGCACAGGCCTTTTTTACCCTTTGTTTTGTGTTCCTGTGACCTTTTGTGTATCCATCACTGTCTGCATATCTGTCTTCACCAGAGCATGAGGTTTTTCAGGGAAGGGACTGGCATTTATTCTTTGTGCCTGAGTGTCAAGCACAGAGCCTGGTGTGAACCAGGTGCCCAGTGTAATGCCGTTGCAGGGCAGTAGAGCATAATGGTTATGAGCGTAGCATTTGGTGCAACCCCACCTGAGTTTAAAGCCAGGCTCTGCTACTTACTGTGACTTAACAGCTCCATACCTCAGTTTCCTTACCTGTAAAAAGAGGATAATGATGCTTCCTACTCTCAAAATTTATGTTGAAGTTTAAATGAGGGAACATATGCAAAGGGTGTGTCACTCATTATGTGTGTTATTACTATTATCTTTATTATTTCTGAATAAGGTGATAGTGTAGCAGGAAGAGCACTCTTAGTTCTGCTCCTCACCAGCTCAATTAGGCAAGACGTTCTCTGAGAGATGCAGGCTGATATTACTTAAAAATATTTTGTGGCAGTGACACACTAGCATGTTGACTTCCTGGACAAATTCAGGGAAGTTACCAAACACCAGCTCTTTGCTTAAATGACCTTGCGTATTTCTTCGGCCCTTGCCTATTTGCAGGGGGCACACTTAGTAAGCCAGATGTTGGAAAAGCCTTGGCTAGAAAGGGTTAATTCCAGAGCCGTAGAAGGAATTGGGCTCTGGGGAAAGAGAGGTTTCCAGGGAGGACTGAGAAAGACACCTCCCTGCATCCATCTGAGGTGCTGGGAAGCATTGCCGTGGTGATGCAGAAGGTGGGTCCACTTTGCGTTTATGTGGGGATTTTAATTTTCTTCTGTCCTGGTGAGGTTAAATTAAAATACACTATGGAGAGATGAGGCACAGAGAAAGGGAAACGCTGTGCTCAGCCAGGGTGGCGTGGGCAGTTATGGGAAAGCCAGACTCTAGATCCCCCAGTTCATTCAGTAACAAACATTTATGGAGCCTGCTCTGTGCCATACCCAATTCCAGGTATGGAGGACTCAGCAGAGAGTAATTCCAGGTATGGAGGACTCTGACCTAATAGGGATGGCAGGCAGTAATGAAGGAAGCAAATACATGGCATAATTCACTGATTCTAAGATGCCCGTTCCCACCCCAACTCCATTTAAAAAATCTCTGAAGTCAGAGGGATGCATCTCACAATTTGTTCTTGAGAACATTTTTTCTTTCATAAAGATACATCAAATAATGTTGCACCTTACAAGTGATGACACCTGAGATTTAATAAAATATAATAATAATTCAGGTGATGGTATCCTTATCCTTCTTGATACTGATTTTATTTTCTTTCCACGCAAGTTACTGTAGAAATCTGAAGCCTGGAATGAACAATGATTTCTGTGACTGATCTATTCCTGGGACTTCTTTAGGAATACTCAGCTCTCTCACTTATTTCTGTGAGTCCACTTTCCTTTGAAACCAACAAGGATCCTGCCTGTTTCAGTAAGGAATTTGTTTGGCTGCAAATGAGAGGAAATCTAACCAAGAATGACTTCTACTAACTTGCATAACCCTGAGGCAAGTGCAGGTATTCAAATAAGTCATCAGGCACCCAGACTTCTATCATTTTGCTCTATCATCCTCAGCTGATGACTTAAGTCCTCATGGTCACAAAATGGCTGCTGCACTTCCTAGCCTCATGTGCAGGAAGAAGGAGGAAGCACAAAGAGCTCATCTGTTCTTTCCCTCTTTTTTTTCAAGTCAGGAAAACTAGCTTTTCCAGAAATCTCACTTGGCTGACTTTGCCTATAGCTCATAGGTCAATGCGGTGTCACATGCTCAGCCTGAGCTAGAAGGTAGCTATGGAAAAGGCACTTGTGGATGAAGATGAGAGGCAACAGTGTCTGCTGTGCTGAAGAAACAGAGCAATGCAGTTCTCATGAGTGCAGTGTGTGTATGCGTACAGCGGCGTTGGTGGGTGGGAATCGAAGGAAGAGGGGATGCATTTCCTACTCCTGAAGGGAAATCGCTAAACAAATATGTCTCACCTGAAAATGTGACAGAAGCCAGTCAGTACACATTGAGACAAGCCTGGCTTTCTCCACATTTATCTCCAAATATCCAGCCAGCTGGAGGAGCAAGATGATCTAATGGATGCTGACCCTATGTTACTAACCACCTACTAACTCCCAAATAAGAGGGAAATAAACTTTCCAGATCAGGGTAATGAGCAGCGGTTCTATTCTTCCTGGAGAGACTGAAGTAACTCCACCAAGAAGATGAGTAGCTCACAAGGGAACAGGACTGCTGGATGGGGAGTCAGAAGATGGAGAAAGTCTCCTTAAACACAGGCTAGTGTCCTAAGGACAGAACTCGAGTCCTAGGTAAGGCCCAGCCAGGTTCTCAAATCAAGGGGAGAGAGAACAGGCGCTAGGGAGGGAAGGAACCATAGGGTGAGGGGAGTTGACTATTGGGGGAACAAACATTAGGTGACACTCTCTGACACCTTCTTTCCCAGTCTGATGGTCTTGCTTTTCCAAATAGCTTTTCAACCTCAGCTTGTCAGCTACCACGTTGATATAATTCTTTTTGGAAATGGTTGACAAACTACACACACTCACAGAATTTATTGGTACCTACAGTTGTAGATGGCAAAAGTGGCCACAGTCTTTCACAGCTCCCTTATGCTTACTTAGTTCTTTGCAAGATGACTTTGCAGCCCCTACCACCAAGAGCTGCAGGCTATTCTTCCACTTCTTGAATTCAGGCTGTCCTGAGGACTTGCTCTGCTCAGTAGAATGCAGTGTGCATTATCTGTACTGTTCTGTATGTGTCTACTCCTTTCTCTAGGGAACTCATATGAACAGCCTAGGCTAGCGTGCCCGAGAATGAGGTGCTATGCAGAGCAGAGCAGCTGCCCCAGCTGAGGCCATCCTAGACCGGCCAGTCCCCGGGGACTGGGCAGCCGCACACAGAGCAAGGGCGAGCCAGCCTAAGTTAGCCGAAGTACAGGATTGGGAGCTAAACATTGGTTGTTGCTTAAAGCCACCAAGTTTTGGATGGTTTGTTAAACAGAAGGAGCTAACTGATGCACTTACTCTGTGCTAGACACTGGCTATGTACTTTACATAACTGTCTATTTCTTTTAACTTTATTCGTACCTATCGATGTGTCGAAAACGTGTTTGGGGGAGAAACAGCTCTTGGCCCACTTCACAGCTTGCTTCTGCCTGTTCTTCTGTTCTGATTGAGTTTCTGTGTAGTCATTTGCTCCAAGGAGCTGTCAGGCACTGACATAAGGACCAGAATGGTTCATTCTGCAGTCTCTTGTCACTTAAAGGTGTGTGGGGTTAGGGAGGCAGCGCTCCATTAAGAATGCAACCAACTTCCCATTCTGCAAGCAGCTCTTTGGGGATCTTTCGTACTGTTTTATAGCCTATGTAGGTTCCTGGATGTCAGGGACCAAGAGATGATACTTTAGCGCACTCATCAGACAGTCCTAGGGCTGCAAGGGAAGAATGGAAGATACTCAATTCTTTCTATGCAGAAAGAGGTGGGAGTAGAGAGTAGACAGAAGATGGTAGCGTGCAGCCCTTGGGAGGATGATAGTCACCAAAGCAGGTACCATGATAAGTGCCAGCCTGGAGAGCCTCAGGCCAAGGAGGAAGGCACAGCCTGAGGCTGGTGGTGCTCCTGCCTGGCTAGCTGCACTCTGGGGGGGAATATCCCTACTCTGGGTTTTTCTGTGGGAAGCTAGGCACAGGTTGCTGCAGCCCCTTGGTGTAACAGATGCGTATTTAAAGTCAGGGTGTCTGCCAAAAGGTAATAGCTTTAAGTCAGGGTGTCTGCCAAAAGGTAATAGCTTTATATGTAAAATTACAAACATTATGGATAATGTGATGCAAATTGTAATAGAAGCATTGGCAGTATTTTACTTTGATTTCATTTCTGCTTTTCTTTCATTGTCAGCCTTGTCTTACGTTGCTGTGAAGGACACATCATCCACATAACACTTACCCTTCAGCTGTGGCATTGCTATTGTCACTGAAGGAGGACGGAGTGGGGGTCAAGGAGACTGTGGAAGAGCCCACCCATCCACCCAAGCTGTGGTTGTTTCTAAGAAACCCAGATTTAACTTTTTCAACTTCTTCGCTTACCCTCTGGGTAGTGCCTGGACATGTCCAATTTTTGCTGGGAACTGGAGGTCAATTTTCATGGTTAATCCTTCATCAAATGCTAAGTGAAGGTTTTTAAATAACCAAGTGGCTGGATTTGTTTCCTTTACTGTCTGTGGCTTCTGGAAAGTCTTATAAGCACCTTGGTCCTTAAAAGGTGCGAGCTCAAATTCTGTTTTCTTTCTTCTAAAAAGGGATGTGGGAAAATCAGAAAGGGGTCATTTCTCAACTGCTTCTCCTTACAGCCATGGGGAGGTAAATATTGCTGAATTTAAGGTTTGTCTCTAAGAAGCAAAACTGGAAAAGAAAGGAATAAGCAGCAAAATAAATAAATAAATAAAAATACAGAAGTGTTAAAACAATTCTTTTGAAATGTTTTATATCAAACTTCTTTCAAGGAAGGAGGTTCAAACTGACTGACCATTGGGTCCCTAAGAGAAGCCCTACAACTGTAGACATAAATATACAGATGTCTCCAAGGGGTGACTGCTGAGAGGATTTTTGACAGAGGTTCCGAGAGTCTTCAGGTTGGGAACTGTCCCCTCGCAGGGCTGGGTGGGTCTCGCCGCACTTTCCTCTTTTTTCAGCTCCCCTGTGGGCCACCTGTTTCCGAGGAGCTGAGCATTCACGATGACAAGGAAACCTGGAGGCTGAAAATAGAGCCGACTTCCCAGAATCTCAGGTACCAAGAGGGGAGAGGGGTGGGGACGTCTTGGACATGAGCTCATGTTAGCTGATGAAGTGCGGCTGTCATGGGTTCCACAGCTTTCTGTTCAGGTCCTGGTGACAGGGAGGGAAGCCAGTTTCTCTGGGAAATACTGCAGAGGTTTCCACCGTATTTTCATAGACAGGAAGGGCTGAGCTTCCACATGCTGGAAACATGGGCCAGACTCAAATGAACCAGTGGCTGGGGCTGTTTTTCTGATGAAAGTGCTCAATCACGTCCTACCTGTGAGAACTGCATTAGATCAATAGCCCCGCAACTCATTTTAATGTTTGTCACCTGAGCGCTAGAGGTCATCTGTGAACAAGGTCTGTCAGCCCAGGCGTCTCCTCCCTGAACCCACTGGCTTTTGAAACACACTTCAGACTGGTGTAAAACTTATCATTTCAAAAGTAGCTTTGTAACTTGTCCAGAAGGTCCTTGGCCCATCATATTACACACAACCTAGGAGCAAGGTGCCCTCAGTTATTAATACTGTTCATAGCACACCTGGGTCAGAACATCTCCTTCCTCAGCTTCTTTGCTTGTGGTCCTGACTCAAGAAAATACTAATAGCAAACATTATGTATTAGTTCTCTATTGCCATGTAATAAACTGTCCCAAACTTAGCTGCTTCAAACAACAATAAATATTTATAATCTCAAGTTTCTGTCCGTCAGAAATTCAGGAGGAACTTAGCTTGACAGTTCTGGTTCAGGGTCTCTTCCAAGGTTTCAGTCAAGATAACAGCTGTGGCTGCAGCCATCTGAAGGCTTGCCTGGGGCTGGAGGCTCTGCTTCCAAGGTGGGGCACTCACCTGGCTGGCAATCTGGTGCTGGCTGTGGGTAACGAGGACTTAGCTCCTGAACTACGTAAAGATATTACTTTGATTCAATTTTAAAATAGATATTAAACTAAGTAAATCAATATTCACCAAGAAGGATATAAAACCACATTTTCCTGCTGTTGTAATGTTGTCTACTGTCCTTTACGCTGCCACCTGTCTCTTCTAGGTACATGTCTACCCCCACTGCTCTGCATGCTTCTCAGGATCAGGAACTTTGGGTTATTAATATTTCTGGTGCCCAACCATCCCATGTCCCGACCCAGCTCCACTTCTCCTCCATTGCCCAAGAGTTTGCATAGCACGACACACACAGAAGGTGCTCAACATGAAGAGAATTCAGTAGCATCACGTTCTACCTGTAGTCCATTCCACAGCAGAAACAACACTAACTCCGAGGAGAACTTCCACCCATGTTCAGTTAGAGTGAACAGAACCATGGACCTCAGTTGTCCTGGTTTGATCCCCACAAATGCACTGATAACATCAGAAGCACAGACAGTAGTGGACCACGGGAATGTAGGAACAGGAGCAGAGGCCCCAGTGATTTCTTTTCTAGGCTAGGCCCGGACTTCACTCTGGCTGGAGTCCCGGGCAGAGTAGATATATTTGAAGGTGGCCGCCCACCCTCAAACATGGTCCTGAGGGCTATTTGTGACTCATCACAGTGGAGAAATTAGCCACTGGCTGAGCTGTGGAGGCGCAGAGTGAAACAAATCCTTCTCATTTAAAAAGGAAAGAGTGTCCTCTCCCACCCAGACTACTCCCTGCACAGGCTACGGCAGGAAGGGGAGGAGGAAGAAGAAGAGGAAGGAGGAGGCATTTCCTTTTCCAGACTAGACTGACAGAACGGCGGCTCTAACATTCCTCCTCTCCGTGGATCTCTCAGAGAGTATGGCCCCACTACTTGTCCAGAAAATACTTTCTCATCTGAGCACAGACTTCTTCCCTGCTCTCCTCTGCTTGCCCACCCCCGAGGCTGAACGCTTTGCTCCCTGCTCCTGCCCTGGCCGTGCTGTCTTGTCTTTCAAGGCCCCAGTAGGCCAGGACTCCTGTTGTTGCCCAAGAAAGAAACCCATTGCACATTAGCTTAACCTAGAAAAGGAATGTGTGGACTTAAATCCAGCAACTTTACTCCTAGGTATACACCCAAAAGAATAGAAAACAGGTATTCAAGCACTTATTCATGAATGTTCATAGCATCATTATTCATTTTTAATAATAGCCAAAAGGTAGAAGCAACTCAAATGTCTATTCGAATGGACAGATTAAATGGGTGAGGTATAGCCATACGGCAGACCACTATTCAGCCCTAAAAAAGGAATGAAGTACTTCTATATCTTCTATATCCTACAACCTGGAGAGACCCAGAGACCATGGTGCTAAGTGAAAGAAACCAGATACAAAAGGTCACATGTTATATGATTCCATTTATATGAAACTTCTAGAATAAGGAAAGCCATAGAGACAGAAAGCAGACGAGTGGTTGCCAGGGGCTGAAAGGAAGGCGGGAATAGGAAATGACTGCTGGATGGGTATTGGGGTCTCCTTTGGGGTGATGAAAGTCTGGGAACTGAATAGAGGCAACGGCTGCACAGCATTGTGCCTGCACTCAGGGCCAAGGAACGGCGCATTTTAAAATGGTCAGTGGTTAGTTTTATATTATGTGAAATATACCTCAATAAAAAAAAGCAAATGAGAAAAAACCCAATGCTTACAAAATAAAATTTAATGACAGTTGGGGGGAAAAAAAGAAAAAAAGGAATGTATGAGCTCATGTAAATGAAAAGTCTGGAATGGACCCCGCTGGCTTCAGACATGGCTGTATTCTACCTCCCAGTGACGCTGCCCGAGTTTTGTCTCCCTCTCAGCACTGCATTCTTCTTGGCGGCTCTCACATGGTGGGAGGAGAGGGCCACTGCCAGTTCTAGCATCACGTGATGCTTCAAGAGTAAGACAGGAGGCCTCTTCCTGGCTTGGTCCTGTGTCTGTCCTCGGGTCAGTCACCCCAGTCTAAGAGTATGGAGTATGATCTGGCTCAGTCACAGGGTCACCCCTGCAGCCAGCCCAGGAAGGGGGTGGGGGAGATGTGAGGTCAGCACCACCAAAGCTCATGGGCTGGATGGTTATGGTGAAATGGGAAAAGGAGGACTCCCTGCAGCAAAGAGTGTTGGGTGGCAAAAGCAATCTTCCATGGACCCTTCTCTGGGCTTTCTTGCCCTCTTGCCTGGTCTTCCTCCCACACCACGTGCTAAGGTTCAGCTCCTTCCCAGAGCATCTCTGCCCACTTGGCCCACTGGGACCTCCCCTGCCCGTACCACTACTTTCAAGAGCAGCATCCAGCCTTGTAGGTGGTGCCCAACCTACAAGGTTGTGTTAACTTGTTCAGTCTTTACAGAGAACACTTTGGCACCATGCACTAAATTTCTTATCTCTTCACCCTGCAGTTATATTTTAGGCATATTTTCTAAGGAAAAATTCAGTAAGAATGCTAAGATATATACTCATAGGGACAGTCTCTGGGTAATTGTTGATAACAGTGAACATGGAATAACATAAATGATTCTCAACAGGGGAGGGGTTAAATCACTTACGGTGAAGATGAATGAAGGGCCATCATGCAGCTGTTTAAAGAATATCAAATATCTGCATTTATTGACTTGACCATGAAATGCAATTTTTTAAAAAGAAAATATAGTGTGACTCCCATCCTTAAAAACATAGCCTTTGTAAGTGAGAGGGGAGACCATGGGATTCAGTCGCTATACAGACTTAATGCATACCTTAATGAACAAAATTAATACAAAATAAATTCATTATTTAATCACAACTCTGGAAGAACATTAAAAGGGCTCCAGGTCTTAACCATGTAGGCTCATCTTGGATGCCCATTCCCCCAAGGCCACTCCTCTAGGCCTTGTACCTTCACCAGAGCCTCTGATCTAACCCCCTGCTGAACTCTACTCAGGAGTTCCCTACTTGGGGCATCCTCCCTGTCCCACGGCATTCCTTTGTTATGTAGATCAACTCAGCTCACCTCAGCAAATACTAATTCTTCCTATCTCCAGAAGAGAGAAACAAGGGGAAAACAAATAGGCAGATTCAGGATTTTCTTCAGTGGGTAGGGGGAGAAGAAACAGGCTAAGACCACTCTTATGTTAATACTTTAATCTCATGTGAAAACATGTATCTGCATGCATAGAACATAGTAGGGGAAAACATACAAAAATTATATGAGGGCTATCACTGGGTGGTGGGATTACAGGTGATTTTGCTTCTTTCTTTATACCTTTTGTCTGAATTTCTTTTTATAGTGCGTGTTCTACTTTTATACTCAGAAAGAAGTTTTTTTTTCTTTAAACAAGAAGGCTTAGTACTGTGGCATATTTCTTTTTATTCTTTTTTTTCCCCAAGATCCAGCAAAGGATAAAGGGAATTGAGTCACTGAATCCATCCTCAACACAGGATGATTTCTCTTTTCTCTTTAATTTTAGAACTTTTAAAAAGTATCCCCCCTTCACAGATTATAAGAAATACAAATGAAAGAACACTCCTTGGTAGGTTTATAAATTTTATCTGTATCATGCTACTGTGTAGATTCATTTAAAATAAAGCAGGCTGAGCCTGCAGTGTAAGGACTGAGTTGCTCTGAGTGCCCAGGCCAGACCTTCCACAACCTGGGGCTGAGGGTGGGAGCGCTGCCCTTCCTCAGCAGCTGCCCCTACAAACTCTCCTCCAAATGGAAGCTGACCCATGCAGCCTGGCCACTGGGTGTCAGCAACTCCACGCTGCCACGCTGGAGTTTCCATTGCCCCTCATGAGAGCCTCTGTCAGGTCTAGGTGACCTTGGCCATGTGCAAAGCCAAGCAGGAACTGCCCTCCATACAAACTCACTATTTGCTCTGAGAGCTCTGGGGTCTGATCAGGGTAAAAATTACCCCCCTGCCTGCTCTCCTCTCCCTGCTGGGTCCCTCCCAGGCTCCTCTGCCACCTCCTCTGGGTCCTCTCTGGCCAGCTCAGCTTTTGTGTTTGGGCCAAGCAGGGAAAAAAGCATTTGGCTCAGGTTCTTGTTTGTCAGGAGTCCAACATTACCAGGGGTCTCGCCTGGTTTCAAGTATTTCCCGGTGCCTTTCCCTGCTCCACAGTCAAGTTTCTAGCCAGGATTTCTTGGCTCTGGGAAAGATTGAGTGCCTGTCTGAGCCTTCTAGGCCTGTGTTTCATTTGCAGCTGCCTGGCTCTGACTGGGTGACAGTCCCAGCCCTCCGCAGTCAGCCTATCCCTTCTGCTTGGCCAGCAGAGGAGGCCCTTTGTGTTGGTGTCCTGGGAACTTGTAAGGGAGGGGCTCCTACTTTGCGATGGCTGCCCAGTGTCCTGGGCTCACTGCGGCCCCGGCACAGGCTCAGGGCTGGCATTGCCTTCCAAGAGCTAGTAATTCCTGCCTGTCTGCAAAGGCAAGAATGCCAGTGTCAAACAGCCCCAGCCCCTAACTTTCTAAGTCAGCCTGGGACCTGTTCAACACCTGGTGCTTTCCTGCCAGAAATTTCCAGCTGTTCTGATCTTTCACACGGCTTGGCAAGGCTGAAAAGGTGGAAGCAAATAAATTCAGGAAGTCTGTAGAACATCAGACGTGGGCTGCAGGGCACCTCTCCCTCTCCCTGATTAAAGACCTCCTTGTGGACTCCCCAGTCACTTCTTGCCTTTGGATTCATCTGGGGCAGAGGGCCTGATGGGGCTGCTGGGCCCTGGAGTCCAAGTCCCAGAAAGAGAGAACAGTTTACTGCTGTGACACTCTGCCCCAGGCAAGGTGCCAAAGGGTTGCCAGCCCAGTGCAGAGAAGGGGTGTGAGCCGTGGCTGCAGGTTCCAGAGCCAACTTGGAAGATTGTTCAGGATATGGACACAGAAGTGAAGAATTCAGGGGACCACATATGTGTTCTCATCACCGTGGGCAACTCATGCCTTGCCACTGTGGGTGTGTGAGGGGGCTATGGATGTTAAAATGATGTATCTTGACAAAGAGTTCCTCTCTTCCTCTTCTTTCAGACTATAAAAGTATTTGCTGAGCTCTTGTTTGCTCTTCTTTCAGGCACCACAATCAAAGGTATGGAGCAATACTCAAGCATTGGTAGCCTACAGACAGTAACTCGGGGTGGGGGGGGTGTTCAGTTGCAATCTTTCAAGAAGGAAGATCTTGTCGGTGAGTTTCCTCTGTACACTTCTCACACTCCAGCGAGTTTATAGGAGATAAAACAGGTAGCGGCTGAAAGGTGCCTTGCCAGCCCAGCATGTGTTTCCAGCTCCCTTCCCCCAGAGTCGCTAAAGCCCACAGCTGACGGCGCTGCAGGCAAGGCCGGTGTACCGGGGTGTGAAGGAAATCTATGTGAGGCTCTTCCTGCGAACCCACGGAATTCCCTGGATGGTGGGTGAACCCAGGATGGTCGGTAGGAGGGGCTGCAGTTCTCCTGCTGCAGGGCGGTGGTGACAGGTCACAATGACTTGGGTTTGGCCCGTCCTCTGGCTACTGCAGGACTTTCACAGTCTGCACTTAGGTCCGCACACCACCACCCTGGGAGGTGGACAGGTACTGGTCTCAACTACAGATGGGATAACAGGCTCAGAGGTCCCACGACCGCCCAAGATCTCTGGGCTGATAAAACGCCCGGGCAGGGCGCAGAACATAAAACGTCCGGACCCCTGGGCTGGGGGGCGGCCCTGGCTTGGCCCTCGGGGTGCAGCTGATCGCCGGTTTGGCCCCGGCGGCCGGAGGCAGAGAGCGGGCTGCGTCTGGGCGCGGCCCGGGGAGGAGCGTCACAGCAGGAGCGGGCGGAGAGCGGGGGCTGGGAACGTGACCGGAGGCCGCGGCCAGAGCCGCAGGCGGGCAGGCCTTCGCCCCCGCGAGCCCCAGCTCCAGCCCGGCCAGGGCGGCGCCGGCAGGGCCCCGAGCTCCCTGCGGACGCTCTCGCCGCGGCCATTGGCCGCCCGGAGCCGGGGTGGGAGGGGGAGCGGCCGGGGCGTCGGGTTACTGGGACCGACCGGCGGCGGCCGCGGGGGGAGGGGTGCGCGCGGCAGCTGGCCCGGGAAGGGGCGGGGTCTCGGCCAGAAGGACCCTCTCCGCCTGAGCCGGCCCCGTTCTTGACCTCAAAGGGAAACCATTACCACGTTCGTGTCCACCTCCCTCAGCAAACATTTGTGAAACTCCCGTTACTTGCCAGGTGCTGTGTTGGACTTGAGCGGGTGCAAAATGGCACATGTGGGGAGGCCGCCCAGACTTGCATCTAATCGAGGAAATAAGAAATCCACCGGGTAGAACGCTGCAGACACCAGGAAGTAGGTGACAGGCCTAACAGAATCCCGAGCAACCCCAGTGATAGAGGTTCCTGGGAAAGGAAGCCTCCCCCCCCAGGGTAATCTGGGAAGCTGCCACGACTGAGGGGGCCAGGTGTGGCTTCCCTGACACCTCCCTCGGGGGCCTTTCCCCACACGCGGCCCCCAGCTAGCCCTAGACAGCCCTCCTGGCCACCCTTCCCTGCGCTCTCAAACCTTGCCCGGGTGCCTGTCCTCTCAAGTTCTCTAGAACCCTCACTTCTTCCTGTCTGGGCTCCGAGGACAGGCTGCCCCACAGCCCTCACCAGTAGAGGCTCTTTTCCCCTCTCAGGCCATGCACTTCTCTGCCTGGAGACGTCCTCACCACCGAAGCTTCCACTCTGTTCCTCCTCCTTCAAAAACCCAGCCCGTTTGGAATGCATGTCCTCAAGAGTTTATTACGCACTTCTCCTAGGTAGTGTCACCTATCGCCCTCCTGGTCACTCTCTCTGTCCCTTGATAATCGTAGCACCAGGCTCTTTCTCTTCCACTGACCTCGTTCTTGGTGACTTCAGCGGCAGTGCTGACGGTCTACCCAACACCCTGGCCCCTAAGTCCCTTCACTGTCTTAGCCCTAGCAATGTATTTCTCCTACCCCACCTTAGCTCCCTGGTCAAGCCCTAGACCTTGGAACCATGAGTGTCTACACCATGTCTACAATCTCAGATTCAAACATCCCACCACCTGCCAGCCCTCTAGCTCACTCTCTAGTCCTTCCTTTCCACCCAAGACCTCCAATTCATTGTGCTACTGCTTTCACTATTTATCTCCTACCAGGTCTTTGCTTCTCAGACAGCTGAGATTTCATGATCCAGCACACAAAATCTCCCTGGCAAACACTCTTAACTCCCTTACACTGCTCTCCATCGTATTCAGCTGGCAAACATCCAACTGTGGTTAGATCAAACTGTTTTACTTCACACCTGCAATGGAGCCGTTGAACACCACTGAAGAAAATTCCCCAGCTACTCTGGATGGACTCATTTCAAATTTATGCCCATGAATTTCAAATGGGCGCTTGAACTGCTGGACAATCCTGCTATAGTTTCTTAGAAAATTCCTTTTCCCTCTCCACAGAGCAACAATTTCACACTTTCTCCTCTCTCTACGTATTTTCAACAACCCTTCCTCTTTCACTCTCAGTCTGACCTCAGACTACCCTTTATGGAGAAAATAGGTACAATCAAACCAACTGCCTGACCTTTCTACCACCAAAGCCCCCAGAATGCCTGCGGCTCTGCCTTCTTCCCGCCTCTCTGTGGCCACCCCTCCATCAGTGCCCAGGGCCCTTTCCCCTTCCACCAGCCTCCACCTTTCTTTCCTTCACCATCAATCCTCTTGACTAGATCCTTCTTGTTGAAGTAAAACAGGACTTGTTTCCCTAAACTTAAAAACATGTCAGCCTTGGACTCACATCCCCTCAGGCTACGGCGCCTCTGGTCTGCCTCTCTTCAGAGGTACGCACACTCCTCTTCCCCATCGCCCATTCTCACCTCCCGCCACTCCAGCTGGGCTTTTATCCTTACTATTCTGTTGGCATAGCTCTTACCAAGACTGCCAGAGACCTACATCTCGACTAGACAGTGGCTAGTTCACAGTCCTTGCCTCGTCTCGTCTCCCAGTGGCACTGAACGTGTTTGACCACTCTGTGGTGGATGGAATTATTGATCCTAGTTCTTGTCACTCCTCCCTGTGTCCATGTCCTTCTTGCTAAAGGTGGAGTGTATTTTCTTGCCTCTTGATTTGGGCCTGGCTGGGTGACCTGTTTGGTGAATGAAATATAGGAGGAAGTGACATTGTACCAGGTCTAAGCCTAGGTGTTGGGAGGCATCTCAAGTTGCCTTCTGCCTATGTCTACTTGTGCCAATATTATCACCATGGGAAAAGCTTGTCCTAACTGGCCTGTTGGTGCAAGGACGATGAAGGACATGTATGAGAGCAGACCCAGATCCAACTACAGCTTAGAGCTGCCCAGCAAAGGCCAGCAGTGTCTAGCTGACCTCCAGTTGACCCACAGTAAGGTAAGTTAAAAAAAAGTAAGGAAGTAAAATAAGTATTTACTGTTATGTGCCATTCCTATTTTTGTGGGTTTTTTTTTTTATTGTTGTTGTTACCCAGCAATATGGGACTGATACATCCTCCTGAAATACTTTTTGCTCAGTTACCCTCTAATCACTACCTTTTGGTTTTCCTCCAACCTTACAGGCTATTCTTCTCAGACTTTGCTGGCTTTCCCTCTACCAGATCTCTAAATGTTGGAGTGGCTTGCGTTTTAGCCCTCTCTCCTATCTTTACTCGTTCCCTAAGTGCAATGATCCAGGCCACAGCTTTGAATGCCATCTACATGCTGGCTCTCAAATTTAAGCCTGAAGGAGAGATGCCCCTGAACTCAAACCTGTCTCCATATAGCCACCCGATGTCTGATAGGTCTTAGCATGGCCAAAGCAGAACTAGCGACCCACCCCTTTCCCCCAGCCACCCAGTCAGCCTAAAAATGGAGGCATCACCCTCGACTGCTGCCTTCTGTCAGGTCAGTACATCAGAGCAGCCTCCTCCTGCACCTCCAAAACTGGTCCAGAAACCAGTACCACATCTCCCCATCTGCACAGCCACAAGCTAGTTCTATCTCCCTTTTCCAGGACTTCTGCAACTAAATCTTCACTGTTTTCCTCAGCTCCTAGTCTGTGTTCCACAGTGCAGCCAGAGTGATCTTTCTAAAGGGTAAAAGAAATATCTTCACTTTCACCTTAAAATCCTCTAAAGGCTTCCCCTTGTAACCGTAATAAAAACCACACTCCTTACTTTGGCCCATGAGGATTTGGTCCATGGGCCAAGTCCCAGTCCCTGACTATGTTCCCAAATGCCCTCAAATCTCCATGTTCACACTACTGCAGCCACAGCAACTGGCCTTCATGATGTCTTGAACACAGCACTCCCGCTCCTGCCTCAGGACTTTTGCATTTACTATCCCTCCTGCTTGAAGAACTCTTCCCCAGATCTTCACAGGGCTGCCTACTTCCCATCTATAAGGTCTCAAATGTCATCTCCTCCAAAAGGCCTTCCCTGTCTAAATAAAGCTACAGCACCAGCCCCACGGCCCCGTGTCCCGCACCAACACCCTTAACTCTCACTTTAGTTAGGCTTCTTTGTAGTATTATCAACACGTGAACTTGTTTGGCCTTGCATCTATTCTGTTCCTTCCCATTAAAACACAAAATCCTTAAAGGCAGGTGTTTGTCTTGGTCTTTGTGGTATTCCCAGGGCCCAGAACATGCCCTGCACATATTGGGCTCTCAGTAAATGTGTGCTGGCTGATCGATGCCAGAACTGAACATAGAAGGGATGTGATGGCTAGATCACCGAGATGGGGAGGGTGTCCCAGGAAAGACAGCTGCAGGGCTAGAGAATTCAGGATATACCCATGGTGATGCTGGGGTTCTTGTTCATGGAGCCAAAGAATGAACTTTGCAAACACTCAAGGTAGGAGAGCAAGGCAGAGGCTTTTATTTAGAGGGAAAGCGAGAGGACAGAGCTCCTGACTCAGGCCAGGAAGGGAAAAGAGAGCCCTGGGTGGTACATTGTCTAGGAGTTTTGTAGGCTGTTGAGAGACAAAGGGCTAGGGGATGTACACCTGCTAGGTGGTCTCAAAATGTTTATCTTTGAAGAGACATTAATTTTCTTATTAATCTTCTGGTCATTTACAAGAAATTTACTGCTCTGATTTCCTCCCAGGATAGCAGCTTCCTGGTCTGGGAGTGTATCACTTAAGACTGCCTGCTTTGCTCCTAAAGTGGGCTGAGTTATTGTCTGTTTGCTTAAGAGTGTGTTAAGAAAGTTACTTTTTGGGTTTTAAAATGCAATCTTATTTTCAAGACGGAATCCTTCCTGTTTGTTTTGGGCTTGCTTGTTAAATTGCCCAAGTGGCAAATCACTTGACTAGGGCTGGGGGAAGAAAAGCAGCACCTGGGGAAAGTCAGAAAAACAAGCTGGGCCCCCCAGCAGGCCAAAGCAAATTCTACAATGGATTATCTTGCTTTGTTTTTTCCAGAGGCCCTCACCCTACTCTAAGCCCAGGGTCCCTGTCTCAATGGGACCAGGAGGGGTCAGGCTGGCTACAGGGGAGAATTCATGTGAGAAGGGGGGGGAGAAAAGTCTGCATGGTGGGAGGCCTTAACCGACCTCACTCAGAGTCCTTTGAATTAGTGGGCAAGGCTGATAATTATGAATCATGAACGTGGTATGTTCAAAGCAAAGGTTTTAGGATGATTAATATGGTTGAAGGGTATGCATTTCTGAGTGTCCTTAACTAAGTGCTATCCTGTAGAAGACAAAGACATCTAGAAGAATCTGGGAGCCCAGGGGAGTCAGAGATGGTCCCTGAGGATTCCAGATGCAAGAAAACCCATTATCCAACCTTTTAGGGACCAATATTGAGTTCCAGGTTTTGGAAGGTCTCCCTGGGTAATTAAGGGTTTGCTGAACGCACAGCAGGCACTCACACACGTGTTAATGAGCTGGTGCCCTGTGTCTTAGGCTCCCTTACACCCTCCCCCTCTTAGCACACACACATACACACGACTACATTGCTTTTTTTTTTTATCACCCAGTGCCTGCACACAGCTTCACCAGACCCCCACCCTACGGATACACCCGGACCCAGCTACTTGCCTTCCCAGCCCCCTCCACCCAATTCCATTGTCAAGAGTTGAACAAAAGGCCCAAGGCATCCTGGGTTAAAGGATTTTAACTCTGCCAATCCCAGGAGGTTCCAACAAGCAGCAGCTTCCTGCAGCAGAAAAGTGACTGAGAAATCTCCCCAAGGGACGGGGATTTTCTTTTCTGCTCTGAAAAACGGAACCTGGCCGCCAATCAGATGGCTCCCCCCAGAACCCTACCCCAGCCTCCGGCCCCAAGAGCTCCACCCCCGCCCCCACCCCCACCCCAGGGATTAGGAGCTTTCTCTCCCTGAGACCTCCCTGCAGTCAAACGGGTGTTTTAGTGTTTCGCTGAGGACACCTATTTGTGGTCGTCAGGCTTGCTAGCTGCCACCCAAGCCAGAGGACCGATCCCCGCCACCCCATCAGGAGGGGCTCCCGTCTGCTCTCCGCCTCATCCCCCCGCCCTCTGCCTCCCGCACTCCACCCCGTGCCCACACTGCTGCTCTGGACGCCCGGTCTGTGCCCCCGTCCGCTCGCCGCTGCTCCCGAAGGCGCCGCCCACCGCCCGGCACAGAGAAGAGTGGAGGTTCTACCGCCCGCTTTGGGCCTCGGCGTGGCCCCTCCGCCTACCCCGCGCGGCCCCATCCTCCTCGGCTATCAGCTCCTGAACCTGACCGGAAACGAACTTGTCTTCTGGAGGGAAAAAGGGCGAGCTAGTTCTTTGCAAGAGCATCTCCAAGGGTGGGTTCGATGCGTCTCAGTGCGCCTCTGTCCTGACCGGGGGGAGTAGTATCTGGGGAGCCCTTGCTGGCTGCTCTGCCCCAGTCCCAAAGGTTCCTGGAACAAAACCGCATTTGGTGTCAAGCCCCTTTTGCCCACCCAGAAATTCAAGTTAAACATGCATTTTTTTCTTCTTAAGTTTTTCACATAGAAGAGATACCGGGGAAATCAGAAACACGTTTGGGAAAGAAGAGAGTAGTAAGCGATGGCATTTAAACAACACAAAAATGCCCACGCCGGAGCCGAGGCGCACCCGGCGACGGCGCAGCGCCCTCTGGCGGTCGCGCTGGCCCCCCGCCCCCACGCTCCTGAGCGGAGCCGAGAGCCTCCCCAGAGCCTCAGACACTGGGACAACTTTGGAGGAGGGGAATTAAAGGTGTCCGACGCCCAGGCCTGGGACATGTTTTTGTTGTTCCGTGGCTAACGCTGA
Organism: Smutsia gigantea; assembly: GCA_032199065.1. NCBI lineage: Eukaryota > Metazoa > Chordata > Mammalia > Pholidota > Manidae > Smutsia > Smutsia gigantea. The sequence goes on along the minus strand of JAVSCE010006642.1, from coordinate 21,631 downwards.
AGCCAAGAACCGAGGAAGGGGCCCAACACAAAAGAAAAGCCCCTTTTCCACTTTAAATGGCGGCCTGAAATTCGACCAACACAGCATCATCCCTTCACCTACTGGCTTCTTTTTAGAATTTAAATGGGTCAAGGGCTGATAACGGATCAAAAACTCACAAATATCACCATAAAAGAGTATCATCTAACATTCTGGCCCCTCTTGTTAGTTGCCAGGGCATCCTTTGTGCTCTGAAGAGCGGTGTTATTTTAGTCTGCCCCACCCCTAGTAGCCATTACCTCCATTTCACTTGGCTCCAAGTTTTCTCGTCCCTTGTACATCCTAAGCATTTCTCCTCTCTTTCCACTTCTCGCTCTCTCAGTGGCTACGTGAGTTGGGGCTCACACAGGATACTGCCTGGGTTGCTGCTACCTCAGTGGGAATAGCTGGCACCCTCCCTTGGCACACGGGATTCCAGGGACAGCCTGGGGGGCTCTCTCAAGTTCTCTCTCTGCCCACATGCAACACCACTCTACCTGCCTGGAGGCAGCCGCCTCATGGTGGTAGGGGGGCCCCTCTTCCCAAAGTCAGCAGCGTCCTCTTGCTTTCAGCCTCTTGGCTATCTGGAGTTTCTCTTCAAAAAAAGTATTGCCACTCCTCCATCTGGTGGAAACCAGAAGAGGTGGGGGTGCTGGGTTTCTGAGGGACCCAGGCAGGTTCTCCCCCAGCAACTCTGAACCGCTCTGTTCTCTGCCTGAAGGGTTTCCACTCATCCGTACTGTCTGATGGGAGTTCCTCCAACTTCATATCTTCTTTGTCCTTGAGGTATTTCCTGCTGTATTTATTGCTGCATAACAAGCCACCCAGTGGCTTAAAACGATAAACATGTATTTATTTGCTCATAACTCTGTGGGTCAACTGGGCAGTTTCTGGCCTGGCTCTGCTAGGCTTGCTTATGTGGCTGTGGTGAGTCGGCAGGTCGCTGGCTGGTTTAGGACAGCCTCACGCACACAGCTGGTGGTTAGCAGGCTGTCAGCTGGAGTGAAGGGGTGGCTGAGCTCCGCATCACATCCAGCAGGCTGGCCTGCACTGGGCTTCTGTGAAGCTGCAGGGCTGCTCGGGGCCAAGGCTTGGAACTGTCACACCCTTACCTCTGGCCCTGTTCTCTTGATCCAACAAGTCACAAGGCCAGGCCAAACTCAGGGGGTGGGGAAATACAGACCCCAACCCCTGATGAAAGGAGCTACAAAGTACTGTAGCCCTTTTGCAATCCACCATGCCCTCTTCTTTCATGGGGCACACTGTCAATAAATAAACACTCTCAAGATACTATATCCCTTATGCACACCACCACAGGCCCAAGTCCAGCAGTCCCTGTGTCTTGGTTCAAATGTTGACTCCATGCTTACCAGATGTGTGACCCAAGGAAGTTATGTTACCTCTCTGGGCCTCAGTTTCCTAATCTGTAAAAATGGGATTTGTAAATATTAAGTGAGTTAACCCATATTAAGTACTTAGGCAGTGTGTGGCACATCCTAAGTGCCCGATAAATGTCAGCTAGTATGCCAGGAGGTGACTGATGGCTGCCCACCATGATAGCTGAGGTGACCAGCACCATAGTCCAAAGCTGCCCCAAAGCCCCCACCCACGACTGCTGACAGCGGCAGCCCTTAGGTGTTCACTGGGCCCCACTGAGATGCCAGTGAAACGGACCTGTCAGTTTCTACCAGCTCTTTCCGTGAAGCTCGCCTCTCCACAGATGGGACGGTTTCGCTGTTACAGAAAGGACCCTGAAATCAGACAGACCTGAGGTCTGCTGCTGGCCCTTCTTCCTGAGGGATTTAGACAAGCGAATTCATCTCTGAGTTTCCGTGTCTGTGCCTGTAAAATGGGAGTAACCACAGTGCCTCCCACAGAGCATATAAAACATAATATGAACTCTCACCTAGATTACTGAAATAGCCTTCAAACCTGACTCTGCACCATGCTCATGCCCTTAAAAGTCTATTCTCTACTTGCAAACTGATATTTACATTTTTATTTTGTTACACTGAATATTTGTTAACTTTTAAATAACAAAAACTACACATTGGATGTTAACAGTGCTGGAGTGTGTTGCCTCCTGCCTGTAACTCTCTCCATATTCATCCAGGCACATACACTAGAGTGACTTTTTTTTAATGCAAATTGTATCATATCACTGCCCTTCTGAAAACCCTCCAATGGTTTGCCATGGAGTTGGAATAAAACCCTAATTCCTTCTGATGTTCTACAAAGCCCTGTGATTTGGTCCCTGCCTTCCTCTCCTTGTTTCCTACCCTTTTCCTTCTCAGTCCTGCCACATTATACCTTGTTTGTGCCAAGCTTATTCTCTCTTTTGGGTCTTTCTTTATTTTTAATCTTTTTTTTTAATTGTAGTTGATATACAATATTATATTGGTTTCAAGCCTATGACATAGTGATTCAAGTTATCCACATTATTAAAATCTACATTATCTATATGACTAAAATCCTCAACCCAGTAACTAGTGTAGTTACTGTCAACATACGAAGATGTTACAGAACTATTGACTAAATTCTCTATGCTGTACTTTCATCCCTGTGACTAATTTATATTATGATTGAGATTTGTTGTCTCTTTATCCCCTTCAATTGTTTCACCCACTCACCCTAACCCCTCCCCCATGGTAAACACTGGTAATTTCTTAGTGTCTGAGTCTACTGCTATTTTGTTCATTTTGTTTCGTTTAATTTTTAGATTACACATATAAATGAAATAACAGGGTGTTTGTCTTTCTCTGCCTAGTTTGTTTCAGGTAGCATAATGCCCTCTAGGTCTGTCCGTGTTGCAAATGGTGGGATTTTTTTCTTTTATATGGCTGAATAATATTCCACTGTGTATGTGTATCACATCTTTATCCATTCATCTATTGATGGACACTTTGGTTGCTTCCATATCTTGGATATTATAAAGTGGCAATAAACACAGGGGGGGTGTATATCTTTTCCAAAAGAAAAAAAGAGCATAATATGAAGAACTTAAGAGCCTGTGCTTTAAAAATGCTGCACTCAGAGGACGCAGACCCTGTATTGTCCCTGAAGATGCCTCTCCCATGGGTGCTGAGAAGTTGCCATGGATGAATACTTTTCCTCAGAAATACCCACAGTCACTCAGGAAGCCCTGCTCCCTCAGTCCACCAAGATGGGTCAGGATCCTGGGGAAGAAGCTGAGCTCTCCCTGCAGTTGTTGGCTTAATGTCTGGTCCTTCCACCATCCTTCCTGAGGCCTGGACCTATGCTTCATTTCAACCTAGTACCTCTAATAATACTTAGCGTATGTCTGGACAGGGTAGGTACTTAATAAATGTTTGATGAAAGAAAGAATGAGTAAATGCGAATATAGGAGTGGAGAGAATTTCCCTCTCCTCTCCTGGGCTCTCTGGCTGGGTCTATGACATAACTGACAACAGGCAGAGTAACAGGAGTAAAAGTGTATGTATTTAATATTACATGCATGGGGAGTCATAGGGTAAAAAAATGAATATCCAAAAGGAGATGAAATTTGAGAGCTTATATGCCATCTTAGTAGGGGAAAGGCAGGGGATGCAGGTTCCGAAGGGGAGAGTACATGATTCTCAGGGAAGATGAGTGGGCCCTTGGAAGACTAGGTGGCAGGCATGCCTGCATGAGGCAAAGCTTGTCTGGGTGTGCTGTGACCTCTAGTCACCTCCCCTGTGATGAGAGTCCCTCTTCCCAGGCTGATAAACTCCAGGTATGGGATTTAGGACAATGGAGCTCCTTTTGGAGGCTGTCTTTAGGCCAATAAGTGGAGAAAGCCTCTTCCTGCATTTACTGTTTTCCAAGTGCCTTCAGCTCAAAGTAATCCGTACACCAAAGCTGCATATTTTAGGGTGGCGTGTCCTGAGGTTCTTCAAGGACTTCACGTCACTCCAGCAGTTTTCATTTTCCTCGGAGGAAACGGACTTCTTTTGGATGACTTCCAAACCAAGTCAATCCCCTCTAGCAGAAGGGAAGGTGTTCCCGAGAACTGGGTGGGCGTAGGTGGTACTCCTTAACCTGGCTGCCAGTTGCCATCAGGGAAGCCGAAGCCCAGGCCCACCCCTAGGGAATCAGATGTAAGTGGCATGGGAGCAGCTTTGGTGTCCAGAACTGGGAGATACCCCTGATTTGTGCACATTCATCATTTCCACTGAACCCCTCCCAGAACTGAGTCTTCCAAAGCTGACAGCAAAGAGCCCCAGATTCCCATGGCGGTTCCCATAGAGTTCAAACCTGAGTGGAAAATGAATGAGGCTAGGCAGGGATTAAAAAGGACGCCACGAACCCAATTCCATTACTCAGTGTGCATTTGTGTGCCTAGACAAAAGTGGGAATAAATAAAAAGCCACTCATCAAACTTGTTGCTTTGAGCTATTCATGAAATGAGTTCATCTTCAAAACGTGTGTGAAAGTCAGGGGCAAGAGCAGAGGTTGAGGATGGCTGGCTGCAGAGCAGACCAGGGGCCCATGGAGTGTCCCCAGGGAGTCAGAGCCCAGCGGTCCTGTTAGGAAACTCTGTGAGCCAGTCACACAGGTGGCCATTCAAACCAGTGGCTTGGGGAAGGGGGTGGTGGAGAGGAAGAAACAGCTCCTTCTGTGAGGATGGGACTAAAATACCTCTACAAAATTGGAAGAGAAAACAGGAGAGGGGCTCCTGGTATAAAGAAAGCTGAACTCATAAATCCATCTTATTTAGCCTGATGCACCTTTAGCTTGGCTGCATGGCTGTGCACCCACCTGCCACCTGGCCTCTGTTAGGACGGTGGGAAAGCATGGGGAAGACGAGGGGGGCATGTGGGCAAGGGCTCAGGTAGGTACCCCCTTGTAGTTTGAGAAGATGGGGATCTCCTTGGAATGCCCAGGTGTGGGACTGGGGAGGAAGACTGTCACCGTCAAATGAGACTTGTAAACTTGGAATGTACATTTAGGCCTCTTGAAAAGGGTCTGATTGCTTAAAGGATAAGGGAAGACAGGCCAAGGTTGTGCCGGTCCTGAGCTGGGCCCAAAACTCTCTGTGACACACAGACTGTAATACACCAGCAGCAATGACTCTTGGGGCAGAGGGTGGCCCTGGCCTATTTTCATCCCTATGAACTGGGCTGCATGTTCAGAACTTGTTCCAGGACCCACCCCAGCTTTCCCTCGACTCTCGGCACTTAGGCTTCCTTAGGATTGTACCCAGGAAATTCAAAATTTTAAATATGAGCCCCAAGTGATGCCAAGGTGTCTAAGGACCAAGGGCTTTTGCAGTTGGTAGATGGGAATAGAGGGGGCCAGTGGCTCCCAAACCTGGGGGCTGAGGTTGGACCTGGAGCTTTAGAAGCCAGCCTCTGGCCCGAGTTGATCTGAAGTGGGCCCAGGAGTCAGGACTGTTGTGCCATTCCTCAGGGGAATAGGATAATCACTCAGGTTAGGTGTCCTTGGAGTGAATTAACTGGGAAGTAACTTCCCTGATCTGTGACTTGACCCTGGAAATCTCCCCACATTGCCTCTCCATTCAGACTGGGGCAGTCTACACAGACCCTCAGTCTACACAGGCCTAGGGGCATGGAGATGCTGGGAACATTGTGTGTTGGAGGTTTTTCCCCGACCTTTATTAGAGATGTAATTGACGTATTACATTGTATAAGTTTAATGTATATAACATGTTGGTTTGGTGCACTTAAATATGGCAAAATGATTAGCATCATAGCATTAGCTGACATCTCCATCACATCTCATAATTACCATTTCTTTTTTGTGGTGAGAACATTTAAGATCTACTTTTTTAGCAGCACTTAAGCATATAATACAGTATTATTAACTATAATCATGCTGTATATTAGATCCCCAGAACTGATTCATCTTATAACTGAAAGTTTGTACCTTTTGACCAACATCTCAATGCCCCCACCCCCCAGCTCCTTGTAACCACCATTCTACTCTCTGTTTCCATGTGTTCAGCTGCTTTAGATTCTGCATATATATAAATACTATCATACAGTATTTGTCTTTCCCTATCTGACTTACTATAATGCCCTCAAGGTCCAACCATGTTGCAAATGGCAGAATTTCTTTCCTTCTTCGTTATGGCTGAATAATATTCTATAATACATATATCATATATATTTATATGATATATAGCATATTTTATGGTCAGTAGCATCATATTCCTATCTTGAACGCTATCCATCATTAAATAAAGACATCCCTGAAATAGGTTGCTCTCTCCAGCAAAGACTTACAGTAAGCTTATTGCCAGGAGTGGTCACTTTTTCCAATAAATATATCATCTGCTTAGAAAAATAATATCCCTAAATTTATATATATATATATACACACACATATACATACATGCATGCACATAACTGCATCTCTGTTGTCCATTTATCTGTTGATGGACATTTAGGTTGTTTCCATACCCTGGCTGTTGTGAATAATGGTGTAATGAACAAGGAAGTGGAGATACTTCTTCAATGCCCTGTTTTTATTTCCTTTGACTATATACCCAGAAGTGGGATTACTAGATCCTACGGTATTTCTATTTTCAAGATTTTGAGGAAGCTCCATACTCTTTTCCACCGAGGCTGTGCCAATTCACATCCCACCAGAAGTGCACAGGGTTCCCTTTTCTCCACATCCTCGGCCAACACTTGTTATCTATTGTCTTTTTGACGATAGCTATTCTAACAGGTGTGAGGTGAGTGGGGCCATTGTTTTGAAATATTTTTGGATTGATGAGAACCCACAAAATGGGTTCAAAGTCAGCAGAGTATCTTCTCAAAAAAAAACCAGACCCTCCCCAAGGCAGATCAACTTTCTCATGTGCTTTTGGCCTCAAGAGAGGGAGTCTGGCTGCCATCCTGCCAGCTGCAATTCAGAACAGCAGGCAGTGAAAAGTCAGCTGTGGTCGAGTCCTAACACTCACAGGATGTGAACAGACACACACGCATGTGTGTTTACACCAGCTGAGGCCCTGCTTTCTGGTAATTCCAGCTGTGGAGGCTGCCTCTTTGCCAGTGGGTGAACTTCAAGGCAAGCTCAGCCTTCACCAAAACAACCTTCCTTCTACAAAGAGCCTTTCAATTCTTACCCCAAAATAACACTATATGCAGCTTATACTCTATTAATATCAAAATGGGCAGGGGGTCTGCGAGGTCAAAACTAGTTTCATAATTAGAGTTTATTTGCCTTTTTCACTCTCATTTTCTCATAAATGGATGAAGCTATGCGCTTTGGGAAAACTGTCTGGTATCATAACAGAGTGAGTCCAGAAGCAGATATGAAACTCCATCTGTGTTTTATTAAGCTAAACATTTAAAAATTTTGCAGGTATGTAAAATGGTGCCACACTCTCACTAACATTTTTGTTTTGGAAAACATAGTTATTTTAAATTTTAAGTAAGTAATTAAAGTCTTAGGCTATGCTATCTTCACCACACCCCAATAAAACTAAGGCTTCCCGTCTATGAGTTCCTTTTGTAGAAAGTGGTGTTTATTTTGTGACTTATCATTCTTCACGAAGACCAGATTTTCTTCAGATACGTTGAAAGAATGTTTTGAATGCTTCTGTCTTTTTTGTTTGAATTTCTTTTAGAAAAAATATTATAGTTTCATAATTAGAGTTTATTTGCCCTTTTCACTCTCATTTTCTCATAAATGGATGAAGCTATGTGCTTTGGGAAAACTGGTATCAGAGTGAGTCCAGAAGCAGATATGAAACTCCATCTGTGTTTTATTAAGCTAAACATTTAAAAATTTTGCAGGTATGTAAAATGGTGCCACACTCTCACTAACATTTTTGTTTTGGAAAATATAGTTATTTTAAATTTTAAGTAAGTAATTAAAGTCTTAGGCTATGCTATCTTCACCATACCCCAATAAAAACTAAGGCTTCCCGTCTGAGTTCCTTTTTTAAATTTCAGTTTTAATTTCTAATATGGTAAATATTGAGAAATAGAACCCACATACATAAAAAGCTCTTCTGACGTCCTCAATAATATTTAAGAGTATGAAGGAGTTCTGAGATCAGTAAGTTTAAGAATCGCTGACTTATTTCTTCCCCAAATCGTATATAGTGTCCCTTAGGCTCCCCGCAAAGTTCACAAATGTGCAAGGTCTCCTTCCCAATCAACGGCTGGGCTCCACCTTGGTGAGGCTCGGACATCTCTCACTCCCCGACCCAGAACAGCCGCCTCAAATTTCGCCAAAGCCCTACACCTCCCTTTTTCTGTTCCTCCCTTTTCGCCTTCCAGAGTGAGAGCGTATTCCCTCCACACCGCTCAGCAAACCTAGGAGGGGGCTAGGGATTTGTGTGCCCTTGCGAAAGTTAGGGACGAAAACACAGACGCTTCCCTCAAGGAACTGCTGATTTCGTAGGAGATACAGACAGCTAAGCAACTGCCAGTGAGATACCTGTTTTGTTTTTCGCTAGCTTCCACCTGGGGCGAGGAGAGGAGTTGAGTCAGCCCTCCCGTGTCTCCCTCCCTCCAGCCACCCAGATTCCCAACATCCTAGGCCCCCGCGCGCCCCCTGGTGGTGCCTCGTCTGCACAGCCTTTTCCCTTGAGCTGCCCGACATGCACTAGAGCAAGTCTTCACTTCTGGGGATCCCAACTCTGGGACCCCCATCTCTGAGGATCTACCTCGATCCTTGGAGGCCTTCTGTCTATCTCTCTGCACACGATTTCCCCTTGATGACCAATCCCAACCCGCTTCTTCTGCCTTTGTGCCTGCCCATTATGAGTGCTAAGCATCGACCGAGAGTATGTCACGGTAGAAGTTAATTATCGGTGCGGACTGGACCCAAGTCCAAGGAACGCGATGCCAAAGTTTCACTTCTTACTGACACGCCCTGTAACAAATAATCCGATGTCTAAAGCAGCCTTGTGCATTGGGGATTGATGGACTTTCTACTCGGGTGCCAAGATTCTTCAGGAGGGAGAAAGTGATCTGGACCCTCCGGTTCTCATTAGCCTGGATTCCCTGCTCTACCACAGCGCATGTTGTACTTCTGCATTGTAATGTGGGGATCATTGGAGGTCCGCCAGTCCTTCTAGGGCTTTCTTCCAGGGACACAGGGGCCCTCCCATTGTTGTGTACAGGACTGAGGAGGTCTACTGTAAAATCCCAAACACTTCAAAGAGAGTATGCACATGAACACGTTGACTCTGACTTACTCAAAACAAAAAAGTCCTAAAATTGAGGAACGAAACACCAAAGTGTCTCCTTTTTAATCAAACCCTATTAATTCAAAATGAGAACATCCTCAAACTAGGAACAGTGGGGAGGTGGGCAGGGAGTTCAGAGACATCAAGGTATCCTCTGGACCAGCTTAAGAGTTTCTCCTACAGTCCTGACCCAGACTCCATTAGCAGGAACCTCACTGCCCCATAAGCAAACTCAACCATCTTAACCTAGTGGTTTCTATGGTAACCATCAAAGAGCGATCGCCTTTTCTTTCTTACATATGTTCTGCCCCTCCCTCCCCCCAATCACTTTCAGGCATGACCTAGAACTGGATTCTATTCAAATATATTTGCAGAGGTATCGTTTTTCCCCCTTTTAATCCATGTTTTAAGAAAGTACAGGCTGTTTCTTCCATTTACACAGGTACACCCTTTAACAATAAACCAGTATTGTCAGTATATGGGAGTTAATTTTATTATTCTTTTTACTTTTGTGTAGGCTTAAAATTTGCCATAATAAAAAAACTATAATATTTTTTCTAAAAGAAATTCAAACAAAAAAGACAGAAGCATTCAAAACATTCTTTCAGCGTATCTGAAGAAAACCTGGTCTTCGTGAAGAATGATAAGTCACAAAATAAACACCACTTTCTACAAAAGGAACTCATAGATGGAAAGCCTTAGTTTTTATTGGGGTATGGTGAAGATAGCATAGCCTAAGACTTTAATTTTGAGGCACAAGAATAATATAAATAAACCTTTAAAGTATTATAAAATGTGGCTATTTGGGGGGGGAAATTTTTAAATCAATTAATCCCATTGTCTTTCTTCCACAAGCTCCTTCCCATCTTTCCCCCAAGCACCCTTCACCCTTCCAAACCTTTCAAGCTTCCACAATGAGAAATCCAGCAAGTGTGAACACCTGCTGCTCTTGCATTACCACGGGGTTGGGTAAACTGCCTTCCTTGAGCCAGTTCAGCCTGGACCCTGTTTCTATGGCCAGTCAGCTGAGAATGCTTTTCGTACTGTTAAAGGCTGTAAACCAAGCAAACGCACAAAGGAGAGTATGTCACCATGGCTAGAGGTCCACCCTCTGGTCGTGTCTGACCGGTGAGCCATGTCTGCTATAGGCTGGCTGGAGCCGTGGAGCCTTTCAGGTGGCTTTCCTTCCGTCCATGCAGCAATGCCAAGAGGTACAGCCAGGAAGTTGCCATGCTGACAGGGAATTCAGTTCTTAAAATAGTCTGTGCTCAGGCATTTTTGGGCGGGTGGGTTTGGAAGGAGGGGGTTGGGGAGAGGGGTGGGGAAAGATGATAAACTAATGAGTCAGACCCAACTGGTGTGACAGCTGTTCTATCATCCCTCTGGCAATACGACATGGGGAGGGGACAACTCTAAAAGGACGTCTGAAAGAGACCTTTTCCATTCAAAGAACAGGGATAGCTTGATTTCTGCACACTATTTTCCTGCTTGACAGAGGAAATTCCCCTCTCCACCTCTCCTCCCTCCCGCCACTCTGCAGCCTCCTCTCTGCAGAGACCAATGTTGCCATAGGAAATGTGTTGCTCTTGAGACAGGGACCGTGGGTGTAGAAAGAATAGGGTGAGGGCCTCCCGAAAAAGCAAGGCAGGATGTTTACAGTCAGAGCAATAGAACTACATGCAAGGAAACCCCCTACCAAAACTCCGTGTTAAACATTAAGTTCTAGAGTCATTCTTCAGTGAGTTCAGTTAATATTCCCCAGATAAAGAAGAGTTGCACATGTTTTTGATATGCTAATCATTTGTAAATATGTGTAAGATTCACTTTAGCATGCTAAAAGGCCCAGGCCTATGTGCTGTCTTTCCTCCTTCAGACCTTGTGTTGTTAATTCTAAATATTCAGGGACCACTTAACAAGTCCACACCCCTAAGCCCTTTATCCGGTTCCCAAAAATCCTCAACTGCCTATAAAACCCCTAGACAATGCAAAACTACGGGCTTTCTTGTTCCCTCCTGGCGTGAGCCAGGAGCTCTGTCCTCTCACTGTATCTCTCAATAAAAGCCTCTCCCTGGCTCTTCTGCCTTGGGTGTTTGCTAAGTTCATTCTTCAGCTCTGCAAACAAGAACCCCGGCATCCCTGGCACAAAGAACCTGCCAGGTCCAGAGGGCGGGTGCTGGGGGTGAGTCTCTCCAGGGCTAGAGGAGCACGCTCTCACACGCGCTCTCGCGTGGCTGCCTCGGGGTTTCTGCCGTGGGCCTAAGCAGCATCATCACCGTCACCAGTATTAACATGGGACTGCAGGGGAACAAAATCTGCCACTGCAAATGTGTCTCTTTAGCAAGCGGATTATTTCAGGCAGATTATTTGTAAGAAATAGAAGGCTCAGGAAGAACCCTTGGCCTTCCCTCTACCTACCTAAAACACTTGAGAGAATTGGCTCCAGGGGGAGCTATCACCATAGAAACAACAGCACAAGATGAACTGGGTGTGAGAGACAAGAAGGAATTTAGCAAAGTCTGTTGAAATTCCTCTCAGTGTCCCATTGTTTCTGTGATGGCCCAGCAAACATTCATTTATCAAACATTTACTCTTTTTCATCTTCCTGCAAACAGTCCTCCATTCCTTTGAAGTCCCAGATCCCTACCCTTTCTCCTTCACTGAATGGCATACAAGCCTCAGTTGTCTGCCTGCCCAAAGAATATGATATTCTTATGGAGCCCCAAGTATGCATATAATTATGTAATTAAATTTTATTTTCTACTGTTAGTCTGTCTCAGGTCAATTTAATTTAGCTCAGTCAAGGAAAGTGAAATGTAAAAGAAATTTTTTCCTTCGACACAGGACCAAAATGCCAAATGTATCACTAAAAAATGTGTCTTTTAGCCAGATAGATAAATCAATCAACAATCATCCTTTGAGAATTTCCTGTCACTCCTCTTTTTTTGAGTCCTGAATGCCTAGAAGATGAACTAAGTCCATTTTGTTTTATTGTATAAAATATATATGCAACCTAAATCCTAGGAATAAACCTAACCAAGGAAGTGAAAGACCTATACCCTGAAAACTACAAGACACTCTTAAGAGAAATTAAAGAGGACACTAATAAATGGAAATGCATCCCATGCTCTTTGGCTAGGAAGAATTAATTTTGTCAAAATGGCCAACCTGCCTAAAACAATCTACAGATTCAATGCAATCCCTATCAAAATACCTACAGCATTCTTCAATGAACTAGAGCAAATAGTTCTAAAATTCATATGGAACCACAAAAGACCCTGAAGAGCCAAAGCAATCCTGAGAATGAAGAATAAAGAAGGGAGAATTACACTCCCTGACTTCAAGCTCTACTACAAAGCCACAGTAATCAAGACAATTTGGTACTGGCACAAGAACAGACCCATAGACCCCAGTGGAACAGAATAGAGAGCCCAGATATAAACCCAAGCATATATGGTCAATTAATATACGATAAAGGAGCCATGGACCTACAATGGGGAAATGACAGCCTCTTCAACAGCTGGTGTTGGCAAAACTGGACAGCTACATTACATGTAAGAGAATGAAACAGACACTTCTCCAAAGAAGAAATTCAGATGGCCAACAGGCACATGAAAAGATGCTCCACATCGCTAATCATCAGAGAAATGCAAATTAGAACCACAATGAGATATCACCTCACACCAGTTAGGATGGCCACCATCCAAAAGACAAACAACAAATGTTGGTGAGGATGTGGAGAAAAGGGAACCCTCCTACACTGCTGGTGGGAATGCAAATTAGTTCAACCATTGTGGAAAGCAGTATGGAGGTTCCTCAAAAAACTCAAAATAGAAATACCATTTGACCCAGGAATTCCACTCCTAGGAATTTACCCTAAGAATGCAGCAGCCCAGTTTGAAAAAGACAGATGCACCCCTATGTTTATCGCAGCACTATTTACAATAGCCAAGAAATGGAAGCAACCTAAGTGTCCATCAGTAGATGAATGGATAAAGAAGATGAGGTACATATACACAATGGAATATTATTCAGCCATAAGAAGAAAACAAATCCTACCATTTGCAACAACATGGATGGAGCTAGAGGGTATTATGCTCAGTGAAATAAGCCAGCTGGAAGAAGACAAGTATCAAATGATTTCACTCATATGTGGAGTATAAGAACAAAGAAAAAAACTGAAGGAACAAAACAGCAGCAGACTCACAGAACCCAAGAATGGTCTAACAGTTACCAAAGTGAAAGGGACTGGGAGGATGGGTGGGAAGGGAGGGACAAGGGGCAAAGGGGGCATTATGATTAGCAGACATAATGTAGGGGGGGCATGGGGAGGGCTGTACAACTCAGAGAAGAGGCATCTCAAAACGCTGATGGACAGTGACTGTAATGGGGTATGTGGTGGGGACTCGATGATGTGGGGAGTCTAGTAACCATAATGGTGCACATGTAATTGTAGATTAATGATACCCCCCCAAAAAAAAAATATATATATGCAACCCAATATTTACCCTTTTAACTATTTTTAACTGTACATTTCAGTGGCATTATGTACATTCACATTGTTCTGCAACTATTACCACCATCCATCTTCAGAACATTTTTACCATCCCATATTCTGAAACTCTACTCATAACTCCCATTCTGAAACCGCCCTACCCCAACCCCTGGCAACCACTATTTACTTCTGTCTCCATGAATTGGCTTTTCTAGGAATAAGATGGAAGTAGAGTCATACAGTGTTGGTTCTATTGTGTCTGGTTTATTTCACTCAGCATTTCATCAGGGTTCATCTGTGTTGACGCATGTGTCAGAATGGCATTCCTTTTTTGAGGCTGAATAATATTCCATCCTATGTATATTACACATTTTATTTATCTGTTTGTTCATTGATGGACATTTGGGTTGTTCCTGCCTTTTGGCTATTGTGCATAATGCTACTATGAATATCACTGTATCAATAGCTGTTTGAGTCCCTTCTTTCAGTTCTTTTGGTGGCCAAGTCCATTTTCAGAAAGAAAACAATGAGCAGAACAAGAAACCAGCCAGGATGCAAGAAGATGCTACAGTAGCATTTTCTTATCTTTCCCATCACTTCCATTCAGAAACCATCTCCTAGGAGGCCAGCAAGCCCCTGACCCCCTGTCTTCCTCTCTCATCTATGCTCCAGCACTCCACTCTTACTGTCTGTTGCCATGAGGTCAAAGTCCTAAGGGTACCTCTAGTCCCAGATCCATCATCAAGGACAGTAGCGAGATTTAAGGTTAACTCGTTCATATTTTTCAGAGTTGAGCATCATTAAAATAAAACCAATGGTATCTTTTAGCATGATTTCAATGTGTTTTTCTACCCCTTTCCCACCAGAGGCAGGGAATGGAAGGTTCTGTGCTTGGCACATCACTAGGAGTGTTTGGGTTGGGAGTGCACAAATGGTCTCAGTTGGCTCACTTAGGCTGACGGGAAGGAATCTTATTTTGTGGCTGGAAATGGTGTTTTTTTCCCTCTGGAAGTGTTCTACTTGATGCAGATCAAAAGGAAGCTGGGTTGTGGATAAAGCTGATATGTAGGGCGGAAGGCAGAGCTGATCATGCAGTGCCTGAGCTACTCCAGTTCCCTTTGAGGGAGCTAATCAATTGCCTTGTATGTTGGGCCCATTTTGTCAGGGCTTTCTGAACCACACAGCCAAAACGTCCTAACAGACTCAGTTTACATGGTGTTAGGATTCTGTTTTTCAACCCCAAGAACAGTGGAAAGTCATTATGAGGTTTCAACAGGAAGAGTCCAGGGAGGTGGTGACATGATCAGGTCTGCATTTCAAAGCATCAGTCTGACTGCAGGGCAGAAATGGGTTAGAGGGAGCTGGGAGGGCCGCAGGTAAGGGCCTACTGGGTTAGTTCTGGGAGAGGTTCTGGAGCAGAGGGAACAGATCTGGGGCATTTTAAGGAAGTTAGGTAATTGGTGGAAGTTATTAAGTTAGCAAGGTTGACAAGCCTTGTAGTGGTTTGGGTTTGACCGGGGAGGTGTCAAGGGTGACCTCCAGGCTTGTGGCTTGTTCAGCTGGATGTGTGAGGCCACCCGCCATGACTGTGTTCTTACTGAGGGGAAAAGACTGGACACTGATGTTGTCCAGGTGCTGGCGGGCACAGCCAACATCAGCTCAGTGCTAGCCATAAACCAGGTGTGATTCCCAGTGCTTCTCAAGTAGAAACTCATTGATACACTGTCCTTATTCCCACTTTATAGATGAGGAAACTGCGGCACTGAGAGGTAAGGTAATATGCCCAAAGCCACATATGGCTAGGAAGCGGGATCTGAACCCAAGCAGTTTGTCCCCATGAGGTGCCCAGGGGACATCAGCGTCAAGAAGGCTCTAATGAGTGGATGACAGGTGATACAGTGCTGTTCCTGGGGTCTCAGCCCCCAGCCCCGCTGCAGGGCACTTAGAGCCTGGACTGTAATTCCCGGCACAGACCCCCTTCTAGGTCAGTTTACATCTCGATGGCTTCGGACTAAGCAAGCTGTGAGGTGTGCTTGAGTTCCCAGCCCCAGCACCCCAAGTTGAGCCTCCAATTTCCCCACTATGATCAGTGAAACCTGACCTAGAGGACCCCCAGCAGGGCCAGGCGAGAGGCTGATCTTCCTCCAGTGCCCGGTGCTTATGGAGCCGAGGCCTCCCACGGTACTACAGCTTCAGCCTGCTGCCAGCAGGGAGGAAGGGTGCCACACAGGAAGGCAGGCATGGGTGAGCCTGCTCAGAGGCAAGGGCCAGCCTATACGGTGGTCACCCGGAAGGACGGGAGAGCAGAGGCCCCCCTGGGGTGCTCCACAGCTGGAGGAAGGCACCCTGCGGTCAGACCAGTTCTCGTCTGCACACACGGGATGTGAGTCTTCATCGCGGCTTCTCTTACCAACACTCCGTGCTAACCAACATCCTCACAGATACCTCCAGCAACGCCGAGGCATGTCCTAGAGCACTGTCCTTTGGGGCGGGCCTGGAAATGCCCTTACCGTCTTCACCACCACTGCCGCTGAGACAGGGACTGTGGGTGTAGTCAGAATAGGGTGAGGGCCTCTAGAAAAAGACCCCTACCAAAACTCCGTATTAAACAATTAAGCCAAGTCAGTCACATTAATTCTCTAAAGTAAAATATCAAACTAGGAATATAAGCATTCTTCAGTGAAGATTAGTTAAAACTAAAAAGCCAGGAATGACCTGGCCTGGAATGTTTGAATATCCCCCAGATAAGAAAGTACCTCAGCATGGCCCATGCCTCCATTGTGTCAATTGTAAAATTGTGTCATTCAGCCTACTGTAAAATTTACTTTAGCCTGCTAAAAGGCCCAGCTTATCTCCTTTAACTTTACCCAGATGCTGCTTTTCCTCCTCCATCCCTAATCAAGTAATATATAACCTGGGCAATTCATAGAGCAGGCAGGCCCAGCCGTAAACAACATATTGAAGGGCAGGGAGGATTCCACCTTAAAGATAAGATTGCATTTTAACAACCAAGAAGTTAAGAAGAAAGATTCTTAACTTATTTTGTAACAAACAGACAATAACTCAGCCCATCTTGAGAGCAAGACAGACAGCCTTGATTGATATGCTCCTGAGCCAAGAAACTGCTATTCTGGGAAAGAATCAAAGCAGTAAATTTCTTATGTTAACTCTGCAAAACAGTCTGGAAAACTGATAAGAAATTTAGTGTCTCTTCAAAGATAAACATTTAGAGACCATTTGGTAGGTCTACATCCCTAGCTCTTTGTCTCTCAACCGCCTATAAATCCCCTAGACAACATACCACTTTGGGCTCTCTTGTCCTCTCCTAGCTCATGCCAGGAGCTTTGTCTGTCCTCTCACTGTATCTCTCGATAAAAGTCTCCCTGGCTCTCCTACCTTGACTGTTTGCTAAGTTCATTCTTCTACTCCGCAAACAAGAACCCCCCCCCAGCATCACCGCCACCTTCCTCATCACCATCATCACAGCACTTCCAGTTTACTAAGTGGACCTACTGAGCTAGGTACTTCACACTTGCCTTACAGTTTTATATTGTTACCCCAAAGGCCAGGTTGGGGCTTCTTTCCCAGGGATCTGTATGAAATTATATGGATAGCTCCCCCAGTGCCACAGTACACACTTAAATTCCAAAGTCAATGGATATCCAAAGGCCTCCCCCCATATAATTTCTACTAAATTTGGGAGGCAGGGAAGAGGTTTTCATTTCTCATGGACTTTCTGCCCCATGGGTCCCCACTCCCAAGAGCAGCCTCGTTTGTTCTGTCCCCATGGCCCCCCAATTCCTAGAGTGGTGTCTGTTCTGCCAAGTCATGGCTGGTTCAAAACTCAGTCCTTCCTTCCCTGGTTTCCACAGACACTGCCCCTCACCCAGGCCATCCCGCTGAGGTGGCCTCTGCTCTGACCTGAGGGTCAAAGCAGACTCATGCTGCAGGCTTCTGCCACTCTGTCCGGATGCTGGATGCTGTCCTGTTCCTCCCCCCAGCTCTGTGCTTGATGCTCTTCCCCAGAGAAACTCCCTTCCCTGCGGAGAAAAATGCAGCTTTCCCAGCTCCTTCCTCCAAATGTACACATCTGGTTCCATCACGAAGCTCAGAACAAAGGGCCTCCCCCAGGCACAGTCTTCTCTCCCTATGAGGCAGGTGGGTTTTGAACAGCCAGCTTTCTCACTGGCTATCCATGTGGGTCAGACAGTTGTCTTGTCTCCTGCTACTGGATTTTAAGTTCCTGGAGGGCAGGGACATGCTGTCTTGCTTTCTATAGTGTCCGCAGCACCTAGCACAGTGCTTGGCACGTGCTGGCTCCCCCCTGAGACCGACCAGAGTCCCTGCTTGTTCGGAAGCAGCGTAGCCACAAGCCACAAGCCAGATAAATCGTAAGTGTCTTCAGGAGGATGAGACTTAAGAGACACTGACTCATTGATGGTTTTTTTTTTTTTGCATAGGAGAGACTTGACATGATTTCATGAAACAAACGCTTGTTGATCATTTCCTATGTGCAGCATGCTGCCTGTGGCGCTGGGGCATACAAAGAAGAAATCATCGCTCTGCCCTCGAGGTCCTACCACAGATGTAAGACACACACACTGCTGATTGCCAAGCAGTAGACAAGGCACATATTGCTGAATATGGACAAAGGGATCCCAGAAGGAATGGATTCCGTGTTGGGGTGGGAAGTTATATCCCTTTACAGAGGATATAACATTTGAATGAGCATTTGAGGCAAAAGTAGGGGGGCTGATAGTGCCTGGTGCCCTCTGAGAGGAGGGAGTGGTCAGCAGGAGAAATGTGCCTGGAGCAGGCGAGAGGGAGGCACTGGCGCTCTGTTGAACTTGTCCTGCCTTGCTCCAGAGTTGTACTGCTTTCCTGTAAGTAATAGGTTTCATTACAGCAATGTTTAAGCTTAATTCCTTGTGTCCATTCCTCCTTCCATCCATGCCAGGGGAAGAGCAGGGGGCAGGTGGATGAAAATCTTTAAGACGTGTGCTTCCCTTCATCAGCCCCCCAGGACACTGACTTTCTGGCTCCCTGGAGTCTAAGAGGGAAGAAAAGAGTGGACTGAAAATGAGAAAATACTTGTGTGAAGGAATAAAAAGCAGCTGGAAGGACAACACTCATTTGGAGATGGGATGAATAAATGAGATAAAATCCTAAATAAATGTCTTGCATGGTACTAATTGCGTTTTAAGAGCTGCCACCAGAGAACTGATAAAACGATGCTCTATTTCATTAGTGACTCCCTTAATTCTATGGCATTTGCCACAAGCCCTATTAAAGTACTCTTTAATTTAAGACCAGTTCTGGGTCCTGTAATTTAGAGCGTTATCAAAATATGGCAAGTGACTGGAGGTAAGGAAATGGAAACAAATACCACTTTCATGAGGTTCTTGTAGATCACACAGAATGTGATTAGCCTTTGTACTGCCCCTGCCAGAGGGCTCTGTCCACAGCAGTGTTTTTCCATTTGATGGCCACCAGTTACAGTTTCATCATCCCGCAGGAGTGTGGATGAAGTATATCAGTTCCTTTTTTAGAAGGATTTTTTTTTATTGCTATATAATTCTCGTAACATAAAATTACCATGTTAAAGTGCATAATTTAGTGGTTTTTAGTATATTCATAATGTTGTACGACAATTACCACTATCTAATTCCAGAACATTTTTATCATCCCACAAAGAAACCCATGCCTACTAGCAGTCAGTCCCCATTCCTGCCCACCCAGCACCCAGCCCAGCCCCTGGCTACTGTTAATCTACTTTCTGCCTCTATAGATATGCCTATTCTGGACACTTCATATAAATGGAGTCATACAATATGTGGTCTTTTGTGACTGCCTTCTTTTTCTTAAAATATTCTCTCAAGGTTTATCATGTAACACGCATCAGTATTTCATTCCTGTTGTCTGGCTATCCCACATATTGATTTATTCATCTGTTGATGAACATTTGCATTATTTCTACTTTTTGGCTATTCTGAATAATGCTGCTATGGACACTTATGCACAGGTTTTTGTGTGAACATATGTCTTCAGTGTTCTCAGGTGTATACCTAGGAGAATTGCTGGATCATAAGGTAACTTTAAGTGTAACCTGAGGAGCTGCCAGACTGTTTTCCACAGCTGCTCCATTTTATACTCTCCCTGGCAGTGTATGAGAGCTCTGGTTTCTCCAGATCCTCGCCCACACTTGCTATTTATTGTTCACTGCTTTTTATTATAGCCACCTGAAAGGTGACAAGTGGTCTCTCGTTGAGGTTATATTTATCCTTTAATCATGAAGGTAACCAACCTTTGCCTCTGCTCTTTGTGGTGAACCATGTAGATTCTCTAAGCATTAGGCCAGTGGGAGACAGTCTTTGGACCTGCTTCTGTTTCTTCTGCCATGGGAACTGCCTGGAGACACCCTTCGGATCCAGAACAATAGTGAGGGTCTGTGGGAGTAAAGTGGATTGAGTCCAGATACTATTTCTGAGACAGGGACCATGGGTGTAGTCAGAGTAGAGTGAGGGCCTCTGGAAAAAGCAAGGCAAGATATTTACAGTCAGAGCCATGTAACTACATGCAAGGAAACCCCCTACCAAAACTCTGTGTTAAACATTAAGCTCTAGAGTCATTCTTCACTGAGATCAGTTAATATTCCCCAGATAAAGAAGATTCACTTTAGCATGCTAAAAGGCCCAGGCCTATGTGCTGTTTTTCCTCCAGACCTGATGAGGTGATTTGCAATCTGGGCATTTAATAATGGCAAGCAAGCCTAGCCGTAAACAACATAGTAAAAGGCAGGAAGGATTCCACCTTAAAGGTAAGATTGCATTTTAATATCCAGGAAGGTAAGAAGTAAGATTCTTAAATTACTCTTTAGCAAACAGACAATACCTCAGCCCACCTTGGGGGCTGGGCAGGCAGTGTTTGATATGCTCCCAGACCAAGTCGCTGGTATCTCCGGGAGAAATCAGAGCAGGAAGTTCCGTGTGTTAATTCTAAATATGCAGGGACCACTTAACAAGCCCACACCCCTAAGTCCTTTATCCGGCTCCCAAAAATCCTCAACTGCCTATAAAATCCCTAGACAACACACAACTACGGGCTCTCTTGTCCCTTGGAGCTCTGTCCTCTCACTGTATCTCTAAATAAAAGCCTCTCCCTGGCTCTCCTACCTCGGGTGTTTGCTAAGTTCATTCTTCGACTCCGCAAACAAGAATCCCGGCATCACTACCTGCCCTTCGTCTTCGCACATCACCTCTCCTGAGGGACCCTCTGTGCACCCCATACCATCCTGCACCACGCATGTGTCCAGTCAGGTCACCTCCACGTCGCCATCGCTAAACTGGGAAACTGAGGCACAGAGCCGCGACGTCAGGAGCTGCGGTCACGCAGTCCTCCCAGCACTTCCCCGCCCACTGGTGGCTGAGGCTGTGTCAGGGGGCGGCGGAGTCAGGCCCGAGTGCGCACTTGCGCGCTCACCCCGGGGTGAGGCCGCGGGGCTTTCCGGGCGCCCCCTCCCCACGGAGCCCACCCCGCGCTGGGGAACAGCCCAGGATTCCCCGAGTTGGGGGATGTGGGGCCGGGTTCGACTCCCCCGGACCCGGACGCACGGGAACCCATGGGCGGGGTGGAGAAGCTTCAACCCGGAGGAAGGTATTGCGGACTCGACTGGCTCGTCCGGATCTGGTCCTGACCCCTCCCATGGGGTTCCCCCCAGCGCGACCTGCGTACTGGACGCCCGCACTGGCCGTACCGGTGTCCACCAGAGAGCGCGAGACGTCCGGAAAACCGCGGGGCGCCCGCAGCTCGCGGCTGCCATCTGCGCGTGCCCGTGTCCGGGTTCCGCGTGGGTGTACAAGTGGGCGCGCGCTCCGGCGGGCTGGGCACGTGCGTGTCGCCCCTGGGCTGGGTGCGCCCGCGCGCTGTCCCCGCGGTCCCGGCGTGTCCGCACT